>OX453256.1:14721781-15130745 GCA_949709985.1 Luffia ferchaultella | reverse complement strand
AGAAAGACCATTCCTGTGTTGTTGTAAACCATTAAGTAGTATCTCGAATAAACGTCGCCTTATAATTTTAATGAAAATTATATTCAATACTTTAAAAAAGATTTATAATATATTTTAATCTTAAATTCTCCTAACTTTTAAATCTCCCGAGTACTTCTGACATATATTTTTAGAAAGAGCATTTCAATGTTCTTTAAAAAAAAAATTTGTATACCCCGGAGAAACGTGGCCTTGACACTTGTATAAGCAATGTTTACAAGCGTTTGAAAACTTAAATTCGATATAGTATTTTCGTATATATTTTTTAGTTATTTCTAAACGCTTGAAGTACTTTAGACAATGTTTTTCAGAAAGACCATTCTTGTGTTGTTGTAAACCATTAAGTAGTATCTCGAATAAACGTCGCCTTATAATTTTAATTAAAATTATATTCAATACTTTAAAAAAGATTTATAATATATTTTAATCTTAAATTCTCCTAACTTTTAAATCTCCCGAGTACTTCTGACATATATTTTTAGAAAGAGCATTTCAATGTTCTTTAAAAAAAAATTAGTATACCCCGGAGAAACGTGGCCTTGACACTTGTATAAGCAATGTTTACAAGCGTTTGAAAACTTAAATTCGATATAGTATTTTCGTATATATTTTTTAGTTATTTCTAAACGCTTGAAGTACTTTAGACAATGTTTTTCAGAAAGACCATTCCTGTGTTGTTGTAAACCATTAAATAGTATCTCGAATAAACGTCGCCTTATAATTTTAATGAAAATTATATTCAATACTTTAAAAAAGATTTATAATATATTTTAATCTTAAATTCTCCTAACTTTTAAATCTCCCGAGTACTTCTGACATATATTTTTAGAAAGAGCATTTCAATGTTCTTTAAAAAAAAATTAGTATACCCCGGAGAAACGTGGCCTTGACACTTGTATAAGCAATGTTTACAAGCGTTTGAAAACTTAAATTCAATATAGTATTTTCGTATATATTTTTTAGTTATTTCTAAACGCTTGAAGTACTTTAGACAATGTTTTTCAGAAAGACCATTCCTGTGTTGTTGTAAACCATTAAGTAGTATCTCGAATAAACGTCGCCTTATAATTTTAATGAAAATTATATTCAATACTTTAAAAAAGATTTATAATATATTTTAATCTTAAATTCTCCTAACTTTTAAATCTCCCGAGTACTTCTGACATATATTTTTAGAAAGAGCATTTCAATGTTCTTTAAAAAAAAATTAGTATACCCCGGAGAAACGTGGCCTTGACACTTGTATAAGCAATGTTTACAAGCGTTTGAAAACTTAAATTCGATATAGTATTTTCGTATATATTTTTTAGTTATTTCTAAACGTTTGAAGTACTTAAACAATGTTTTTCAGAAAGACCATTCCTGTGTTGTTGTAAACCATTAAGTAGTATCTCGAATAAACGTCGCCTTATAATTTTAATGAAAATTATATTCAATACTTTAAAAAAGATTTATAATATATTTTAATCTTAAATTCTCCTAACTTTTAAATCTCCCGAGTACTTCTGACATATATTTTTAGAAAGAGCATTTCAATGTTCTTTAAAAAAAAATTAGTATACCCCGGAGAAACGTGGCCTTGACACTTGTATAAGCAATGTTTACAAGCGTTTAAAAACTTAAATTCGATATAGTACTTTTCGTATATATTTTTTAGTTATTTCTAAACGCTTGAAGTACTTTAGACAATGTTTTTCAGAAAGACCATTCCTGTGTTGTTGTAAACCATTAAGTAGTATCTCGAATAAACGTCGCCTTATAATTTTAATGAAAATTATATTCAATACTTTAAAAAATATTTATAATATATTTTAATCTTAAAATTCTCCTAACTTTTAAATCTCCCGAGTACTTCTGACATATATTTTTAGAAAAAGCATTTCAATGTCCTTTAAAAAAAAATTAGTATACCCCGGAGAAACGTGGCCTTGACACTTGTATAAGCAATGTTTACAAGCGTTTGAAAACTTAAATTCGATATAGTATTTTCGTATATATTTTTTAGTTATTTCTAAACGCTTGAAGTACTTTAGACAATGTTTTTCAGAAAGACCATTCTTGTGTTGTTGTAAACCATTAAGTAGTATGTCGAATAAACGTCGCCTTATAATTTTAATGAAAATTATATTCAATACTTTAAAAAATATTAATAATATATTTTAATCTTAAAATTCTCCTAACTTTTAAATCCCCCGAGTACTTCTGACATTATTTTTTGGAAAGAGCATTTCAATGTCCTTTAAAAAAAATTAGTATACCCCGGAGAAACGTGGCCTTGACACTTGTATAAGCAATGTTTACAAGCGTTTGAAAACTTAAATTCGATATAGTATTTTCGTATATATTTTTTAGTTATTTCTAAACGCTTGAAGTATTTAAACAATGTTTTTCAGAAAGACCATTCCTGTGTTGTTGTAAACCATTAAGTAGTATCTCGAATAAACGTCGCCTTATAATTTTAATTAAAATTATATTCAATACTTTAAAAAATATTTATAATATATTTTAATCTTAAAATTCTCCTAACTTTTAAATCCCCCGAGTACTTCTGACATTATTTTTTGGAAAGAGCATTTCAATGTCCTTTAAAAAGAAATTAGTATACCCCGGAGAAACGTGGCCTTGACACTTGTATAAGCAATGTTTACAAGCGTTTGAAAACTTAAATTCGATATAGTATTTTCGTATATATTTTTTAATTATTTCTAAACGCTTGAAGTACTTTAGACAATGTTTTTCAGAAAGACCATTCCTGTGTTGTTGTAAACCATTAAGTAGTATCTCGAATAAACGTCGCCTTATAATTTTAATGAAAATTATATTCAATACTTTAAAAAAGATTTATAAAATATTTTAATCTTAACATTCTCCTAACTTTTAAATCTCCCGAGTACTTCTGACATATATTTTTAGAAAGAGCATTTCAATGTTCTTTAAAAAAAAATTAGTATACCCCGGAGAAACGTGGCCTTGACACTTGTATAAGCAATGTTTACAAGCGTTTGAAAACTTAAATTCGATATAGTATTTTCGTATATATTTTTTTAGTTATTTCTAAACGCTTGAAGTACTTTAGACAATGTTTTTCAGAAAGACCATTCCTGTGTTGTTGTAAACCATTAAGTAGTATCTCGAATAAACGTCGCCTTATAATTTTAATGAAAATTATATTCAATACTTTAAAAAATATTTATAATATATTTTAATCTTAAATTCTCCTAACTTTTAAATCTCCCGAGTACTTCTGACATATATTTTTAGAAAGAGCATTTCAATGTTCTTTAAAAAAAAATTTGTATACCCCGGAGAAACGTGGCCTTGACACTTGTATAAGCAATGTTTACAAGCGTTTGAAAACTTAAATTCGATATAGTATTTTCGTATATATTTTTTAGTTATTTCTAAACGCTTGAAGTACTTTAGACAAAGTTTTTCAGAAAGACTATTCTTGTGTTGTTGTAAACCATTAAGTAGTATCTCGAATAAACGTCGCCTTATAATTTTAATGAAAGATATATTCAATACTTTAAAAAATATTAATAATATATTTTAATCTTAAAATTCTCCTAACTTTTAAATCCCCCGAGTACTTCTGACATTATTTTTTGGAAAGAGCATTTCAATGTCCTTTAAAAAAAAATTAGTATACCCCGGAGAAACGTGGCCTTGACACTTGTATAAGCAATGTTTACAAGCGTTTGAAAACTTAAATTCGATATAGTATTTTCGTATATATTTTTTAGTTATTTCTAAACGCTTGAAGTACTTAAACAATGTTTTTCAGAAAGACCATTCCTGTGTTGTTGTAAACCATTAAGTAGTATCTCGAATAAACGTCGCCTTATAATTTTAATTAAAATTATATTCAATACTTTAAAAAATATTTATAATATATTTTAATCTTAAAATTCTCCTAACTTTTAAATCCCCCGAGTACTTCTGACATTATTTTTTGGAAAGAGCATTTCAATGTCCTTTAAAAAGAAATTAGTATACCCCGGAGAAACGTGGCCTTGACACTTGTATAAGCAATGTTTACAAGCGTTTGAAAACTTAAATTCGATATAGTATTTTCGTATATATTTTTTAATTATTTCTAAACGCTTGAAGTACTTAAACAATGTTTTTCAGAAAGACCATTCCTGTGTTGTTGTAAACCATTAAGTAGTATCTCGAATAAACGTCGCCTTATAATTTTAATGAAAATTATATTCAATACTTTAAAAAAGATTTATAATATATTTTAATCTTAAAATTCTCCTAACTTTTAAATCTCCCGAGTACTTCTGACATATATTTTTAGAAAGAGCATTTCAATGTTCTTTAAAAAAAAATTAGTATACCCCGGAGAAACGTGACCTTGACACTTGTATAAGCAATGTTTACAAGCGTTTGAAAACTTAAATTCGATATAGTATTTTCGTATATATTTTTCAGTTATTTCTAAACGCTTGAAGTACTTTAGACAATGTTTTTCAGAAAGACCATTCCTGTGTTGTTGTAAACCATTAAGTAGTATCTCGAATAAACGTCGCCTTATAATTTTAATGAAAATTATATTCAATACTTTAAAAAAGATTTATAATATATTTTAATCTTAAAATTCTCCTAACTTTTAAATCCCCCGAGTACTTCTGACATTATTTTTTGGAAAGAGCATTTCAATGTCCTTTAAAAAAAAATTAGTATACCCCGGAGAAACGTGGCCTTGACACTTGTATAAGCAATGTTTACAAGCGTTTGAAAACTTAAATTCGATATAGTATTTTCGTATATATTTTTTAGTTATTTCTAAACGCTTGAAGTACTTAAACAATGTTTTTCAGAAAGACCATTCCTGTGTTGTTGTAAACCATTAAGTAGTATCTCGAATAAACGTCGCCTTATAATTTTAATTAAAATTATATTCAATACTTTAAAAAATATTTATAATATATTTTAATCTTAAAATTCTCCTAACTTTTAAATCCCCCGAGTACTTCTGACATTATTTTTTGGAAAGAGCATTTCAATGTCCTTTAAAAAGAAATTAGTATACCCCGGAGAAACGTGGCCTTGACACTTGTATAAGCAATGTTTACAAGCGTTTGAAAACTTAAATTCGATATAGTATTTTCGTATATATTTTTTAGTTATTTCTAAACGCTTGAAGTACTTTAGACAATGTTTTTCAGAAAGACCATTCCTGTGTTGTTGTAAACCATTAAGTAGTATCTCGAATAAACGTCGCCTTATAATTTTAATGAAAATTATATTCAATACTTTAAAAAAGATTTATAATATATTTTAATCTTAAAATTCTCCTAACTTTTAAATCCCCCGAGTACTTCTGACATTATTTTTTGGAAAGAGCATTTCAATGTCCTTTAAAAAAAATTAGTATACCCCGGAGAAACGTGGCCTTGACACTTGTATAAGCAATGTTTACAAGCGTTTGAAAACTTAAATTCGATATAGTATTTTCGTATATATTTTTTAGTTATTTCTAAACGCTTGAAGTACTTAAACAATGTTTTTCAGAAAGACCATTCCTGTGTTGTTGTAAACCATTAAATAGTATCTCGAATAAACGTCGCCTTATAATTTTAATGAAAATTATATTCAATACTTTAAAAAAGATTTATAATATATTTTAATCTTGAATTCTCCTAACTTTTAAATCTCCCGAGTACTTCTGACATATATTTTTAGAAAGAGCATTTCAATGTTCTTTAAAAAAAAATTAGTATACCCCGGAGAAACGTGGCCTTGACACTTGTATAAGCAATGTTTACAAGCGTTTGAAAACTTAAATTTGATATAGTATTTTCGTATATATTTTTTAGTTATTTCTAAACGCTTGAAGTACTTAAACAATGTTTTTCAGAAAGACCATTCCTGTGTTGTTGTAAACCATTAAATAGTATCTCGAATAAACGTCGCCTTATAATTTTAATGAAAATTATATTCAATACTTTAAAAAAGATTTATAATATATTTTAATCTTAAATTCTCCTAACTTTTAAATCTCCCGAGTACTTCTGACATATATTTTTAGAAAGAGCATTTCAATGTTCTTTAAAAAAAATTAGTATACCCCGGAGAAACGTGGCCTTGACACTTGTATAAGCAATGTTTACAAGCGTTTGAAAACTTAAATTCGATATAGTATTTTCGTATATATTTTTCAGTTATTTCTAAACGCTTGAAGTACTTTAGACAATGTTTTTCAGAAAGACCATTCCTGTGTTGTTGTAAACCATTAAGTAGTATCTCGAATAAACGTCGCCTTATAATTTTAATGAAAATTATATTCAATACTTTAAAAAAGATTTATAATATATTTTAATCTTAAAATTCTCCTAACTTTTAAATCCCCCGAGTACTTCTGACATTATTTTTTGGAAAGAGCATTTCAATGTCCTTTAAAAAAAAATTAGTATACCCCGGAGAAACGTGGCCTTGACACTTGTATAAGCAATGTTTACAAGCGTTTGAAAACTTAAATTCGATATAGTATTTTTGTATACATTTTTTCATAATTTCTAAAATCCTGAAGTAATTGAGAAATGAAGTCCTCGAGGCAATTTTTTTTAGCAAGATCATTTCATCCTTTGACGAAAATTATTGTAAACTTTTCAAAACAACAAAAAATTTTAAAAATTTTAAAATTTTTGCATTTTAATATTCGCGACGTTTCCAAAACAACGTTTTTAATTGTAAACCGTAGTTTATATTCTTTAATACCTTGTTAGTTACTTTTGGTATTCTTAATTCGGCCGGGTTATAATTTGGCTGCTAACTTTGGCTGCTAACTTCACACCGGTCTTTGATTCAAGGTTAGGAAATAGCTACATCTAAGCATACATACATTGGTAATGAATTAAAATGTAGAAAATAAAATGTAATGTTGATTGGTTGACCGACCGATTAGCTGAGTGGCTAAAGACCCTAACTGCAGAACCAAAGGTACAGATTCGGTTCCCGCTCGGGACAATTATTTGTGTGCATGAACATTTATATTTGTTTCGTGCCTCTGGGTGTAAAATATCTATATAAGTATAGTATATTATAAAAGAATATTTAAGTATGTATATCAGTTTTCTAGTACCCGTAATACAAGCATAGTACTTGCTTATTTTGAGATTAGATGGCGCTGTGTGGGTAAATTAATTATGTATACTGTTACCACATATTACTTTGATTCAAGGTTAGGAAATAGCTACATCTAAGCATACATACATTGGTAATGAATTAAAATGTAGAAAATAAAATGTAATTTTGATTGGTTGACCGACCGATTAGCTGAGTGGCTAAAGACCCTAACTGTCTTTAGCCACTCAGCCCAGCCCAAGTCCCAGGTATTGTTATTATTTACTTTAGTATAAATAATTGGTTTTTATTACACATACTTAATTTTAATTTGTTATTTTTTATGATAGCTTTTATAACTATGTATAATATGTTATTAATTTTATAAGCTTGACGTGTGAGTGTGATTTTGACATATTTTCACATTACCAATAATTTGAATAGTTTTATGAGGCTTTACACAAATTACTCAATTTTGTCTTATAGATTCATTTTGTTGGTTCACTTCACACTAATATTATGTTCTTACATACGAAATTGGCGTTATAAATGGAAAACGAAAGACGAAAAAAATCGTGTAGTTGTATATTTAATCAGTCAAAGTATGGATCCTTGTTATTTATGCTTCATTTCACTTCACTTCATCAGCCCATTTTTACCTCAGTGCAGGTCCCCCAGGGCAAGGGGGGCTTGGAACTTTTAAATCCACCAGGCTGCTCCACTGCGGGTTGGGGATTGTAACGATCGCCATCTATTGACGACACCCGGGACCGACTGCTTAACGTGCTCTCCGAGGCACGGAGTCAGTGATAGTTATGTACTTAAGTCAGAAAAACTCATTGGTACACACCCGGATTCGAACCATGACCAAATGGCCTTATAAATTTGAGACAGATTCGTTTCGCTTTGGGCTATCACGACATTATTTATGCACTTACTCTATTTTGTATTATTTTATCATTTTGACGACCGCTTAGCCTAGTGAGTGGCGATCCTGCCTATGAAGCTGGGGGTCCCGGGTTCGACTCCCAAGGTCAAGTCAGTATATGACGAATGTAGATACTGGTAACGGGTCTTGGTTGTTATATGTATGTGGTGTCTTCGCTTGGCACCCAGAACACGAGCTAATGCATAGTTTGGGGCCTAGACGTTGTCATGTATATGTCATTATCATTACTTTATAGATAGTTAATTGATTTCTTCACAGAAAAAATTGTGGGAGCGAAAATCAATGAATACTTTAAAAGCGACTTTGATTGTCTCATAGGAATTGAATTTTTTTCATTGCAATTAATTTTGTCCTGATCCTTAGAGCAATGTTCAGGTAGGTGGCGTCGAAGCACGAAGTGTTTATAATGGTTTGCAATTGTTGACAATACAGATCTACCTTATTGTGTGCAATGATTTTAGGTGTAAAAAGTATCTATGCGTTAATATTTAGCCTTTCTCTCCGCGGCTTCGATTTGACATCACTATCACCATTTCAATCCCTCTTCCTCGATCCGTTCCTGAGTGAAAGAGATGACAAGAGTGATTTCCCAAAAATACCTATAAAGTATGCGTCACAACAGCTTACGGGCCGTGACTGCCCCCCCCCCCCTGAAATGTGTATGAATTAGAACCAAAATTTGCAAGGTCATTAAGAAATAATGTCCCTTGGGCGGTACGTTATGTTAATGTTAAAGCATAGAATACATAATGGAACAAAAGGCTAAGTCTGTAAAAACTTTCTATTAAATAGTGATTCTTGACACGCAGCAATAAAGTTCAATTCATCTCGCACAGAGCTACTTTCGTAAGAACTAATTTCACATACAAGTGCCTACAAGTCGTCTCTCTTTCTATCGCGTAACTGCATCTCTTTCTGCGTCACTGCTGATGTACTTTTAGTTTCTTAAAGTGCGGAGTGCACCAAGCCCGGGTAAAACCCAAAACAATATAAAAATGCAGTCCACGCGGTAATGCATTAATATTTTATCATTTATTTTAATATATCTGAATTATTTTCTTATTTTAGAGATCGCCGATACGAATATAAAGCGCTGAACAAACAAGCCAAAGCCAAAGTAGCGGAGGCTATTGCTAGTGGCGATGCGGCTGAGATTAAATCAGCAAAGAATAGGGAAGTGTTGTTTGATTCTCTTCAGCTGGCCCATAAGTGCATTTTGAACTCTTTTTACGGTTATGTTATGAGAAGAGGGTGAGTATGATTTATGAAAACATGAAAATATTCTATGTGAATTCTTTCATTAAATTCCATTTCGTCAGTACTAAATTTGGATTTCCATGTTTGTTCAGAACACATTATTGAAATATATATATATATATATATAATTGACAGAATTTTTTTGAAAATTCTTGCATAATGCTGGAAAGAGTTTGAAAAATGTTTGGTGTACAAACATTTTTGCCTTGCTCAACATTTCACTTCCACTAAATACACCGTTTTCACACAAATGTACAAATTCCAAATGTTCAATATTGTAGCTGTTTAGTATTTAAGTACCTATGCGTTTAATTTTAACCAACTTCAAAAAGAAGAAGGTTCTCATTTTGATGTTGATGTTTCCATGTTTTTTTGCATGTTCGTCACGCGTTTGTTTCGCCAAAACGGTAGTTGACTAATATTAACTATATTTATCACTATATCAAGAAAATATAAAAATAGACTGTAAACAATCATAAAATTTGTAATCAAAATTATATTCCGTTGAAGAATATAAAAATTGTAAGCTATTAAAATTTTATCTCTGTCTCTTTCTTGCAAAACGAAATTGACTATTACATGAAAAATTAAGTGCCATTAATTGCCGGCGTAACATATCGTTCCTTAGACTATTGGCGGATATTTATACCGGCTACTCGCTAATACCAGCTTATTTCCCACCATTATTCTAGATGGCCTGACGTCATACATAGGTACGCCGTGCGGTATTGCCTTCTCTATCTAACAGGACATTTTTAACATTCATGACTTTGTTAATATTGATTTATTCTTAAAAATTCTTTCACTGTTATAATATATTTAGAAAACTCTTTCATATAAAATAATAATAAAAAAAAACAGTCAACTAGCCTATTGTGAACTGATTTAAAAATTCTTTTTCTTATTTTAGGTACCTATTGGTAAGAATTAACCGAGTTAAATACAGCTTTTGCGTCAATGTTTAGGATAGTTCATAATTCACATCAATTCATTGAATTTTGCATCAACCTAAGAATCATCTTATTGTGAACTAGCGACCGCCCGCAGCTTCGCTTGCGTAGACTACAAATTCCTGTTATAGGTACTATTAACGTTCGAGATGGTTTATACATAGTTTTTTGCTGGAACCAATTTTGGTTACACCCATTCAAACTTTCAATCTTGATTCCCTTTCCACCCTTTAAAAAAACTGATACAATTTTTCATCTCCCGTTTCCCACCCTTAAAAGGTGGAAATCTAAAAACTCTGAAACACGTCATTATTTAAGTCCCTCCATTCCCATCCTTAAGTTGAAATTTCTAAAAAAGCTTTATTTCATGTTCACGTTATAAAATAAACCTATGTTCCAAATTTAAGCTTCCTAGACTTAGTAGTTTTGGCTGTACGTTGATAGATCAGTGTGGACAAACGACAGACAGATAGACAGACAAATAAACACAAAAAGTAGCTTATGACACTCTTGACAACCTTCTTTCACGTCTGCAAAGTTTCATTAAAATATGTTCAGCCGTATTGGAAATTAGCGCGAATAGATAAAATTGAATTGAATAGACACATAGAAGTACAGACAAACAGACGGACAAAAAGTTGCTAATGTCAAATCTCTTGACAACCTTCTTTCCCGTCTGCTAAGTTTCCTTAAAATCTGTTTAGCCATTTTGGAGATTAGCTCAAATAGATACACGTACAGACAGACAGACAGACGGACAAAAAGTAACATTTGTTAGTTTTGGCGACCTTCTTTTCATACTTGTGATGTTTCATTAAAATCGGTTTAGACAGATGGACATACAAACAGATATACAAAAAGTTGACTACATCCTTTCCATATGTGTATAGTTTCATCAAAATCGTTTGAGCCGTTTTGCCCGAAGCCGATTTGCTCGAATAGACAGACAGTTCGTCTTCATATATATAGCCTATATAACCCTCCGCTAGATTCAGGCTATGAAAGGCAAAAAGAATTTTCCAAATCCGACTGGTAGTTTCAGAGATTAGCGCATTCAAACAAACAAACAAACTCTTCAGCTTTATAATAAGTATTTCTATTACATAGATTAACAGATAATACTGAAAACCGTATCAAAGTCTATTGCGTGGTTTGGAAGTAAAAAGTTAACGAACAGAGACAGACAGCGAGTTTATTTTCTCCCGCTATAGTTTTCATATTTCGATAAAAACTGCTAACATATTAATTTTAATTGTATTGGGTAAAGCGCAATTATAATATGCATGAAATGGTTATGACAACTAACGTATTTAATTTGATAAGGATTAATATCACGTTTAAAAAACATCTTCGCAAATAGTACATTATGTTAGAATAAATTTGATTGTCATAAAAAAGGTTATAGTAAGTTAACCTTAAAAGATACACATATGCTGTCGCGGACTTTTATTTAGAACTTTTAAAGGGGAACAATTCCGTAATACATGGTTTTTGGTTAACATCAACCGTTTACGCAGCGCGCGCGAAAGAAGCTCCCAAAAGGAATAATTTTTCCCGTTTTTGCAACATTTTTTATTGATGCTCCACTCCTATTGGTCGTAGCGTGATGTAGTATAGCCTATAGCCTTCCTCGATAAATGGACTATCCAACACAACTATAATTTTTCAATTTGAACCAGTAGTTCCTGAGCTTTGCGCGTTCAAACAAACAAACAAACAAACAAACTCTTCAGCTTTATAATATTAGTATAGATATATTATATTACACTATAAATGCTAATGAATATTTAAACTGACATTTCCAGAGCTCGTTGGCATAGTATGGAGATGGCAGGCATAGTCTGCTACACTGGTGCAAACATCATAATGAAAGCTAGAGAAATTATAGAGCAAGTTGGTAGACCCCTGGAATTGGATACAGATGGAATATGGTGCGTCCTACCCTCATCGTTTCCAGAAACGGTTACTGTACATACTAGGCACCAAAAGAAGAAAAAGATTAACATCTCCTATCCAAATGCTGTATTGAACGCGATGGTTAAGGTATAAATATTATTATCTTTTTATAATGTGATACTAAAACATTGTACTATTGCAACCAATTAAGTTGGAAAAACCAATTTGGCAGAATGAGTCGAAAAGTTATAATCGGGATTTCCTTATATTTGAGTGTATTTTTTTAAAATATATTATGATTTTTTTTTATAAAACCACCAATAGAAATAACACGATGAAATAGGTTAAGAATAATATAATTTTTTTTTACAGTTTTCATTTCTGCTCTCTCATAAACAAATAGAAATGAAACTTTTTGTGTGACTTGAGATTTTAATTACAGGACCATTTTACAAATGACCAATATTTCGAATTGGTGGATCCAACAGAAAAGAAATATGTCCAACGATCTGAAAATTCAATTTTCTTTGAGGTAGACGGTCCTTACTTGGCTATGGTACTTCCAGCGTCAAAAGAAGAAGGGAAAAGATTGAAGAAAAGATATGCCGTGTTCAACTTTGACGGATCTCTAGCTGAATTGAAAGGTACTTTGAAAACCGCTAAGTTTGAAAACAGACTTCATTCGATTGGTATTATATGTCGATTACAAGATGGCGCCTGTTCTTGATTCATAACTAATTGATTACAAGCCTTGCAAGAAAACTCCGAAATTTGATGATAACCTAGCGAAAGCTGTGAACTAATCATATGAAAATATTCGTCTTTGAAATTTTGTCTCATTTAGACACATTGTGATGAAAAATTAAGTACAAATTAAGAAAAAAACGCTTGGGCCAATGTCGAAAATTAGGTGTATATTATGTATTAAATTAATGTTAATTATGTGATATTTTGTAAATATACATTGTGTCAGTCTTAATTTGTACTTTATTTCCTTGTTTTAAGAGTACACATTTGTTTTTGATCAAATGACTAGTAGATAGCGCAATCTTTAAAGTTGGAGAAGTATTTTTTTGCACAAATTTTTGCGATTTATGCATTTACAAATTGTGAAATGTATTATTGAAGTCATTATTATATTTGTGACAATTTTGCAGGTTTTGAAGTGAAAAGAAGAGGAGAACTGCAATTAATTAAAATATTCCAGTCGTCGGTGTTCGAAGCATTTTTGAAAGGTCACGACTTGGAGACTTGCTACGGTGCGGTAGCTAAAGTTGCTGACTATTGGCTCGACGTTTTATACAGTAAGGGCTCGAACATGCCAGATTCTGAACTATTCGAACTTATCTCCGAAAATCGGTCCATGTCAAAGAAATTGGAAGATTATGGCGGACAAAAATCCACATCTATCTCTACAGCTAAGAGATTGGCAGAGTTCTTGGGCGATCAAATGGTGAAAGACGCCGGTCTGGCATGCAGGTTCATAATCTCGAAGAAACCCGAAGGCGCACCGGTCACAGAGAGAGCAGTTCCTTTAGCTATATTCCAATCGCCACCGGCAGTCAAAAGATATCATTTAAAGAGATGGCTAAAAGACAGTAGTGTAACGGACGACATTGATATAAGAGACGTGCTAGATTGGGGTTATTATATCGAGAGATTGAGCGGAGCTATTCAAAAAATTATCACGATACCGGCGGCTATGCAAGGCGTAAGTCATTAGCGTACAATGTAACGTACACATCACAACACAACAACGTCTAGGCCCCAAACTAAGCATTAGCTTGTGATTTGGGTACCAAGTGAAGACACCACATACGTATAACAACCAAGACCCGGTACCAGTATCAATATTCATCATATAAATACTGACCCGACCTGGGATTCGAACCCGGGACCTCCAGATTCGTAGGCAGGGTCGCTATCCACTAGGCTAAGCGGTCGTCAAAGATATTTCCTAAGATATGTAAATATTGTATATATCAAACTATGAGGATTGTTCAACACAAATTGAGAATTAGATATTAAAATAGGGTATTTGAGTAATATCAGATAAATTATATTTATCAAGAAAATATAAAAATATACTTTATAAGATATCAAAATTTATAAACAAAATTTTATTCGGTTGAAATATATGGAAATTATTAGCTATTAAAATTGTATCTCTGTCTCTTTCTTGCCAAACGAAATTTAACATTATTTTAAATGACATGATGCCACACATGGTTACGCCGTGCGGTATTTCTCTCTCTGTCTAACAGGACATTTTTAAACGTTCATAACTTTGTTAAAAATGATTTATCTTTTAAAATTCTTTCACTGTTATGATATATTTAGAAAACTCTTTCATATAGAATTATAATAAAAAAATTGTCAAATAGCTTATTATACTGTTCCTTGTTTTGGTTAAATATATGTAATTTTTATGCACCTTGTCAAAACTTGAATGTGATAGTGAAGAAAAATTGTTTCGGCAGGTATTAAATATTTTTGCTAGAAAAATATTACTACTGAATAGCTAAATAAAAACGCGAAACTTTTTAATTCAATTCAAATCATTTATTACCATGCGATTGTTTCGAACACTCAGCACGTCAATTGGTATGCAATCACAATGGATTACAAAATCAATAATACCTGGGACATCAAGTCTCAAATTAGCTAGAGTCTGTATTATGGGTACTAGGCAAGTGATATACATACTTAGATATTTTTTATAATGCATAAAGGTCTTTACATATGAAATTGCCATTTTCTATGAAAAAAGAGAAACAAAAAAAAAAATTATGTATTTAATCACTCAAATAATTTACCATTGCTATCTATTCACTTTCGCCATTTTATAGGTAATTCGTTGTTTTCTTAGATAAAAAAAAATTGTGGAAGCGAGAATCAATAAAATCTTTGAAGGCGGTTTAGACTGCCTCTTCGGAAATGAATTTATTTCCTTGCAAGAATTTTTCAAATTCCAGAAAAAGTGGTAATCTGCTGGAGCAAAGTCCGGAGAGTATGTTATCGGTGATATTCTAATCGCAGCCTCACTAATTTAGCGGCCGTCTGTTGTGCCGTGTGTGGTATATGCGAAAGAAACATGAAAGGCCGCGGTGATGATTTTGTTTTAAGCGAATAAGAAGCTTTTAAGTTTGGAAACAAAAAAATGTGAAATGCATGAACTTAATATGATAAAAAATTAGAACTTTAATACAAGTCAACTGGGTCATTCTTACTTTGTTTTGAATGCTCCTCGTTATCGTTGTGACAGTGGTCTCATGTATAAGGTTGAGAAAATGTATGTTACAAATTATAATTATAAATACTTTATTTTACGACAAATCTAGTTGATATGTTTGACTGACAGTCCCAACGCCATCTGGTCCCAAACGAATTTGTATGGGACCAGATGGCGTTGGCTTTTGGATCATATTGATCAACCAAGACTTATGTACGAAAAATAGAAATTATCTTACGTTCAAAACTAGATTTCACTTTCATGCGGCCTCTACTGTAAGGCCGCCGAGTGAACCGACTTACGACACTTCCCTTTGAGTGTTACTATTATCTATTTATGATCGAAAATGCCCAAAATTTACATTAAGTAGTCCATGAGAAATATATATATATATATATATATATATATATATAGATATATATTTATAGAATAAAATACCTTCATTTTTATTACATAAATATATATTTGGTTAGTAATAAAATAGTAGTAATATTCCACTTAAATAAAAGAAAAATTAAAATTAATAATTTAAACCAAAAATCCAACTGCATAAAAATACCAAACTATGGGCAAAAATTAAAGTATATGCAGCACGTAAAAACACTATGCGCCACGGCAAACAAAATTATGGGTTTATTAAAAGAAGCGTGCAATAATGTTACAGACGAGGACTGGGTAAAAATCGTAGATAAAACTAGAATAATAATTTCAGAAGATTGGGAAAGAGATATTAGAATAGATAGGTTGAATTAAACCCAAATTATAATATCAGTTAACTCTGATAGCAGTGAGAGTGAATCAGATAGTGTGAATTCTGACAAATAATCAATGAATTTTTTATTTTATCCTATCTCATTTGACTGATTTATTCAATTTCATATAGTGAATATACCCTAGTTTAGTGGTGATGTCTACAAATGGTAACACTTTTGAAGCCAGTGAGGTGACATTACATAGTTGCTAGTTGTCCACATATCGAGAGTAATTGCTCATTATATAGCAATTGTTCTCTTAAAAATCACATAACTTTCTTGAATATAATAAAATACTTTACCTTTTTATCTTAAAAACGTACAAATGGTACGAAATAATTTAATTAGTAAAAAGATTTGTTTTTTTCATAGTTACACATTTTATTCGATATAAAATAGTATAATAAATAATCGATTTCAGTTGGTTCTGTCGCATCACTTCAAACAAGTGTCAAAAGTCGGTTCACTCGGCGGCCGTACAGTAGTTAGGTAGTGTGGTACTAGCTCGATGTATCCAGGCATCCCTTGAACTAAAGAACTTAATCGAAATTCACTTCCCAATGTCTGTGAATCGAATGTTGCCGTGGAGTTTTTGTTACTACGCGACACCAGTGAACCAAAAGGTCGACCTTCATTATAAAATAATTACTGAATAATTTTGCTCTGCAGACCAACTTTTAATATAATGTTGATTTTTGATTTTTTTTTCTAGCTCAACAATCCAGTGCCAAGAGTTCAGTATCCAGACTGGCTACATAAAAAAATGTTGGCGAAAACAGACAAATTTAAAACCAGAAAAATCACAGATATGTTTACGGCAAAACCCAAGGATACTAGAGAAACTGCAGAAGACACAGCAGAAGTGACTGAAGAAGGGAGTGAGACAATAGCAAATGGAACTAGTAATGAAAATACCATGGTAACCAACCGATCTGGATTTAACAGTTTTAATTACAATATACACTTTTATAGAGAGGCCATATTTATACATTTGACCGGTTGGCCTAGTGTTTAGAGGCTTTAACTTAACTGCGGAGCCAATGGTTGCAGGTTTGAATCCCGCCCGGGATAAATATTTGTGTGCATGAACATGTCTATTTGTTCCGTGTATAAGTGTAAAAGTATACAGGATGAGATTTTAGTGAGCAGCCAAAATTTTTCTAGATGTTAGGTATCACCAATAGACCTCAATACGTAAATAAAAATATATGTCAAATATTCATAATCAATAATTATATCCTAAATATTTTTTAACAAAATTTGGCTACCTTCTACTTACGAAAGGGCGGGGCATGGGGCGGTGAATAGGGCCTAATATATTGGTAGTTTTGGGAAAGGTTTACACAGTCTTAACTGAATATTTTCCTTTTGGACGATACTAAAGAGGAACAAGGCGGCCAACGGATTTTTATCAAAGGTCATTATATTAAAATTTAATTGGTCATTAAATCTTCAAATTGTTTATATGTATATCAGTTCTCTAGTACCTCATAATACAAGCATAATACTTGCTTACTTTGGGACCAGATGGCACTGTGGGATGTCCCAGGTAGTATTATTATTATACATATGATAGAGCATCGAATAATTTAAAATAAATTGGCATTATTTCACTAATTCTGACTTATACATTTATTTTGAACCAAAAAATATATCTAAATCACAAAAAAACTTGTTGAAAGTGCTGGGTAAACGAGTGAAAATTGAATTTTGGGTGTAATTTGTGCGGCCGAACGGCACGTCAAGCAGACCTATATGTCGTACACGGCGCAAAGGAACGCGCGAGATAGTGTGATTTTGAATTAAATTTAGCCATCAATCAATTGAAAAATAGAATGTGAAAGTCCTGCCATCAATGACATCTAGAATGACATCAGCAATTTTTTTTTTGCTGCAAACGAATTATATACATCATGTGACATATTCAATTAAATTTGAATTAGGTATTCGCTCATTATTTATTGAATATAAAAATGTAACAATGAACATATTTAAAATAACCCACGATTTAAAAAATATATATATAAATTACACTTTAAAAATGTTTCATATATCTATTTGTTTATCCCGAAAAAAAAAACGATTTATTATTACATTTACTATTACAGTTTATAGTTATTCATACTACATTCTTATTTGTTTATTTATTACTATATTCATTACTATTATTATATTAAGCTTTATTTTAGATTACAGATATTGATATTGAAGACATTGGAAAAGATAAACCAGATCAGATTGCTTCTATCAGACCTATAGTTCATACAGTGAAAAGGAAAAGAGAGGCATCACCCGAGAATGCAAACAATGCCCTCTCTTGGCGGGACGCTTTAGGATCCCCACCGCCATTTGGTAATACTAAGGTGAATTAATACAATAACCATAATATTTTATTGTCCTGTCATATTGAATAAAAAATAAAATAAATAATGGTTCATTTCAATTTGAATATATTTGCAGAAAGAGCGTTTGGAATGGATAATGTTTCAAAAAAATAAATGGTCTTGGCAGTTGGAGCAAAAAGGAGCTCGAAAACACAACAAAAAAGGTGGGAGTTAACATATAATAATGTATTATAGTCGTTGATTTTCCATTTAAATGGAGAAATTAAATGTTAAATTTAATTTGTGATTCGTAATCTAATAGTTAAGGCATTAGTAGATAATAACTGAAATTTAAATAATTCCTGAATTATTTATGAATACAAATTTTTCAAAAAAATTAAACTACGCTATACGGAATGATATCTTCGACATCAAACTTTTGGATTGAGAAGACATATTGACAAAATTGATCATGATAACATTCCTCAAGATAAATAGCTGAAGAAATTATTTTCAAGTTTTAGGAATATTTAAGAAAACAGATTTCGCTAGTATGCAAATAAAAATTTTGTAAGCAACATTTTAAATTTAGGTTTGCATATTTTCCTTATAAAAAAAAGGACTGGAATAACTGGTTAATTTTTTTTAAAATATAAATGTCACAAACACAATAAGTAACATGTAAACATTCTAACATGCTAATTCTAGTTGTATTATATTGACTACTATCATAAGATGATTGCTGGGGTTTTGTTACCGTGTGTTCAGATTTTTTTTTTCTCTTTCTTTTCATGCATACCTAAGGCGTCTAATACACACTTATGCGGGGTACGCCTCGTCAGCAATAACCCCTCGATAATGAGGCACGCCAATTACCCCTTGGCCCGCGCAACGACGCAGGCGCCGCAAGTTCATAGTTGTTTACCTGTAAGAGTATCACTGTGTGGTTTGGTAAACAATATAATTAATTACATTATGTTCCAGGTAAATTGAATGATTCAATAGATATACCACCACCTAGGAGTTTGGGACCGGCGACTACTTTAGGCGGCTTCATCAAACGCGCTCAACGCACTTTATTAAATACTCCATGGCAGATAATACAGGTTAATAACGTAAATTGCTTACCTGTCTTTAAGATTTTTCCAAGAAGATCTAATTCATATATATTAGTGAAATGTGGTCAGACCGAAGAATTAAGAAGAAAATATTCACCAAATATATTAAATCAAATCGGCGAAATAAATTTAATCCTCAGTCAGCCCTTGTCTGACAATGCCCAGAAAATATATTGTTTCTTCGAAGAAGCTTTCGAGTACAAGAGTTAACTAACGCGTTTATAGAATAATTTGAACTTCACAATGAGGCTGGCATAGTCACCCAGGGTGCACTGAAGCCTCCAAAAACAAGATTAAAAAATAGATTTTTTCAGCTGAAATTAAAAAATTAAAATAACAATTCTTATAATGGTTACACAAAAAAGTAAACCGGCCAATTTCGTTTCGGACCATGCGCAGTGTAGGGTCCTGTAGTTGAGATGAACGTTATGAGTAAAATTCAAATAATAAGTTTTAGCACAAATATCACGGAAACCACTCCATATACTCATAAAAATCAATTTTCCTTGAAAATATTTTAATGTTTTGTACTAACTTAAATTTTTTGCGATATTTTCTACTCTATAGTTTTTTATAACACACTTTTTTAAAACTTTAGGAGCGCTTATTTCATAGACTTAAATGAAAAAGTCTTTTGAAATCTGTAAATCAATTTTGAAGACCTATTAACCAGTACTCTACATATTAATGACATCGGGAATTTTTATTTATTATTATCTGTAGCACATTTTAATATAGTAGGAAATCAAGTATATACACAATTAATTTATATTTAATCTACTCAAACTTTTTGCATCTCAGTGTGAACAATCTGTCTTTGATATCGTTTACAAAAATCTATTCACCTCACTTGAAAATAATCAAAATAATAATCTAAATGCGTGTTTCAAACTATAGTTGTGATGCCCAGTCTTAATGCATTTAATTAAATATTGTTACAGGCTACTGAAACGTCAGAGCCAGGTTTGTTTAAGCTCTGGGCTTTGGTGGGAACGGAACTGCATCAAATAAAACTGACAGTACCTCGAATATTTTACGTGAACCAACGAGTGTGTCGGTCTGCGGACAGCGGTCAGTATTGGAAAAAGTGCAACAGAATACTACCAAGAGGACATCCAGTCCTACATTTGTATCAGTACAGTGTACCCGAACAAATTTATAAGGAGTATCAGGAGTGAGTCATATTTTTAAAATTCACATCAAAATATTGCTCGAAACAATCTCCCCGTTGGTCATTTTAAAGCTAATGAACTGATTTCAATTACCGCACCGTAGGGAACCAAGCAATATGGGTATGGCTCGCGCTAAACTTTTAGTCCGCTCTGAAGTCGAAGCGAGTAGCGTCGCAGTACGAGAAATAGGTATTAAAAAGCAGTTTGACGCGAGTTCTACAACTATACTGCATGTTGTATATCACCTGTAAGGTGTGCTTGATTAGGTAGATACAAGTATATTGCCGATAAATTTAATTTTTTGGACTGCCGCAGGTTCTAGCATACTACTGGCCATTCATTTACCCTTTAAGGTTGCGTTATCGTTTGACCGAAACCGCTATACCGCGCCTTAAATATATGCGCGGCGAGAAGGAAGGCAGCTCCTGACCGTTGACGGCGCTCGCACATTATGGACAGCTGCTGTACTTTGATAAAACAACGCAGTAGTAGCGCCGAATTTTTCCAAAATTTGCACTCTCGCCTATAGTCCTAACGACCGGATTTTTGAAACGGTGCTACTTTGGCGCCGCGTAAAGAGTCAAAGTAGGGCCGTTGATAGCAGAGCTGTCGCCCTCCACGCCCACATATGCCTGAGGTGCGGTACAGCGGTTTCGGTCAAATTATAGCCGATCACATCCTCATCACGACACGTGTCGTGCTGTGGCGTGCGTTAAAGAGAAGCCAGCCGTATTTAGGCAGCATCAATTAGGCAATATACCTCCTTTTATTTATGTTATGGTCGTGTATTCTAATGTTTAGTGCTCGTTAGTATATAAACATTAGAATACACCATCATAATATAAATGAAAGGATGTATATCGCCTACATTATCGCGGCCGGCTTCTCTTCACCGCACGCCACTGTGTCGTGATAGCCCAATGCGCAACGAACCTGTGTCAAATTTATAAGGCCATAGGGGCATGGTTCGAATCCGGGCGTGTACCAATGAGTTTTTCTAACTTAAGTACATAACTATCACTGACTCCACACCTCGGAGAGCACGTTAAGCAGTCGGTCCCGGACGCTGTCAATAGATGGCGGTCGTTACATTCCCCAACCCGCAGTGGAGCAGCGTGGTGGATTTAAGCGCCAAGCCCCCCCTCGCCCCGGGGGAGGCCTAAGCCCCTGCAGGGGGGTAAAAATGGGCTGATGAAGTGAAGTGCAGACATCCTCATACACACGAAGAAAGGTGATCACGCTATTGACGTACGTCCAGAACTAAGCTAGCTAGCGGTTCAAATCCTCTTCACCTCTGCTTCTAATAGGTAATACAAAACAGAGTGCTGACAATTGTTTTGAAAATTATGAGTCTTGGAATATCTGGTTTGTTTTTAACATAACTTTGCACTTAAAAAAATTATATGAGGTATATAGAAACTGCAAAGTGATTTTATTAGAAGTTTAGTTAATGATTTCAAATTACTAGTTTAAATACAACAATTACTTTCTTCCTGAGAACACTACAGCCAAATGTCGATTAATGAACATTTTCTGAATAAAAAAAAAACGTAAAGACAAATGAATCTAAGAGTGTACTTTATAATGATTTTTGTAAAGAACAGTGTTTTATAGTGCGCTGCTTCAAAATGTTATTTTAAATTATTATTTTACAGGGAATTAAAAGGCGAGCTGACCACGCCAGAAATAGAAGGTATATATGAAACACAAATGAGCTTAGAGTTCCGAGTTTTAGTTCAACTTGGTTGTATTTGTGCTGTCGACAAGCTGGAAGCGAGGAAGTGCGTAATTTTATTATATTTATTTAATAAATGTAAATAATGTAAAGAAATCAATAAAAGCAAATATTTTGTATTTTAGGATGATAATGCTGGGTTCAAATAACATGGATTCATTTAAATTGAATCAACTGCAATTTAAAACTATTGGTCACCAGCCTTACTTGCAGAAGCAGGTACTTATTTAAATTTCATTTGTATAGATACATATATATTACATTACCCATTACATATTGTATTACCCGTGCCTCAGAGAGCACGTTAAGCAAAAAAGCAAGTTAACCCGGTTGCTGTCAATAGATGGCGATTGTTACAATCCGCCAACCCGCATTGGAGCAGCGTGGTGGATTTAAGCTCCAAGCCCCCTCATTTTGAGGGGAGGGCTAAGCCCCTGCAGTGGGGTATAAAAAGGGCTGATAAAATGGAATATATACTACTAATTTAAAAAAAATATTATTTATACTTTTAATATTATTTGTATTATTTGTTTGTGAACGCGCAGGACATCATTTCCTTAATTTACATTATTTCTGAACTTTTTGTAGTTTACATAGGATTCCTAAATATTTCTGGAATAAAAAGTAGTCTGTAATATTCTCTAAAAAGTCTTCTACCTGTTAGTGGAAGTCCCGTTAAAACTGGTTCAGCCGTTTCGGAGTTTAGCTCGGACAAACAGACAGACGAAAAATAAACTTTTGTTTGGGTGTTACTCGCATACTAATAATCACACGAGTATAAGGAAAGTCTTTATTTCGAAATCACAGATAGAAATTTATTTGTATTTATAGATATAATCTAAATTTTTTATTTATTTCTTGTTTTGTTTTTTTCTTCTAATAGGATGACATATTACCTGTGAAACATATTTTTCTCTACCAACACTCGAGTCTGAATTCAAGTCGTAGTATGTGGTCATTGATCTTAGGTCCTACCAAAAAGGCTTATATTGTAGTTTTGGATACAGTGAAAACCAATCAAATGCCTAATATGAACACTTTATACGCCGCTGAAAGAGCAGCAAAGTAAGTTATTGATTTATTTACACAATAATTACTTATTTTAATTGGTATGAAAAAGAAGTATTTATGACCAAACAATAGCTGTGGGAAGAGAAGCACTTTTTTATTTATTACTTGCGACCCACCCGCAACTTCGCTCGCGTGGGATTCGTTTCTCATAGGAATAATTTTAAATCTCAGTCTTACCTCATTCCCGTTCTTCCCTTTCCCGTTTTCGTTCCCGTCACACAAATGTTTTATAGTTTCCGTTCCTGGCCCTACTCCCATCCCTGTTTCCTTTTAATTCTCATTAAACTAAGCGGGTGGGGATGGAGGCATAGAGGCTTACACAAAACTAATTCTATGGCGTTTATATATCATATAAGATACTCGTATTTGAAGAAATCCTATCAGAATCTGACAAATATTACAACATTTACAATTACGCAGGCGAAGCTGGAGGCAAAAGCTAGTGTATTATGCATGTAAACATTCAAGATGAAATTTTTTAAATTACTATAGAAACCGTATCAAAATCCCTAGCGTGATTTAAAAGTGGTTAACCAAAATAATACATGAAAAATTAAAATAGCACGGTTAAGTTGTAAACATAAAAAAATATGACGTGTAACAGAATGTAGCATCGATAAATCGAAACACGATGCCATCTACTGGCTGTAGAGATCTACCTAGATGTCAAAAGATGTTAGTGTTGTGTGAATAACCACCATCTGTTTTGTTATATTTTATGACATATGTCATGATAGACGAGTGGTGGCGAGCCCGCTCCTTATTTAGAAGGTCGTGGTTCGAATCCTAGAAACCGGCATGCACCAATGAGTTTTTCCTGACTTAAGTACATAACTGTCCCTGACTCCGTGTTTCGGACAGCACGCTAAGCTGTCGATCCCGGTTGCCGTCACCAGATGGCAGTCGTTAAAATCCACCAACCCGCACTGGTGTAGTGTAGTGGATTAAGTTTCAAGCACTCTTATCCCAAGGGGAGGCCCAAGCCCCTGCAGTAGGGCATAATACGCTGATATGACATATGTACTTTGTAACCTACTTAATTCAATCTAGTTTCATATTGTTGTGTAATAAATCTATCATGTCTGGATCCAGTCGATACCTTGATGTGGCTTTATTTCTTCCATTTACAATATCATTTAACCAATAAATCTATCTGAATCTATAACTGTTATTTATTGTATTTTTTTTACAGAATCAACCTAGGCACGCCGGAAAATGAATTACCAGGCGCTGAGCTAACGTGGGAGGTTCGAGTAGAGTCGGAGCCGAGACAAGTCCATCGTATCATACAACGGGCTTTACAACGGTATCGGGATGAACATCGTGGGCCGACGTTTATAGCAGTCCAAACAGCTGTGGCGACACCTACTTTGCTTACTTATATTCCTGGTAATTATCTTAGAAGTACTGTCTAGTCTACTATCGTAGGTAGTACCGTCCCGAGACACGCGCTGTCTAGTTTTTAATGTTTCCTTCACGGCCGCTCTCCTACATAAATATAATAATGCTGTCATAATAAAGAGATCAAATTCGGTAACATGTAAACAGATTGTGCCAAACTTATTGGTATGTCAATAAATAAACATTAAATCTGTTACGCGTTCTATGTGCATTTTATGTTCATTTTTCAGGTTCGCGAACATGTATCACGTGCTTTACTTCATTTTTTTTTTGTTTTAGTTCAGTTGACGACTGTAAACAGGATAATAGAAAAAGTTATATTCTTACAATTTGGTTTGCCAGGAAATTTAAAACAGAGCGCTGTTTTCTTCTTCGACTTTTTCTTATTTTGGTAAAGATAACAAAAATGAGATATAATTATAATTTTCAGATTTATCCGGATTTCCTTTGGTGTCTCTACATATACGTGATGCGGAATCACAGTACGGTACTTTGGATTGGCAACGAATCGGGGCAAGGGCGATAGTTCGTCATTACCTCAATCTCGATTCGGTTATGCAGCTTATGATCGAACAAGCCAGGTAAGGCCATTTTAAGGACATTCTTACAAATTAAAATATTGCATTATTGGCGCATGTTATTTCCGGTGCGCAAACGGACAAAATTGTTTTGACATAATGTTATATTGGTTTTTGCATTTGTTGAAAGTTTATACTTTTAATTTTATATATCAATTTTTATGACATATCTTTTTTTTGAAATTTCTTTAAGAAACCACATTAAAACCGCCAATCCTCATTCTTCTCAATATTTATTTATTTCACCAATTAAATTTATCAGTTACTATATCTAAAATGTTTATGTTTTGCTACAACCATACAAATAATTTTTTAAGCCTTATTAAACTATATTTTTGTTGATGAACATCGGTATGCCTGAAATTGTATGTATATAACTATTCTACTTGAAGAATTTACAGTTTAGTCTAAAACAATATTTGCCATTACAACAGTACTTGCCTTTGATTTGTGCGGCTGTGATGTTACTAACAAAAACGTCGCAGTAACATAATTTTATTGTAGTGTTGCTGCGGGAAGTATAGCACACCTGCGCAAACGGGCATGCGTATCGCGCTTTAGAGCTGCACAGAATGATGGCAAGTACTGTACCACAATAAAAGTTGATTCTGTGATAACACCCTTATGAGGGCCCAACCCAGTCAACTCTCCATACAAACGCTCTAGCGTGATTACCATGTTAAAATGTATTTATATCTGGAGATTTTCTTTAATCTAGATTTATTAGAGATAAACCTAGGTTTGTGTTAAGCCGAAATTGCGAAATTTCTATGAATATTTTAGTTAAATTAACCCCCAAAAAGCGTACATTTTCCTCCATTTCACCTAAGATTTGACAGCTCTAATGTAGTCAAATAGGAATGAAATTGTTTTTTTTTTTCAAGGCAAATCTCGTACATGTAAAGGAGCTTGTATATGTTTTTTTTTTTTAAATTTTGATTGGCTTCTGTATAGTCCAAAATACGCTAGAGCTGGATCAAGTCGCGGGCACCGCGGTCCCTCGATTTTCCATCTGGCTTTCGCTCTGTCGCAAGCTACGAAAAGTTGCTGCGGTACGGCGGCGGCGCGGAAGGAAGGATGCCTTGGCGCTCATCGCTGAGCAGGCCGGTTCCGTCTCTTTTTTTCCGCAGCCTAGCTCTTTCGCACGATTGTACGAAAGAGCTCGCATGCGTACAGACCACGTGCACGTTGTAGTTGTGGCGTCCGTACAGGGACACCTTATGGAGTTTTATTGGCGCAACACTGGTGTCATATAACTCAAAACTAACCGTTAAAGCATTTATAGTTGTCGGGAAACGTTTTCCAAATTAGTTTTTGAGCAGCAATGATCGCTATATATGATTAGCTTTCGAAAAACGTGTTATTGTCGCCTTTTAGATACTTGATACTTGAAGACGGGCTCTTTTTCCGCAACTCGACGTCAAAGCGCCTATTTTGCGTAGGTGGGCAGCGTCATTCTCGCCACCCCAGCTCCACCAGAAAGCCCAGCAGACTCTTCACGTTGCCGATGGCTTCCGGGAGCGACCTCACTGAATTGAGGTGTTTGGCCCGGTAGGTGGCCACTCCTTCGCACTCAACGAGCACGTGAGCGGCCGTTTCCTCCGCCTCCATGCAGACCCTGCATAAAGGACTGTCTGTAATACCCATATTAAACAGGTGTTTGTTAAAAGGACCATGACCAGTCAGAGCTCCGACCACCAAGCGTAGTTGGTCTCTTCTCAGTGGAAGCAACCTACGTGCCAGATTATTATTAAGTTTTGGCATGGCTGCCCTGGCCTGTTTGCACTCTAAATGGTTCATCCAAACCTGGAGGTCTACTCTAGTTTCTTTCCTCCGAATTTTCGGGCCCGAACGAAGTTCGACCGAATCGGAGCAGTCAAGGCTACTCTAATTTACTATCGGGCGCGGACACTTCGATCGGAACCCACAGTCTAATTTTCGGAACAGACGAATTGCGAAATGAACGAATGAAGTGATCGTCTTTGTTTAACCAACTAAATTAAATAGTACCATTACAACGTGTATTGATAGCGGACTAAGTACCTATTCAAATTTATATCGTAATTTATCAGCTGGAAGTTTTTGTTATGAAGGTCGAGGTATGTTATGTGTATTCAGGGAGTAGGTATATTGTATTATTTAGAACAACACGGACCACCGCACCGTCCCGAGTTTTTTGTATTTGTGAGTTATGACCACTTACGAACTCGTGAATGTTTATGTTGAGAAGTGGATACAACGAGTAGTTGTTTGAAATGTTACACGATAAGTCAATATATACGTGTAATGTATGTTGATACATATGTATGTATATGAAGAATGACAGAGCGAGGAGATAATATAATTAGCAGGTAGTTCGAATATAATGATTGAAAACTCAAGTCGTATTTTATTTACACAACAATTGGCGACGAGGTAAAAATTAGAAAAAAGGAACTCACAAAATGACAACGGCGGTTTTTGGGGGAACTTTAACCTTCGACCATCGAACGCAACAATGGGAATTGTTCAAAGTAAGGTTTGAACAATATTGCGTATGGCTAACGGCCTCACGTCAGAAACGGACACGGGAGCGGTGAGGCGAAGGGCATTGCTCATCACATCTTTGTGTGAGGACACGTTTCGTGTGGTGGAGAGCCTGGTGGCACCGGCGCTGTTGGACTCGTTGGCGTACAAAGATTTAGTGCAGTTACTAAACGAACATCTGACGACGCGACGCTGCGTGTTCGCGGAACGATACCGTTTCTATAAGGCGGAACAGCGACCCGGAGAAGACCTTGGCGAATGGGCAGCACGCGTGGCTCGGCATTGTCAGTTCAAAGCGGAACTAGATGTAGCGCTTCGGGACAGATTCATCCTGGGATTAGAGAACGAAAAGGAGCGAGAGCGACTGTTCGCGGAAAGTGCGGAGACATTGACATTAGCAGCAGCGGTCAAGCTGGCGCAGTCCGTGCGGTGTGCGCGCCAGGCGGCGCGGCGCGACGGCAGTGGTGCGGATGTAAACGAGGCATCCGTGCGAACCGAGGTGTTCGCTTTGGCACCAACAACGCAGGCGGCAGCGAGCGGCGCGCGTTCTTTGGCTAAACATTGTACAGTGTGCGGTTATACAAATCATACTAAAGATGAATGTCGTTTCGCGAATTATGTGTGTAAAAAGTGCAATAAGAAAGGTCATTTAAAAAAAATGTGTACGCGGCAAAAGGATTGTAAAAATACACATTACATGGTTTCAGAGGTCGCGGACGTCACTGACACTTGGAATGGTAACGTAGCTTTTTTTAATATTAAGTGCGTAAATGAGTCACCACTATTAGTAGCTACAGAGATAAACGGGGCCATAATTGAGTGCGAGGTGGACACCGGTAGTGCAGTTTCGGCTATTTCTGAACAATTTTACCGGTCTCACTTTAGTGATTTGCCATTGAAAGATTGTACAATTAAATTACGTAGTTATGATGGAACCGCGATTCGACCAGTTGGCTACTTGACGTGCCGAGTAACGTATGGTACAAGAACGAAAATAATAGACGTATTTGTTATCAAGTATCGAGGGTCTTCACCCCCTGTAAAGATATTAGGCCGCGATTTTATGTGTAAATTTAATTTAGGTATAAATACAGAAAATTCGTTGAACATACATTCGAACTCAATCGATATCAGTGACCTGAGTCAAAAGTATAAGGAGGTGTTTTCAGACAAATTAGGTAAATTTAATAAATTTAAAGTAGATTTGCAGTTAAAGGAAGACGCCAAACCAATATTTTTTAAACCCCGGCCCATTCCGTTCGCACTGCGGCCAAAGGTCAATGAAGCGTTAGACAAGTTAGTGTCTTTAGGTATTTTGAAACCGGTCGATCACACCGAGTACGCAACGCCGATCACACCGGTACTGAAATCTAACGGTACCGTAAGAATCTGTGGAGACTATTCAGTAACATTGAACAAGCTTTTACACATAGATCAATACCCCCTTCCTCGCATCGAGGAATTGTTCGCACGTTTGTGCGGAGGGGATGAGTTCACGAAGCTCGACTTGTCCATGGCATATCTACAACTCGAGTTATCAGAGCCTTCACAACTTTTAACATGTATCAATACACACAGGGGCCTGTTTAAATTTACTCGTTTAGTTTTTGGTCTTTCCTCAGCTCCCGCTATATTCCAAAGAACGATGGAAAAACTTTTATCGGGTATAGAAGGCGTCTGTATATTTCTTGACGATATATTAATTACTGGTCCAAATAGAAACATACATTTATCGAGACTCGAAACTGTTCTTTGTAGGTTACAAAACGCTGGACTCACTTTACAAAAAGACAAATGTGTTTTTTTTGAAAAATCTGTGGAATACTTGGGGCATATTATCGATAAAAACGGTTTACGGGCTTCCTCAAAAAAGGTAGGTAAGGGCCATACGTGAGGCTAAAGCTCCGAAAAACGTATCTGAATTAAAATCATTTCTGGGCATGATTAACTATTACCGTTGTTTCGTTCCCAATATGTCTAGTACTTTAAGCCTTTTACATACATTACTAAAAGATGGCGTTAAGTGGGAATGGACAGGCGCACAGGAGCAAGCATTTAATTTAATTAAAAGGGAATTGCAGTCAGATCGAGTTCTCGCACATTATGATCCGGAATTGCAAACCGTGTTGTCCGTCGATGCGGGACCAAATGGGCTAGGTGCCGTGCTGGCGCAGGTGCAGCGCGAAGGTGTCGAGAAAATTGTATCGTATGCTTCGCGGGCCCTAACAAAGGCGGAAAGAGTATATTCACAAATACAAAAGGAAGCTACAGCTATCATTTTTGGTATAAAAAAGTATCATCAATACCTTTATGGCCGGTCACAACCCTTTATATTGAGAACTGACCACAAACCTTTAATTACTATATTTGGCAATAAAAAGGGTATACCAGAAATGACAGCTAATCGTTTGCAAAGATATGCTCTTTTCCTTTCGGCATATAACTACAAAATAGAATTTGTACGTAGCGCTGAGAACGTAGCCGATTTTCTGTCACGCTCGCACGCGCCCGCAAATACGGCCGAGACGCACGCGGATGACGCTATCGAGTGCATGCGAACCGAAGAAGCGAGTGGCGGACCGCACAATCTCGGGTCGGGCGGTAATACCTACTTACATTTTCTATCAAACGTGTTACCGGTGTCAGTGCAAGATATTAAACGCGAGACGGCGCAGGATAATACTTTGAAACTGGTAGAATCGTATATTAAACTAGGTTGGCCGCGTAAAAGGGCTAATGTAAATATTGCACCGTATTTTAATTGCCAATTACAATTAAGCTGCGAAGACGGTTGCATTATGAGAGGTCATAAAGTGGTAATTCCTATCGCGTTACGAGAGCGGGTGTTAGACGAGCTGCACTCGACGCACTTTGGCATCGTAAAGATGAAGATGGAGGCGCGAGCTAGGCTGTGGTGGCCCAGTCTAGATAAAGATATAGAAACAAAAGTAGGGCGGTGCAATGCGTGCATAGCGTTGAGAGTTACGCCACCCCGCGCTCCTTTAGCACCCTGGCCATACCCCACACGTCCGTGGGAACGAGTACACTTAGACACGATGCAGGTGCGGGGCGACACCTACTTGATAGTGGTCGACGCGCACTCTAAGTGGGTGGAGTGTTTTAGACTTTCAGGAGCTGTAACTACTGAGGCTTTGCTCGAGCGGTTGAGTGAGCTGTTGGCTAGATTCGGTCTTATGCATACCTTAGTCACAGACAACGTTAGCGTATTCACGTCAGAATTATTTAAACGATATTGTAATAGTAATGGTATTAAGCGCGTTACAATAGCCCCTTATCACCCGGCATCCAATGGCCAAGCAGAAAATTCTGTAAAAACTGTTAAAAAGGCCATTAAAGCGTTAATATTAGAAGGTGATTTTTCATTACATCGTCTCAATAAATATTTATTAAATTATCGAAATGCGCCGCACTGTACAACCGGAGTTTCGCCCGCGCACTTGATGTTTGGGCGAGCTTTACGATGTAGACTAGATTTATTAAATCCAAGAAGTACTAAGAAATCATCAGCTTTGATCACGGTAGCGACCTCTGATACCAATAAAAATGTTATTTCGAAACAGATCTTACAATCTAAATACTTTGGAGGTAAACGAAAGGCGAACTTTAAATTGGGAGATAAAGTGTTAATTAAGAGTTATTACTACAATGGAACTAAACATGAATGGTTATTAGGAACGCTTACAAAAAGAATTGGGTCCCGGATGTGGTTGGTGCTCGTGCCAGAGCTTCAGCGGCATGTGAAGAAGCACATAGACCAGTTCGTTCGTTTTCGTGGAGGCGACGGCGGCACTGACGGGGCGCCTGATACAGATTACAGTTTTGTGAACATTGAGGGCGCTGCAGTAAATCGGGCCGTAGACCCTATACCACCAGTTGTTGATCTAACAGAAACAACTCCATCGGAAATAACGGCAGAGGTAGTGGTACAGTCGCCTTTGAGAACAGAGCAGCGAGTTGTAGGCGGAGGTTCTAGCGGTGAATATGAGAGCCCGGAAACAGACTCAGAATTAAGTTCACCTACGGATAAAGACGTAACTTGGGAGCCACGGAGACCCCTAAGGAACAGTCCGAAACCTGCTAAACTTACTTTCCGGCGTCGTCGTAACGTTTAGACTTAAGCTGTAATTAAATTGTAATACTTTTGTACTTTTGTTTCTTTCTGTTTTTGTAAGTAAAGGTGGAGAGATGTAATGTATGTTGATACATATGTATGTATATGAAGAATGACAGAGCGAGGAGATAATATAATTAGCAGGTAGTTCGAATATAATGATTGAAAACTCAAGTCGTATTTTATTTACACAACAATACGATACCTATATATTTTCTGAGAAGATGGGATGCATTCAATATAGTGTTAATTTCATACAGGCAAGTAGATCTGTTGGCCGTAGCCCCATCAAAGTTTGTGCCCATAAAGCCGAAATCGAGAATGTGCCTCGCGCCCCGCACCGAACAAAATGCACCGGCATCAACTTCAGAGCGAACTAGAAGTTTGGCGTTAGTAGCGTACTTTGTTAACGGGGTCATTGGAATCCCGTTTTCTATTCAGAAGTTGCAGTGGCACAATTTCTTGGCATAATTCTTCAATGATTCCCGACTAAGTCTATAATTGCTTACAAATTCAAAGTCGGGAATCGAATTAATTTTATAGGTTTCCCGTTGATGGTCGCGACGTCTCCTTCACTCTACATGTTCCTCACAAAAAGCTTTCACTCACAACATAAACTTTACCATGTTTATACATTCCAATAATTAAATAATTAACAATCCGAAAATCCTAAGGTAGCTATTTAGGTGTCGTGGCAATCGCTTGAAAATCACGATAAAACTTGTGTCAAATTCAATATTTCGTCATAAGTTACGGGCGACTAGAGTAGGGTTTCGATAATAAACGCGTCATACATTTTCGGTCGGATCCGATGTTTGAACGAATGGGAATGATAGTAAGAATCACCCGAAATATCGGCCGAAACTTCGTTTTTCGTGAAACTAGAGTAGACCTCCTGTTCATGCTGTAGTCTCGTGAGTTGACGCAGCGTTGACCGAATCCAGCTATATGGCAATGGCAAAATGGGTTCAGGGCCCATCGCCACTGCCTCTGAACCTTCTCTCGCCAGCCGGTCCGCCGCGTCATTTCCACGAGAGCCGCTATGTCCCTTTATCCACTGAAGTGTAACAATGTTATGGTTACATACCTTCGTCAGTGCTCGGTGACAGTCATAAATTAACCCCGATGTAATGGTGTTACTTTCCAGGGCTTGTAGTACCGCTCTGCTATCCGAGAGTATGCGAATGCTAAATTCATTTACCTCCCTAGCGACGATTGCTTGTGCTGCCAGTATAATGCCTGTGCATTCCGCCTGGAATACGGAATTACAGGTTCCCAGCGGCTCATATATATTGATGTTTAAGTCCTCGGATGATACACCGGTTCCAGTACCTGACCTTGTTTTGGAGCCATCCGTCTAGATCGTAAGCTCTTTTGAGTCACAAACTTCATCATAAGGGTGCAGCTCTATCTTATATTTTTTGTCGAAGACAAATTGTTTGGGGATCCTATCATTTACAGCCATGAGCATTGGCTGTGACTCGATGTATTCATCGAGTATTTTAGAATGTGGAACCCTGTTGTCAATCCATAGATTCAGTGCTTTTAATCGCATTGCTGCAGCGGCCGCTTCTTGTTTTATTAAAAGGTGAAGCGGCAACAGGTCCAGCATGACTTCAAGGGCCGCCGTAGGGGTAGTTCTCATGCACCCTGTGGTCGCCATGCAGGCCAGTCTTTGGAATGTTTGTAGTCTGGCTATTGCCGTGGTCAGGTTGACTCTAGTCCACCAGACCACAGCACCGTAACTTAATGCTGGTCGTATCACCGTCTTGTACAGCCACAACGTAATATATGGAGATAATCCCCATTTTTTACCTACCATGTTGCGGCTTTGCCAGAAGGTTATACATGCTTTGTTCAGTTTTTTGTCTAAATGACTACTCCAGTTCAACTTGCTGTCAAGGATCACCCCCAGATCGCCTTTTAGATATAAGACTTATTTTAAACGTAGCCTACGATCTGGCATAAAACGCAAAGCCATGGGTTACTTTGAATAAATAAAATGAATGATTTACACAGGCAGATTCATTCAGACAGGCATTTTAATAAAAACATTTGAATAACATAATAAAAATTTAAGTAAACCGTATGAGTAATTTAATAACGTACACGTTTTCATTTATTTCTACAGTCATTGTTACTATTGTTAGTAAGTTAATTATCGAATTATCAGTCATGAATATTTGCCTTACACATTTTCTACTTATCAATAGAGGTTCAATATCATAGTGACATTATTATTTCCACCACTACTTGCCTAAAGAAATTTCGCTTACGTATTTAGCCTGAGATCTGGTAGACGGTTGATTATAAGCGAAGCAAACGTAGTAAATAGGCATATAGAAGCAGGTCTAGGCATTTACTAATTCAGAACCATAAATGATCCACCAGGATCGAACCAACACCAATTTCAGTATGTAAAATAATATCTAATTCGATTGAAAGGAACATTCGCAATACCTATTCAAATTAAAAATAATACCAAATTTAAACCATATTGCAAACACGATAAGGACGTCCGCTTTCGTCGAACACTATGCACGCAATGAATTTACGGTATTTCATTTTCGTTGCCAACACGAACCGCGCTCGGAAACGTTGGAGGTCGGAGGTAGTTAAATCGGTGTCATTGACCGTCTGACCTATTCAGTCGAGGTTGTTGACGTATTCAGGATTCCGCTTTGATAGTTAATATTTATTATTAATACAGTTCCAATCAAACTTTATGGCGGATGTGAACATAGGCACCAGTCGCGTCGCAGTAACCAGTTTTAGGTGTAGCGGGACGCAGTGCAGCGAGGGGTATATGATTGTACCTGCGCAAGCACGCTTATAGCGTTGTATTCCGATTAGCTATAAAGTTTGAGGCGAACTATAACAATAATATGTTTTCTTATTTTAGATATTATCACGTCCCTTTGGGCAACATACCGGCAGATCCCGCTATTTTCGGTGCAGACTTATTTTATGCACGCCAACTCTTAAAACACAACTTCGTGCTATGGTGCTCTGACTTAGAGAGGCCCGATTTGGGTGGACGGGAAACTGATGACAATAGGTTAGTATAGTATTATACCATTGTAAGAATAAGTATAGCTGTTGGTAAATGGATGTGTTTTTTGTTTGGTTTTACTATTTCTTTACAAATGTGGACATATGATTAATTGATGCCCACAATAAAAAGTAATTGTCTAAACTATTTCATCTGTGATATTAAAATCACCGAGTTTACAGTAATATTATAATAATGGAATAGAAACATGATAGCCCAGAGCGCAACGAAACTGTCTCAAATTTATAAGGCCATAGGGCCATGGTTCGAACCCGGGCGTGTACCAATGAGTTTTTCTGACTTAAGTACATTAACTATCACTGACTCCGTGCCTCGGAGAGCACGTTAAGCAGTCGCTCCCGGACGCTGTCAATAGATGGCGGTCGTTACAATCCCCAACCCGCAGTGGAGTAGCGTGGTGGATTTAAACTCCAAACCCCCTCCTCACCCTGGGGGAGGCCTAAGCCCCTTCAGTGGGGTAAAATGGGCTGATGATGATGGAATAGAGACCACATGAAACAATAAACACGATCTACCGGAGTTATCACTTGATTAGTGAAGGATAGATGGAGGTAATGACTCGTTGCAACTGTATAATGCTGGAGTACAACATCGAAAGTGGTTTATGCAGCAATAATAATTTTAACAAACACACAAATTTTAACCTGTGACTCGCTGCCTACTAGCACTAGCGACTGGTGGGCGAAGCGGGTGTGCGAAAGATAAAAATAGTCTTTCTTTCCACATTGGATTTACATTCGTTCGGTCGCTATTTAGTGGTGTAGTATTAGCTAGTTGATTTAGGCACTAAAAGTGTACTGCATTACGTTGATCTTACTTACTGGGGTACAAGCGCGGTGTTGTAGGGTGATTCCGCGCTATAGTCTATTAGACCTGTAGGGTGGAATCTTCTCTCACGTACCACATGTTTGTCTTTTAAAGCACTATTCATGTAGTTTATATAATTAGTGTGTTTTTTGCCCGACTGGTACTTTAAACCAATTGGTCCTATTATTAGCATGACCACTAGGTTGACTTCTTCTTAGTATAATTCTAGAATTGTCTCAGCTACCGCAGTGAGGGTCAACGTTATACGATATATATGTTTGTTAAATGTTTATATAGTTGTATATAATTAAATGACTTGGAAATAGGTTAGTGAGCGAAGTGTCAGAGCTCGGCACTTGTTCGCACAACGCCAGTGGCGCTTACGGAGGCGTGTGCGTGGAACTGGGGACTGATGCGCTGGCAGTTTGCGCGTTACTTCAAGCGCACCACATCTTGCAAATAGAAGGCACTAGTGTCGCTACTTCATTTGGAGCGCAACATGCTAACATACAAGACGCAATGGCGTCTGCAGGTAATATAAATTGATTGCCACAAAATATTATTAAATATTACACATGTATATGTACGACAAAAATAGCTATGATTGTGAATTGCTATTTATTTGCATATTTATGTATTATTGTATAATAATAACATAATATCTGACTTCTCATACACGGTTATCTAGTCCGAAATCAAGCATAGCCTGTACTGTGGGTACTACACAATTTATATACATACTTTAATACGTATATATTTTTAAATAATACATAATGTATCTTTACTCCCAGACATGGAACAAATGACGTGTTCATGTATACCTATAAATATTTTTCCCGGGCGGGGATCAAACCCGCGACTTTTAGGTCTGCAGTTGCCGTCTCCGACCGCTGTACCAATCGGTCAATAATAATATTTATATTCCAGCTACGTTCATATCTATAATTTTATAGTGCAATATTTAGTGTAATAATTGGCCTGCAGTCCAGTTCTAGCCTGTGTAATCACAGGTTTGTATAGGACTGCAGGACGGCCCAATATGTACGCAATCTGATCAATTATTCACTAAGATTTTTAAAATTTCGTTTTTTGTCAGACCTACTGTTTTCCAGAAAATCGACTTTTTTTATGTAACATATCGGTTTCGTAGTTTAGTCGGTACGTAGTCACATTTTCGCAAAGTACTACATGTTAGAGCTGGCGGAAAAAAAAACATTCCGTCCTTATTTCACATTTCCTTTTTTATCATTTTAGATTTGTTAAAAAAAAAAGCTGAAGAGTTTGTTTGTTTGTTAAAAAGCTGAAGAGTTTGTTTGTTTGTTTGAACGCGCAAATCTCAGGAACTACTGGTTCGAATTGAAAAATTCTGTTTGTGTTGGATACTTTATTTATTGAGTAAGGCTATATGTATAAAATAATATTATCTGTCTGTCTGTCTGTCTATTCGTGCAAATCTCCAAAACGGCTAAACTGATTTTGATGAAACTTCACAGATATGGAAAGAAAGTGGTCAAAAGTGACATACACTACTTTTTGTATGTATGTATGTACGTCCATATGTCTATTCGAGCTAATCTCCAAAACGGCTAAACCGGTTTTAATGAAATTTCACAAGTATGCGAAGGAGGTGGTTAAAAGTGACATACGCTACTTTTTGGTCGTCGGTCTGTCTGTACGTCTATGTGTCTGTTCGAGCTAATCTCCAAAACGGCTGAACAGATTTTAATGAAACTTTGCAGACGTGAAAGAAGGTTTTCAAGAGTGACATCGGCTACTTTTTGTGGCTGTCTGTCGTTTGTCCTCACTGATCTATCAGCGTAGATAAGACCGAAATTACTAAGTCTAGGAAGCCAAAATTTTAAACAGTGGTTTATTTTATAACGTGAGTATTAATTTTTTAAGGAATATTTGGAAATTTTAAATTTGAGAAGCGAGGGATGGAGGGGCTTTGTATGAGAGTCTTTGTTCTTTAAAGTTAGAAACAAAAATTTTAACATAAATAATGACGTGTTTCAGGGTTTTTGGATTTCCACATTTTAAGGGTGGGAAACCGGAGGTGAAAAGTATGGGAGTATCGGTTTTCTTAAAAGAGTGGGGAGAATGAAGATTGAAAGATTGCATGGTGTATCCAATATTAGTTTCAGGAAAAAGTACGTATAAACTATTTCGAATGTTAATACTACCTAAAACAGGAATGTGTAGTCTACGCAAGCGAAGCTGCGGGCGGTCGCTAGTATATTATATAGATATTTCTAAATGTGTTCTAGAACACATACATACATAAATATATGCAACACACTTTTTTTTATAACTTCATAACTTTAAACATGGAACGATTTCCATTTTGGATTGCTGAATAATGTTTTGAAAGAAATATTTTTTTTTCTTTTAATAGGAGCGAACGCCTCTTTGAACTACGACGAGACCGCCCAATGTAGCGCTGCATTTAAAATCTTGCGCATCATGATAGCTTCCTGGTTGCGTGATGTCACCGTCTATAAAAACGTATTTGCAGATTTTCAGATATCCCACTTTTATAGGTAATTTATTTAATTTCAGTAAATTGGTATTAAATATAGTATAATACTTTGTTTATTAATAATGATATATATTCTATAATTAGGTCCTTGCTTCCAGTAATATTCTCTACCATTTTTACACTTTATAATTATTGTAAATCAATGAAACAATAATTTTTTTTCTAAAATAAAATTAACAACAATATATATGCCATAAATAACTTATTATGGACTGTAACAAAATATTGTTTGTAGTAAATTAAATATCGATTTATTTTAGATGGTTGAAAACTCCAGCATCATTGTTATACGATCCAGCACTCCGGCGCACGTTATACAGCCTTATGAAGAAATTGTTTCTTATGTTGGTAGCGGAATTCAAAAGACTTGGTTCGGTGATAGTGTTTGCTGATTTTAACAAATTATTGCTTTACACCAAGAAAAAGTCTATTATGGATGGAATAGGTAATGTGTGGTTTACACATTTTTTTCATAACCTTTTTGGTATACAATTCAAACTTCTTAATTTGATAGCTCAGTTAATAATAACTAAAGCGTCCGAGCGTAGAATACTTGCTACCGATCTGAGCGGCTCTATAATTAGTCATAAAAATGTCGCAGTAACTTAATTTCATAGAAGTGTTACGGCGGGAAATATGACGAAAATGCGCAATGGGGCATGCGCATCGCACTTCAGAGCAATGTTGTATCTGGAGCAGAAATATGGTAAAAAAACTGAAAAAGTTCATAAAAGATTATAATTTCTTTCGATATCCTTTCAGGTTATGTGGAATTTGTTGTACAGAGTATAAGAAATAAAGAACTTTTCCACGGTATTGATATTACATACAAAAAGTGCTGGTCGTATTTGCTGTGGCTAGATGAAGCGAATTATGCGGGTGTACATGTGAGTATTTCTATTTAAGGTACTGGATTTTTGTAACAGTTCTCAAACATAATGTTAAACTTGTTTTAGGAAAAATTGCCAGAAGGCTTAGAAGAGGTCGGAGCATCAGAATTACCGACCACAGAAGAAAGTACCAGTCAAAATAATGAGGTATGTAAACTTTACACAATTGTTTTTGTGCTCTTGCTATTAGATAAAACAAATAACAATGATAAAATTCAAATGCAAGCTTCTTATTGGGAAAAGAAAATTAAAAAGTTTGCAAAGGAGGTGAGTGTTCAGTGATTGAAAGATGCACCTACAAAAATTTTGAATGGATGTAACCATAGAAAAATATCAGATGCTAGTTTTAAATAGATCTAATCCAAGTAATATCTCAGATTCTACGTGCTCATTACAAAAACCAGGGGTCAAGGTCAATCTATTCGACGATCTACTGTTATGTCATATTTAGGTTTTAAATTTGAAGTTAATGTAAATAGAATTTTCTTTATTTGAAATATATAATATGTCGCCAATTAATTATCTATTACTTCGTAATTATCTTTAATTTTGAATTGATATTAACAAAGTAGAATTAACTAATTCTACACCTATAAAATGTAAGTATGGGAACAGACTCTGATCTTAGTTAGTCCCATGAATTCTTTTCAACTTTATAAGAAATAGGATCTACTGAAGTCATGAAAGGAAGACATAAAAACTGTCCGTTTTCTTGATAATAATAATAATAATAATATATTCTTTATTGTACACCAAAAGTTAGAACAAAAATAAATAATGTAGGTATCTCTTATAACTATGTTTGGTAGGTACAGTGGGCGGTCTTATCGCTAAGAGCAATCTCTTCCAGACAAATCTGTGAATGCAGATGAAAACACTCCAAAAGTTAGATTCATCTTTAAAAGACGTTTTCCTATACAGTACTTACCATAGAAGACATGAGTGGCCAAGGGTCGTAACTCACAAAATAAACATTTTGAGAAAACAGAGTTTAAAGTTTCTCTTAATATGAACCTTGTTGTGCATTTCCTACTTGTTCTTTAAAATTAATTAAAAATTATAAATTCGCATTGGGAATAGATTAAGTGCACCATAAAACCTTTGTTACACTGAAAAAACAGGCTTTTGATTTTTTGCAGATATGACCTTTGGCCACTCATGTCTTCATATATGTACGGCTCTGAACTTACTAAAACGTCGCAGTAACGTAATTTCATAGAAGCGTTGCGGTGGGTAGTATGGCGGACCTGCGCAATAGGGCATGCGTATCACACTTCACATATAAGTGCTGGACAGTGATTTTGTTAGATGCCGTTACTGCTCAATTTCAAATTACAAATCTCTATATTATAAACATTTCAGCCACAACTGAAAACCGACACTTCTAATATTAAGTGTTGTTTTAGGAGGGTTCAATAACAATGTACTGGCACTTGTCGGAATGGCTGCCGGGCCCTGTGCGCGAAAAATTCGCAGCCGCCGTCGTAGGTTTCGTGAGCGCCGCACACACTGCGTCCGATCGCCTGCCTGCAATTCTCTCTGGGGAAATATCTCAGAGACTATTTGAGTTAGTACTACCGTTTATATATGTCGTACGATAATTATGTCGGACCTTCATGAAAATAACAGGATTATAGCTAAACTCCGCATTACCGGAATCATAGAGGGGGTTTGAACTTTTTGGTTTACCAACTTAACGTATCACATATGATACACCAACAACTAACATGCCCTATAATACTACATCAATGTATATGTGACTCGAGTAATACAATGCAATAAGTTTTTTTTTATGAGAATGTGTGTTTGTAGTTTGTATCTTGTATCGGATGTGTGGAATTTTTTTGTAATTAGTTGTAAAATTTTTTAGGCACTGTGTACCAATTTTGGGTTATATTTGAATTAATAATTATTGTAAAAAATCAATATTTTTTAAATGAACTCTATGTATAAAGAAAAATGCATGTTAGTAAATCATTCGTGTCAGCTTCGGTTGGACTACCTGGATTACTTACAAGTTTTAAGATTTTTGTTGAATAAAATCTCAACAAATATTTTGGGCTGTTTTTGTGAATTTCTGTGTATGAGTCCTAGAATTCTATGGCGTTGCTATGCTATGGGTATACTTTATAGCCAGAGAAATGTACATTTTAATTTATTGTCAGTTGTTTGTATCATAGTAATCTTCGATTCATGTTTCTTCCTAAGAACAAGTATTAGTACGAAAGTTCATAAGGTATGTACTTTGTGAAAGCAAACTCAAAATAAAATTTTATTGTAAATTAGAATAACGGAAAAGATCAACACTCGCATGCCTGTACTGCGCCGCGCGGATATACCTCTACAGCCGGGTTTACGCGAAGACGCATTCAAAGAAGGCAGCACTCCGGCTCTACTGTTCGTAAACTCTGTTTGCAAAGTGCTGTCTTTGGACGCGGCTTTAGAAGATGAGGTGAGTTCTTTAGATTTTGAGAAATAAAAAGCTCCAAGCTCTATATTTCGATACTTGAAAATTTAAAGAAAAAGTGTCCAACTAGTTAACTATTTGATTATAGAGTGTCTAATGCAATAAATTTATTGATAGTTATATAAAATAAATAATTAAAATCCATTTGTTTTCTGCTGTCACTTTTAATGTCCATGCTAAGTCTAAGCAGGTTCATACCCGACTACTGTAAAAAGAGCACCGCTAGAAACTTAGAGTGGCTCGTTTTTTTTTAGTGACGGCACTACAAACCATTGTTTTAAAAACTAAGAAGACATAATTAAAATTAACAAAGCCAAAGTGTGTAGAGTTTGTAAAACGTGCTAACACGAAAACATAAAAGTACTTGTAATTTGACTAATAAACATGTTTAAATTTGTAAAATATAACTCAATATACATTTGTATTTGGAAATGTATTAAAAAGCAAAAAGTTCGTTCTTGTTTCAAACTGGGTCAGCCGCAAAACCCCAGGAATTATCTAAGATTATAAAATCAATATGACATAACTGTATATGTAAATATAAATTAAATATATCCCTCATTAGGGTTGTAGTGTACTTTATGTTGATCATAATTCATGGGGATTAAATCGACGTTTTCTAAAATATGCTTGAAACTCGACATTAATTTCTTTTGCATGCCTTGATTGCTCTAATTATTTTGAGGTATATTGCCGTGTATGCGATAACGCAATTCAAATATTTGACGTCGACTTATACCTAAGGCATAGATTCCTTAATCCAAACAATTCGTATTGTTCATTATAAACGTTTATAATATTGTTTATTTCAAAACCTGTCTTGTACATTTAGATTATAAGAAACATATAGATACGGCGCCGTGAACATAATACACTAAAACCTTGCCGATTCCTATACAGACGAGAAATACACGCACCTGAATACACCCATACATTATGGCTGTGTATGGTGTGAAAACCATTCAGTTCTCCAGAAAAATTACTTTTAAAACTTCCAGAGTCGATCACAAATTCAAAATCTTCACGTTGTATTTGGCGGTTCTCCTTCTAGTTAATCTGAACATGTGCCTTTACTTTTTGTATCTACCTTGCATGACCTTTTTATTCCAACACATTTTCCTTTGATGTGCAGGTGACGTTAGTTCGCCGTAATCTGCTTCGTCTAATCGGCGTCGGAGAGTTCAGCGCGTTGGCCGAGTGGCAGGACCCCAGTGCTTCGTGTGTCTTGACCGAAGTCATCTGTCGTGTTTGCAACCATTGCCGGGACCTCGATTTGTGTCGGGACACGTTGAGGACCTCGCGAAACGATTTGTGATTATTATTACTTTTTAATTAACTTAAAAAATGCTGTCTGATTTTATGCAGCCGTTTACTTAATAATGATTAGCTTATAACATTGCTTGTTTGTTGCTATTGTAGCTGAAGACGAACCGAATTCTAAACCGAAGAAATACTAAACAATAAAATAGAGAAAGATAACCAGTACTGTGACATAAAGTGCAAGCGCATATTCGGTTTGGTAGCGCGCAATTAGACTTCGGGGGTCTTGTGTTAATTAAACAAAAGAATCGAAGACCATGCCGTCGTTGTCCAACCAAAATCTGCTTTGTGCACTTTTTGTGATTTCTACATTTTGACGATTAAAATTAGTTCTCTAACCAAACTTTTGTATGAAAGAACTGCTATGTGCTTAGAATCACTATATGAAGAACCCTGGCCAGTTTATAAAATATACTGTGTGCTGTAACCAAAATATTGTCAAACAAAAACTTCTATGTGACATTTATGCACATAGCATTGTGTAACTGCGGTGGCAACATCTATACTTACATTAGTAATTATTAATCTAAATATGTACTTACGTGCTATTTTATCTGGAGTTGTATAAGAGTTTTGTTTTCTCGGGTCGTCGTGTTATTAAAAAAAAATTATGAAAATTTTTAGAATAGCAAAAGAGTGAATATAGTAAGTATTATTAACTCATCCGCTAGGCGGCGCTAATATGACTGAAACCAACAATAAAACTAAATTCACTACCAATTTTTTTCCAATTTACATTTCTTATTAGATGAAAATCGGGGATGTTAAGGATATGTAATTTCGGATCTGGATCTGGATATGGATAATAAAATTATATTATACCGGTTTCGGTTACGGTTACGGATATGAAATTATTTCAGATTATCCGTTATTTTCGGATTGTTTCGGTTACGGATATAATTAATATGTTATAACTAACTACTCAGCAGACGCGGGTGACTGGTGTGTCAAGTCAACTGTCAGGGAAAAACAAAAACTTGTTATAACACGTCTCATTTAGACTCTACGCTCCTATCCGAAATTATTCGAAACTTTTATATCAGGTTCGGTTACGGTTATATTTTTATTTCGGATATCCGATAGTTTCGGTTACGGTTACAGAGCTCCCTAACATCACTAGTGAAAATTTAAAAAATGTTAAATTTTGAAATTTTTATCAATATTTTTTTTTTATTTGAGTAAAAAAACCTTTAGTTACTCATATGTACATACACAATAAATTTTTTCTCTTATTATAGACAAGTGTGTCTCTGCGCTACATGTGGAACTCCATATGACAATCAGCAGTTAGAGTGGAGGTTGATTGAAGCTCTTAACAGGAGGGCCATGGCTTACATGCTGCAGGACTTCATTTGTACTAGATGCCATCAGGTCAGTATGCTACACTACTAACCGACCGAGTCGCTAATAGGATTGGGTACGCGCAAACTTCATTCCGTTCAGCACCATCGGGAAGTAGTAGGGGCAGTCGCGAACATGCTTTTGGCGCCAAGTAATGTTGGCGATTGTCTGGAATCCTATGGATTGTGATATTTTCAGTTCTGTAATAATTTGATGAAATAGTACTGAATTTTTACCGTAAAACAAATATTAGTGTAGTAAGCATCTGCACCGGACTTGGTCCGCGCGGTTATCACACCCTAGTGTGGTTTTCATCTCATGATTATGAATGTACGAGTTAAGTTAGATTACTTGTCAGTACGCATACGTAAATGTGAATTTAGGTTGATTAAAATTAGTCTGTTATATAGAGTGGCAGGAAAATGTAGGTCTGCAAGCAGTATTTTGTCTTCATAGAAACGAAAAGATTGCTTATGTCGAGAATCTCAATATGTTTCTCGCGTAGATCGTGTCATTACTGTTGTAAACGACCGTCGTGTCGGCGAGGTTCGTTCTTTTTTCAAAATTTTCAATCTGAAAATCGTGCTCGCAGAGTATTTATACTGTAGCAGAGTGTTTATTACTATCACTGACTCCATGCCTCGGAGAGCACATTAAGCAGTCGGTCTCGATTGCTGCCAATAGATGGCGGTCGTTACAATCCACCAACCCGCCTTGGAGCAACGTGGTATATTCAATCTCAAGGCCCCCTCATCTTGAGGGGAGACCTATGCCCCTGCAGTGGGGTATAAAAAGGGGCTGATCAAATGGAATGAAGTGTATTGTTGCTATTTTGAGTGCTTAAAAAAGGTGAATTGTTAATAAATTTTTCGTAGTTTGGCGGTCACTTGAAAAAAAAATCTATGTAACACATCTGACTAAAGTGTATCAGAACCGATATATTTAGAACAAATTTAACAAAAAAAACAATACATTCATATTTTATTCAGGACCGCAGCATTTAACTATAATATACAAATATCTGTTTCAGTTTAATTAAAGCAAAACACACTAATCAGGTGTGGTTACTCAAAATAGCTCTATGAAGTAATAATAAGCATTTCAGTGTCTAGCTATAATTAATAATTTACTAAGAAATTCCTTTTTTCAAGGTAAAACGCGAAAACCTCTCAGTGGTGTGCGAGTGTGCAGGTGAATTTGCGCTGATGGTGCCTTTAACTGAAGTCCAGACACAGTTGGCCACATTTAGGAGCATTGCCAAATACTACGATATGCCATTATTATTGGAAATGATTGAATTTAATTTGAATTGTACTTAACATTTATAAATAAACGAGAATATAATTTAACAGTTTCTTTTTTAAACCCCTACCAAATAATTTATATATTCGGTCCTAGCTCCTATATCAAAATTGTACTTCGCAAAAATTTGTTGTACTCAACATTAACCTCTTCGTCAAATGTTTTGAACATAAAAGTATGAATTGACTAGAAGCCCTTTTCTGCGTTTACCGTCTAACCACTCATACTCTAGCTAGCTGGTGCAAGATGGCGAGTTTTAGTGCGCAAGGTCCCCCCGCGCGCCGTATTTCAACCCCGCGAAATAGCGTAACGTCACTTCAATACTGTGAACTGACACTGACTGAAACTGACTATTAAAACCAAACTCTGCTGTCAAATTAATTTACTCTATGGTTTTGAACGAATGCGCAAAATGGTCAACAAACTCCTTGTCAACAACGTAGTCTAGATCTCCAGTGTGTCGACCCGGGTAGCATACCTTGTACTGCAACTAACGGACAGGTAGGTACCGCCTAAAGGTTATACAGGTATGCGCTCCAACTTCGACTCACTCGGACGACGAAGTCAGGGCAGTGTATGACGAAATAGCGAAAGCTATGCGTCATGCAAGCCCGATTCAGTTCACTGTTGTTATGGGGGACTTCAACGCCAAAATGGGAGTACAGAAAAGCGACGAATCAAAGATGGGGCCATACGGCATCGGACGGAGAAATCACAGAGGGCAAATGCTGGCAAACTCCCTCGAAATGTTTGTTCCTGATGAACTCCTTCTTCAGGAAGGCGCCACAGAGGAAGTGAACCTGGCAAAGTCCAGATAAAGGCACCAGGAACGAGACTGATTTCATCATGACGGATAAAAAGCGCATATTCAGAGATGTGTCAGTGATTAACAGGTTTAATACTGGAAGCGATCACCGCCTAGTCCGAAGCACTCTGAATATCAACTACAGGCTTGAAAGGGCCCGTCTCATGAAGTTCAAGCTTCGACCGACACCGTCCCAAGCCGACACAGGCTCCAAGGCTTTTCAACTGGAGTTGAGAAACCGATTCGACGCGCTGGAAACCATGGCGAATGTTGACGACATGGCGAACAATCTGATCAATGTTGTCAGAGAAGTGGGCAGCAAACATTTTAGATCGAGGTGCAAAGGCAAGGAGTCTAAACTCTCCAGCGAGACACTGGATCTCATGCGAGAGAGACGTGAGAAGTCGCTACGAGGAGTATCATCAGACTTGGCTCTAAACAGGAAAATCAAGAGGCTGATACGACGGGACCTCCGCCTATTCAATACAAAACGTATCGAAGAGGCAATCCAGCGGAACAAAGGTTCGAAAGTGTTCGTTCAGCAGCTTGGTAGAAGCCAACTGACAAAGCTCAGGACTAGCGACAACAGAATCGTCTCCTCTAAACCAGAGATTCTCGCTGAGATTGAGACTTTTTATAAAAAACTCTATGTCGTACGTGCACCTCCCCCTGCAACCCGCGACAACAGTGATCTGAGAGCTCCGCTCACGCGACACTACACAGATGACATTCCTGACGTCAGCCTGGGCGAGGTAAGATTAGCTCTCAGGCAGCTAAAAAATGGCAAAGCACCCGGCGCCGATGGCATCACGACAGAGCTTCTAAAAGCAGGCGGGACGCCAGTCCTGAAAGAGCTTCAGAAGCTATCCAACTCTGTTATACATAGTGGTGTTGCGCCGAGTGCTTGGAGTGAGAGTACGGTCATCCTATTCTTCAAAAAAGAAGACAAAACGCTTCTTAAGAATTACAGACCGATCTCACTCCTCAGCCACGTGTACAAGCTGTTTTCGAGAGTCATCACGAATCGCCTCGCCCAAACATTTGACGAATTTCAGCCCCCTGAGCAGGCCGGGTATCGAAAAGGCTACAGCACCGTAGACCACATACATACGCTGAGGCAGATTATACAGAAAACAGAAGAGTATAATCAACCTCTGTGCCTAGCCTTTGTGGACTATGAGAAAGCCTTCGACTCCGTCGAGACTTGGGCTGTTCTGGAATCCTTGCAGCGATGCCGAATTGACTGTCGTTACATTGAGGAGTTGAGGTGTCTATACGAAGCCGCGACAATGACTGTCCAGGTCCAGGACCAGCGAACGGAACCTATCCAATTGCGAAGAGGAGTGCGTCAGGGGGATGTTATATCCCCGAAACTGTTCACCAACGCTTTGGAAGATGTTTTCAAGACACTGGACTGGAAATATTGTGGCATTAATGTCAACGGCGAATACATCTCTTACCTCCGTTTTGCTGACGACATAGTCATCATGGCAGAGTCGCTGGAGGAGCTCGACGGAATGGTTAACGGCCTCAATGTCACCTCTCGGCGGGTGGGGCTCGCGATGAACTTGGACAAGACGAAAGTCATGTTCAACGAACATATTCTTCCGAGACCGATAACCGTAGAGGGTGCGACTCTAGAAGTTGTGCAAGACTATGTATATTTAGGACAGACTGTCCAGTTAGGCAAACACAACTTCAACAAAGAGGCCGACCGAAGAATTCAGCTGGGCTGGGCTGCTTTCGGAAAGCTTCGTCATCTGTTTTCGTCGCCACTGCCACAATGTCTGAAGACCAAGGTCTTCAAGCAATGCGTCCTACCTACAGTGACATACGGTGCCGAAACATGGACTCTCACTGCAGGACTGATCCATAAATTCAAAGTCGCTCAGCGTGCTATGGAGCGGGCTATGCTCGGTGTTTCTTTGATGGATAAAATCAGGAACACTGAAATCCGTCAAAGAACTAAAGTTGTCGACATAGCCGAAGCGATCAGCAAGCTGAAGTGGCAATGGGCCGGTCACATTTAATAATAATAATAATTTGCCGGAGAACTGATAACCGATGGGGTAGACGAGTTCTCGAATGGAGGCCCCGTACCGGAAAGCGAAGCGTTGGACGCCCCCCGGCCAGGTGGACAGATGACCTGAAGCACCATACCGGGGGTAGTTGGATGCGAAAGGCGGAGGACCGTGTGTGGAGGCGAGCCTTGGGAGAGGCCTATATCCTGCAGTGGAGAGACACGGGATGATGATGATGATGATGATGGTTTTGAAGAATGGAGTAAGTACATACATAGACCAATCAAATAGTTCCCGGTAATGGTATAAAAACATAGGAATTATACTTTTAGGCGACCGCTTAGCCTATTGGGTAGCGACCCTGCCCAGGTCGAGTCAGTATATGATGAACTAGCGACCGCCCGCAGCTTCGCTTGCGTAGACTACAAATACCTGTTATAGGTACTATTAACGTTCGAGATGGTTTATACGTACTATTTGCTGGAACCAATTTTGGTTACACCCATTCAAACTTTCAATCTTCATTCCCCTTCCACCCTTTAAAAAAACCGATACAATTTTTCATCTCCTGTTTCCCACCCTTAAAATGTGGAAATCTAAAAACCCTGAAACACGTCATTATTTAAGTCCCTCCATTCCCACCCTTAAGTTTGAAATTTCTAAAAAAGCCTTTCTTAACTTAATACGTTATAAAATAAACCAATGTTCCAAATTTAAGCTTCCTAGACTTAGTACATTTGGCTGTACGTTGCTAGATCAGTGAGGACAAACGAAAGACAGATAGACAGACAGACAAACACTAAAAGTAGCTTCTCTTGACAACCTTCTTTCACATCTGCAAAGTTTCATTAAATCTGTTCAGCCGTATTGGAAATTAGCTTGAATGGATAAAACTTAATTGAATAGATACATAGACGTACAGACAAACAGACGGACAAAAAGTAGCTAATGTCAAATCTCTTGACAACCTTCTTTCCCGTCTGCAAAGTTTCCTTAAAATCTGTTTAGCCGTTTTGGAGATTAGCTCAAATAGACAGATACACATACAGACAGACAGACGGACAAAAAGTAACATTTGTTAGTTTTGACGACCATCTTTTCATACTTGTGATGTTTCATTAAAATCGGTTTAGACAGATAGTCGTACAGACAGACATACAAAAAGTTCTGTATATCACTTTTGACTACATCCTTTCCATATGTGTAAAGCTTCATCAAAATCGATTAAGTCGTTTTGGCCGAAGCCGATTTGCGCGAATAGACAGTTCGTTTTCATATATATAGCCTATAACCCTCCGCTAGATTCAGGCTATCAAAGGCAAAAAGAATTTTCCAAATCCGACTGGTAGTTTCTAAGATTAGCGCATTCAAACAAACAAACAAACTCTTCAGCTTTATAATAAGTATTATAATCTATTATATAGATTATAAGATAATAAGAAAATAAGATAATACAGAAAACCGTATCAAAGTCTATTGCGTGGTTTGAAAGTAAAAAGTTAACGAACAGAGGCAGACAGCGAATTTGTTTTCTCCCGCTATAGTTTTCATATTTCGATAAAAACTGCTAAGATATTAATTTAAATTGTATGGCGTAAAGGGCAATTATAATATGCATGAAATGCTTAAGACAACTTACGTATTTAATTTGATAAGGATTAATATCACGTTTAAAAAACATCTTTGCAAATAGTACATTATGTTAGAACAAATTTGATTGTCATAAAAAAGGTTATAGTAAGTTAACCTTAAAAGATAGACATATGCTGTCGAGGACTTTTGGTTAGAACTTTTAAAGGGGAACAATTTCGTAATACATGATTTTTGCTTAACATCAACCGTTTACGCAGCGCGCGCGACGGAAGCTCTCAAAAGGAATAATTTCTCCCGTTTTTGCAACATTTTTCATTGATGCTCGACTCCTATTGGTCGTAGCGTGATGCCTATAGCCTTCCTCGATAAATGGACTATCCAACAAAAAAATAATTTTTCAATTTGAACCAGTAGTTCCTGAGATTTGCTCGTTTAAACAAACAAACAAACAAACAAACTCTTCAGCTTTATAATATTAGTATAGAAGTATAGATATTGATACTGGTACCGGGTCTTGGTTGTTACATGTATGTGGTGTCTTCGCTTGGTACCCAAAAACACAAGCTAATGCTTAGTTTGGGGCCTAGACGTTGTTGCGATGTATATGTCATTACATTATACTTTTATTTTTGAATAATCTACTATTTTAGTTGAATATAAGATGGTAGTAAGTTTTGTCTGGGTCGATTGACTTGAGGGAGCCCGGGCATCGGTTGGAGAAAGGAGGGGTGAAAAGGGATGCACGCGCGTAAGGGTAGGATTGCGCATGCACGCCATCGTGGGGCGAAAAAAAATAGGCGTTACATTCATTATAGCGCTTTTCAAGTGTCTTGTATTGCCACCGAAAAATCTGGTTCTTGGGTGTCGAAAAACTCTGCTATTGAGCCCCTTGGTGTTCTTTTATGGGAAACAGTAATCACTATGAGCTAGCTTTGATGAATAAGGTGGATGTTATCAAATGAAAACCTTGTGAAAATTAAAATCAATGCAGTCCGAAAGTATTGTTTGTGCACTTCCAAACTGATCTAAGCTAAAACATGAATGATCACACTTCAACTTTTTGTAACTGCTGTAGGGGGTTTCCAAAAGGTAACCTTGCGAATGCTTGGGTTAAAAGTTTGAGCAAAGTTTTAAAATCTGAAATAAAGACATGTACTGTACAGGTAGCAATTACGTAGTAAATTTCTATAAAAAGATAAACTAGTTAAAATGCATATGTATAACTAGGCGAAACAGATGTGGTGCAGACATCTTGAAGCCAACGCCCGACCACTTCGTTATTTTTTTTGCTTTGAAACGAGGCACTAATTATTGTTAAGTACCACCAAGTAGAAATTAGGTACTAAAACATTACCAGCTGAAACTTCTAAAATCTGTTTTGGTTCAGACATTCTGATGCTCACCTCCGAGAACTTATCTTCACAGCTAGTTTTTTCCACATTTAAATTCAGAATGCCAAAATTAAACCATGGAATAAAACAGAGCGTCTTCCCAAACTTGTAGCTCCCAAAGTAAGTTAAAAAAATCTGTTGACCATGCAGGCCATCCCTGAAACTTCCCGCTACTTTCGAGTTCAAAGCGCTCGAAAATCAGAAAGCTATTTACGATTTTCGTGGTTTTTGAGCTCTTCGAGCTTATAATATTTATTTTCCAAGCTCTCAAAGCCCAAATACAGAATTTCTTTACATTTAGAATTCTTCAAGCTCAACTAAACCTGGGAAATAAAATGTTTTCTATATTAATAAAATTGAAGTGTCTGTCTGTCTGTTCCGGCTAATCTCCGAAACAGCTGAACCGATTTCAATGAAACTTTGCAGACGTGCAGAGGGCCTTATCGGGGGTGACATAGGGTACTTTTTGTGTGTCTGTCTGTCTGTTTGAGCTAATCACCGAAACGGCTGAACCGATTTTAATGAAACTTGGCAGACGTGCAGAAGACATTATCGAGGATGACATAGGCTGCTTTTTGTCTGTCTGTCTATCTGTCTGTTCCGGCTAATCTCCGAAACGGCCGAACGTATTTCAATGAAACATTGTAGACGTGCAGAGGACATTATCGGGGGTGACATAAGCTACTTTTTATCTGTCTGTCCGTCTGTTTGTTCGAACGGATCTCCGACAGGGCTGAAATATTTCAATGAAACATTCAAGGATGTGATTGAAAGATTGTTAGGAGTGACATACAATAATTTGTTTGTCTGTCTGGCCGTCTCTCTGTTCGAGCTAAACTCCAAAATATTTAAACCAATTTTAACGAAACTGCGCAGACGTGAAAAGTGGTGTGAGGAGAGACTTACGCTACTTTTTGTTTGTCTGTCTGTCTGTCTATATGTATGTTCGAGTTAAACTTTTAAAGATTTTAATGAAACTATGCAGACATTAAAAATAGTTAGTTTTGGAAAAATTTGAACTGTGATATCTTTTGAACGCTTTGTTTGATTTTAATGCAGTTCACGGCATTCTATGCAATTTTATAAGCACAAAACTTTTGTGTAAAGTAAAAAATCTATTGGTCGTAAAATCTCAGTTATGCTAAAAAAACACTTTTTCGGAAATTTGTAGACTGCGATATTTTTTGAACGCTTCGCTTGATTTTAATGCAATTTACGGCATTATATGTATTTTTGTAAGCATAAAATTTTTGTGTGAACCCAAAAATCGATAGATCGAAAATTTCAAAGTTATGTTGAAAAAACACGTTTTTGGAAATTTGTGAACTGCGGTATTTTTTGAACGCGCCCTTCGATTTTGATATTTTTGGCGGCACTCAACGCAGTTTTTTATGTACAAAAAACGTATATAAGGTTTCAAATAGATCGGTTGGAAAATCTAAAAGATATTTAAAAAAACCTAAAAATATTTTTTTTTGTGGTTTATTTTTTGAATATTTTCCAAACAGCTCGACCGATTGACTTCAAAATCTAATCAGATCTATGTCTCGATGAACCCTTTCAAACGCCGTATCGCGGGTAAAATCGGTCAATCCATTCTCAAGATATCATATGGCAAAAAAGTTACACACACACACACATACGGACGTCTAGCTGTAAATGGTTAGAATGGCTTCCCAGGACCTCAAAACGTTAAGATCTGCTGAAAACTCAATTTTCGAAAATCGGACCCAAATCAATAACTTCCTTTGGATAGCAGGAAGTTAAAAATTGTCTCTAGTAGAATTTTTTTTTAGCACAGTGTTTTTTTATCACTGCAGTTTTATTCATATTATAGGTTGAGTATATTGATTCAATTAATAAAATATCGTAAAATCTGGAATATTCCATTTCACAGCATTAACTATCAATGAAACAAACCTTAAAAAAACAATTGAATTATGTTCAAATTATAAATTGAAATATCAGGTACTAAGTTTTTGATTAGCCCTCTTATGCATATTGTATATAGTCCTCAGCAAAGTCTTAAAAGTTACATATTTTGTATAATAAGTAAACTGTGCCTTTTTCGTCCCAAATACAGCTCGCGCTAAACTTCTGGTTGGCTGTGAATCTGAAGCGGGTGCGTTTTGCGTAGGTGCGGGGCCCGCACTTGACCCTCTGATACCTGTTTCTCCTACTGTGACGCTACTCGTATAGACTTCAGAGCGAACTAGAAGTTTGCGAGCTGTACCTAAATACTGTATTAATACCAGACTAGAACAAACGTGCCAGTTAAAAATGACAATATAACTTCTTGAACTGATTATTGTGCAGTAACACCTCATACATTTAAATAACATAAACCAACATGTGAGGTTCCTCTTCACAGTAAAATCCAAAAGTTTAAAAAGTTTTCCATCGAGACAACATAATTTGTGATGATTTCTACATTCTGTGTTCTCTAAGCCTCTAACAGCCAGACAAAGGTGGCAGTGTTGGATTTGGTAGAAATTTTGCAAAGGCTATATGCAATCTTGAGAAACATAGACTTAAATCACGATCTAGTAATCCATATAGTCAGTCATCGAAGGCGTCTAAAGAGCAATCGTGCGGTGCGGTGTACGTATGTACCGAACGGCATACTGTGACGATGTTAGTCGTTCAGGTGCCATCTGACAGGGTTTACGCGTTCGGTTGATTATAAAATATTAAAACTGGTATAATGGTAATTATGTGGTGTTGAACAACATTGATATCTGTCGATCATTAATTACGCATCACCTTATGTAGATGAACCTCGTCCTAAAAATTTGTCTCTTATGCTATAATATAATATGAGCAATTCTGGTATATTGATATACATTTCACGCATCTCGGAAATGTCTCTAACGATTTGGATGAAATTTTGTATTTAAATAATAGAAAAAAGTGGCCGCCATTTTGAACTTTTTATTTACTGAACCGTTTGCTTTGAAAATCGATATCTAAGGGACTGTGTGGACTCCGGTGACAAATCTGTGGTCGAATTTGAAAAAAGTGATCCTCATTTTAAACTTTTTAATTATTTTACGGATTGCTTCCAAAAACGATATCTAAGGGTCTATGTGAACTCCGATCACGAATTTGTGGTCAAAATTAGAAAAATTAAAATTGCAGTTATTTTGAATTTTTCATTGAGTTCTTTCATAAGTCCTTACCACTTTTATTTAGATTCAAATTTTCTGGTTTTTGAACCCATAGTTATCGATTTTGAAAGCAATCGGTCCAGTAAATAAAATGTTCTGAATGGGGGTCACTTCTTTCAATTTCGACCACAGATTCTTCACTAGAGTCCACACGGACCCTTATATATCGATTTTGAAAACAATCGGTCCAGTAATTACAAAATTTCAATGACTTTTTGTTATTTAGGTATAGAGAGATCTAGTATGAGCGCGCGCGTGGAGATCAATCGTTGATCTAATACAACAAAGTATAGCTTTTTACTTCGTCAAATAATTTACAACATATATACAGGTGTATATAAAAAAAAATGAAATACCTACTACCTTTAACAGGTGACAACCCTCACACTATTAGTTGTTGGGCTAACAATCAAGATGACTGCGGCTTTTTCATCAACATCAAAGGCGATGACTGACTGTATGGATTATAAGACTGTGCTTAAACCTTCCACAATGTTCTGGATGAAAATAGAAAATGCAAATATAATTATTAAAATGATCTGATTGTAAGACAGTACAGGATATGGTAGGTAAGTTAATATGGCCTCGCCAGCCTAGGGCCATAGAGTAACAAAATTGACAGGAATATCTGGTATAGTGTATAATATCAGTTTAGACTATAAAAGAAATTTGAACCAAAACGGTGGTCATGAAAGCGGCACATGGGGAACTGTAGGATGGCCTTTGCCGGCCGAATTGTATACCACTACGGTAGACGGTTAGCTGTTTCAATTATGCCCTGACAACTTTTAGACTAAAAATCTATCTCTGTAGAACTCGGTGGCCAGGGTGAAGCTCTAGTATTTGCATATGAAACAAATATTAGTAATAAAAGTTTATATTATTGTTTTATAATGTTAATTAAATTTCACATAAGAAATAAACTAAAGTGCTCGTTCTTCACTAGGAGTCTGACCCAATCCTTTAGCGACTTCGCTGATGCACGCCCACTGACCATCACTGCCTTCACGCCACAAACTGACTTTGTTGTCACCTCCAGAGACAGCAAGAATATTCCCAGTCAAAGACCAGCTCACGCTCCATACAACATCATCAAATGTTTGGAGTATTGTTGGAGTCCAGGATACATTATCATCACTTGTCCAAATAACTACTCTCTTATCTTGAGAACAGCTCGCAATCATAGACCGTTGCAAACCTAGGGACGGTGCCCATGCTACATCTCGTACCCAATCCATGTGCATTTCGAGGCGATTTTCTTCAACCCATTGGTCACCTTGTTCTCTCCATATCTAAAACATAATGAAATAAAGCCACTAACAGAAATGTAACATTATACATTGTGAGTGCAATAGTAATTTATTGGTAGGTACTCATGAGCACCAGTAATTTTGTAAGTTATCTAACATTTCATTACCTTATTTGTTATTCATGAGAAAGCATTTGAGTTAGATCAGCAGTGGTATTGTCTATTATGTATTATGGTTCTCTAAAAAACAATCATATTTGTAAAGTAGTTTATTCACTTTAGGCTACGACCACAGCTCACAGTTCATTATTTAACCCAGCAAAACACATTATGCAATGTTATGAACAAGTATCTGTTAACAATATGATATAAAAGTCCAAATTGCTATGAAAATGTAAGGTGTAACACGGCTGAGTAAAAAGCTGCTGACTGTAAGTTTATGTTGTCACAGTCTAATGAATATAGAATATATAAATATAATATAGAATATGCAAATTCTACCTTAATCAAATTATCACAGCCACCAGAAACCAAACGCTTAGGTGCATCTCTGTTGCTTAGTGGATCTAGGTTAAGATCGGCAGATATAGCTGGACACCAACTGATAGAATTACAACCAATAGCATGTGCTCCAGGGATTTTCTTAGATTCCCAGTTGCCTCCATCTTGATTATAAGTTATGATAGAAATGGCACCATCAGAACTGCAGCACGCTAGTATTAAACCATATTCAGCAGGCGCCCATGCGACAGAATTGACGGAACTCTCGTGACCAGTATATTCGTACAGTTTACTCCATTCTACGGTTTCTTTCCATATTATCACTTTTCTGTCGTAGGAACAAGAAGCTAGTAAGTTTCCAAATTTTGGGTGAGCCCAAGCCACTTGCCATACAGGGCCAAAATGTCCTTTTAGGTCCACAACGAGAGTTTGTGTACCGCTTTTGATATCGTATATTTTCACAGAGTTATCCGAGGAACACGTAGCTAACCTCAAACCATAATAATCTAGTTCCGCATCGTGTATCATATCTTCATGCCCGGTATCGATTGTATTTAAAACGGTAATCATTTTAGTAACTTATTTTCAAAAATATACAACTAGTGAATCGACTACAATACAATTGAATACAATAAAATAATATACTCTAAGAATACAGATATTTAGTTTCAGCTGTCAAAAGTTGACCAAAGACTTCAAATCAAAGTGAAGTTGACAAAAATTAAAGTTGACGTGGAATTAGCCTTGCCATAATTGTCAAATTTTTTTTACCAAAAAACGTAGGTAAACTATAAACAGTCGCCAAAATGGTATGTGTCACTGTCCTTTTCTTTCGCCAGGTAACGCATATGCGATGATTAACTGCGTGTGAGCTGTACAAAGAAATTTTGAGGTCCTAGATCATTCACGTTGAAAACGAATTAAAAAGATAAAAGGAACAAGGGCGCATGGCAAGGACGTTAGTGGGTACGGGTATGTCTGGTATGTCAAATGTCAACGTCAATTTCGTCGAGGTTCAGTTGACATTTCTAATTTCCATCATCAATTCACATCAGCGTGACCATATGTAGTACATTTCTACTTTTTTAGTAGATTTGAGCCTTAGCTTAGCTAGCTTACTAGTTTTTGGTAGTTTCGAAGATTTGGGTTTATGAAACTAACTGGCAACTTGGATTTTTTGTGTATCATCTAAAGATTTTTCATCTATTGACTAATGATCTTGTGTGTGAATTATATCTGTATATTAGTAAATAAAACTCAAGTGCAATATTATGCCTTATCACCTACTTATAATGTTGGAAATGTGTTCAAAGAGAAGATGTGTTCAAGAAGAAGAAAATAAGACATCTCAATTACAACTACCATGAACCACATTGGTAACTACAAACAAAGGTTCAAATGTACCTACCGTTGTGAATGGGAATATATTTCAACAATTTTCAGTGTGGTAGTATAAATCTCAAGAAGAACATTTATAGTGTTCAGTGTAAAGCTTACAATTCTAAATTACTTCCCAGATTAGCGTCAATAAAAGAACGTAGTTATTAACTCAATAAAACATCACAAACATTTGAAAGGATATTCTGGAACTACTCAGGTTTGTGTATTTCCAATTGTTTTAGGTGAATGGGCGGGTACCTTGTCGGACGAGTATAGACTAGAGTGTGGAGTGCGACAAGGGGGGCTAACTTCGCCTCTACTGTTAAATTTGTACGTTGACCGGCTTATCGGACGGCTAAGCGGCACACATGTCGGATGTCACATTAACGAAGTATGTGTTAATAATATAAGTTATGCAGACGACATGGCGCTGCTTAGTCCATCGATGGCTGGCTTAAAACAGTAACTGACGATCTGTGAGACATATGCGATGGAGCATGGCTTACAATATAACGCAAAAAAGAGTGAAATTCTTATATTTAGAGCGCCGAAACAACAGCCACGGTATGTTCCGCCTTTGTGTTTCTGTAGTGTAGTACTCAACGTAGTAAGTAGCTTTAAGTACTTGGGCCATATTGTCACGAGCGACCTAAGGGATGATAAAGATATTATGAGGGAGCGTAGGGCGTCAGCGGTTAGGGGGCAATATGCTTGTCCGCAGATTCACTCGTTGTACTGCAGACGTCAAAGTAACTCTTTTTAAGGCGTTCTGACAATTTTTCTACACGAGCGGCCTGTGGGTGTCATACATGCGTCGAACCTACGGCGCTCTACGTGTCCAATTCAATAATGCTTTCAGATGCTGTTGGGACTACCATGGCATAACAGTGCCTCAGGAATGTTCGCAGAGGCTCGCACTGATGGTTTCCGTGCCATCATGAGTAAGAAAGCGGCCTCTCTCCTGCGACGTCTACAATATAGTAACAACAGCACACTGAAAATGATCGCTGCTAGACCAGACTTGCCTTTTATTTTACAATTATCGATTTCCATGCCTTTGGCACTAAATATGTGACCAAGATATATAACTTTTTCTACACAAATGGCGCACTTATCCTTATTAAATTTAATACCTACTTGTCGTGCCCGCTCCATAAGTCTGCGAAGTCGCCCGTCGTGCTCCTCCCTGGTGGAGCCCCACACTATCACGTCGTTCACAAACGAGTCCACTCTATCCAGGTCTTCGAGTAGTTGACGTATCTTCGCATGGAATACTTCAGAAGCGCAATTAATACCATATGGTGAATGCAAAAATTGATATGTGCCGAAGGGAGTACCGAATGTACATAAATTGACACTATCGTTGTCAATTTCAATCATCCAAAATCCCGATCGTGCGTCCAGTATACTTAAATATCGCGACCCTTCTAGTTTGGTAGCAATTTCAGAAAGCGTGGGGAGAGGGTAGTGCGCGCGGCGCACATAGCGGTTTAGTGGTCGCGGGTCCAGACATACACGTATGCTGCCGTCCTTTTTAGCAGCCACGACAATAGCATTTACCCATGGAGTGGAATGAAAAACCTTCCTGATTACACCCATACCTTCCATTTTGTCCAACTCATTTTTTAGCTTATCTCTAACCCCAATCGGTATTTTCCTTACAGGACAGACTGACGGACAAACATCATTTTCCAAATTATTTTATATTTTCCAGGTAGTTTGCCTAGACCGTGCAACAAATTATGGAATTCATTAATATTAATAAAAAATATGCGCATAACTAACCAAATTTTCTCACGTGCATCTTTACCTAAAATACTTTGACAATCGTTTTTACATATAACAAATTTTAAATTAAATGTGTTGTTTTTAAAACACCATTTCATATTGCAAGAACCAACAATCGGTATATAATTACCACAAAATGATTGCGCCGTTACGCTATCTGTAGTAATGTTGCTCAATTCATAACCTATTTTAAAAAATGTTTTACAGACATCACATTTAAATCTGAACCTGTATCAAACTTAAATTTTTCTTGCAAACCCTTTTCATGTAAAATTAATGTCTCATACCATTTAGAGTCCATAAGCTGATAAATTTCCTCGATTGTCGAAATCGCATATAATTAATCGCTTTCATCTTGTAACTGGTCCACTTTTTTATCAACTAGAACAGGGCACCTTTTTCGAAAATGACCTTTGCCATAACACAAAAAACACTTTGCACTTTTTGCCAGACAATGAATATCTTCATCACAGCGGCATCCTCCGCAGCGGGAACACGAGCCCGTGCCCGCGGCCGCATCGCGCGCAGCTTCATGTTGCACAGCCGGCTTGTGCCATGTGCGTCCCATACTACGACCTGACACCGCCGCTGCCGTCGGCACGTTCCCACTGACGCCGCCGCCGTCGCCACCCAGCCGTTGGCCCCACCAGCCGCCGCGGCCTCCTCGTCGCGCCTTCCAGATCGCGTCTACGGTTCCCGTGGTTGTCGAACTCTCGCCACTTGTCGCTCTAATGTCCTCAATGTCAAGATTTCTTCGTGTGACATTTCATTCGCTTGACAGATTTTCACAGTTTTTTCGAGTGTGAGCTCGTCTGTTCTGAGCAGTCTGTCACGCACACGACTATCGCTAACGCCGCACACGACCCGGTCGCGTATCAGGCTGTCTTCTAAATGTTCAAACGCGCAATGTTGCAATAGGAGTTTAAGAGCAGTGACGTAATCATCGATACGCTCTCCACTTTCTTGCTGTCTAGTGAAAAATTTGTAACGACACATAGTCGTGTTCTGTTTCGTTCCAAAATGCTCATTTAATTTTCTGATCGGTACATCTGTGTCATCTTTGTCTTCATCTTTTGTATATTTGAATGTGGGGTATACGTTGTAACCTTCAGATCCAATGAGATTGATGAGTAAACTCGCCTGTACGTCGCTCGCCGCTTTGTGAACTCTCGAAGCCTTCAGAAATACGATAAAAAGTTTATGCCACTTTCGCCACACTTCCGCACGATTCGCGGGTCCGCCGTCTAATACTTATTCGGCAGGAGTACGTGCGTGTTCCATAATTGTGTGTTGAATATACGTAAACACAATAAATAATTTTATTTATCCCACCGCTGCCACCATGTAATAAAAGTCATGGTAATCGGTTCAACACTGATTTATTTTTCTACACGAGGGTAGGACATAAGTTAATTACAAATACTACAGTCCCTTCAAAAAATACTGGGTGGACACAGTTATTTGGTTCATTTAAATAATATTTTACTAACCAGTTGGCCGAGTGGTTAGAGACCCTAACTGCGGAGCCAAGGGTCGATGGTTGAGTCACGCCCGGGACACATATTAGTGTACATGAACGTGTTTGTTTGTTCCGTGGCTGGGTGTACAAGTGTTTATATATGTATATATTACAAAATATTTAAGTATGTATATCAATTATCTAGTACCACTTAATACAAGCATAATACTTGCAAACTTTGGGACTAGATATCACTGTGTGGGATATCCCGTATATTATTGTTATTAATATTAGGCAATTTCGTTTTATTTTATTTTGTGATATCAGATAATTTTATTTCATTTGTGTGTTTACTTTAGCTTTAAAATAATTGGTAACTCACGAACTATGGACCCTGGTCTGAAATAAATGTTTATTTATTTATTATTTATTTACAAAGATTCTTTTAAAGTGACGGGTGCCTACTAATAAGTCTTTTTTTTTATATACAGATCGTTTAATATTAAAAAAAAAACGAAAGTCAGTGAAAAAATGAAAAAAGCAGAAATAAGCACGGTTCTGGTTTTATTGGAACAACATACCATTTCGCGTCATGGACCACTTAAGCGACGTTATAAGCAAGTTGTTTTAAGATTCAGAGGTTGCAAGTAAGTTTCCTTGCAAACATAAAGCTAAAGCTAAAAAAGTACAGCAATCTCATATAACGTATAAGGCAATAATTTTGAACAGAAAACGTGTTTTAATTTTGATTTTCTTTGCTAGTAGATTTGTGATACTTTTATGATAATGACTTAGTAGATTTCAGTAGAATTTGACTGTTTATCCTAGTAGAATCGTTAAAAAAATGTGGTCACGCTCATTCACATTTCTCTATGTCAAAATGATTGAAATCAATCAAGATCCTTTGACGTTTTGAATAAAATCTGAAAATAAGAAAACGAAAATACTGATGAGCTAAGTTGAAATTATGAAAACTTGATATTTATTCGCTGCTGAAAATATGAATAAAGACAAAGATGCTTTACTTCAGAATATTACGTATCTACTACAACAAGATTATCGTGGGGTTAATGTAAGACCTTTTTAATTAATTATTCAAATAGTCTAAAAGAACGGCTGTCAAAAGTTTGTCCTAACGTTATTTTGAATGATACTTGCAGATTGCTGTCTACGCTTTAGCTTCGGCTGGCCTGGCCTTCTCAATCTATAGGATAAGACCGGTAATTCTTATTTTTATTATTTTATATTTATTGTGCGTTCAATTACATAATAAACATGTCTTTTATTAGGTTAGCAAATATTCTAAAGCCAGTAAGATTCCTGCACATTTCTATCGGAACCATGAAACACTAAAGGGCGTTTATGCTGGTGTGCAACATTCTCCAGTGCGTGTTCTTGTGGACCACCGAGCACCTATTTATCTACCATTGTGGCATTCCAACAAACCTCCGTTGCCAGTCAAGGTTAGACACCAATGTCATAGTATGTTTATTTGACCTATTTATATTGTTGCTAACATTTTTTTCATATCAATATTTTTCACAGCTTTGGGGTGTAGATATTGTGAGTGGTAATGCAGTCAACTGGTTGGAATGTGTAGCAAAAGGCCAAACTGTGAGTCTGAAACCAATTTCAAGAGAGAATGAAGATCTTCTTTCGACAGTATTGTTGCATTTACCACAACCCAAGGTTTGTTGTTTTACACATTTGTGGACTTTTTATGTATCTAGTGATAAATCTGTTTGAACTTGATGTAATATATGTATTAACTACTATTGCTAAAATATGTTATCTCTTATTTTTAGTGCTCATATGTGTTAATAGTCAATATTTGAAATGATCATTTTTGCATAATATTTCTTTATTAATTGTATGCATTTAGGGAATGGAAGTTTAGGTCTTTCTTTGTGTATTGGCAATTTCAGACATATTTCAAGCTCTTCAGATTGATATGAATTATATATTGTAATAATTTAGGCAACATTTTGGCTATACTGATCACTCTCTATTAATATTCAGAAGCAAATTCCACCACTTTATAAGCCTAAGTAAATATAAAATGTTTTGTTTCAGAAAAAGTCATTTGAAACTTTAGATATTGGCCAAAAATTAGTAGAGCTAGGATTCGCCAAAGCATCAGTTCCAGCAGACATACAGAAGAACACAGTAGAATCACTATTAGCACCAGTTCTATTGTCAGCAGAAGCTAAAGCTAAAAGTCTGCGGAACGGTATCTGGTCTGATCATCTCCCACCGCTACCTCTTTACATAATTTATTGGCGTAAAGGCTCAAAAGTAGCTTCAGAAGTACTTATTCTTGCTTCTAAAAAAATCTTCCATGTCTTACTGTTAGGAATGAAAAGTGCCTTGATAGGAGTAAAGAATTTAGCATTTAGACCATTCAGAAAGTCAATACAGGCGACATGAAAGATGACTCATTTAACTTTAATTTTAATAAAAATCCACCTCAATGAGGAGATGAAAGTTTTGTTTTGAATTGGACCAGAATGGAAGGTTTAGTTATGTTTCAAAAATAACTTTATTTTATTCATTCGGTATATACCTATTGTTGAAAAGATATTAAAATACTAACTGTTATATTGTGTTTCATTTTTACCCGACTTACAAAGAAGATTCTTAATTCAACTGTTTTTTTGTACGTATGTTTTCACCGATTGTGATTTGATTGTTTCCTTTTTTATTGAAAAAACTATATATAAATATTCCACCTCTTAGGGTAGGAAATTAGGTGATGAATCCTATTTATTTGATTTTATTTACTTCTCGTTCATCAAGTTAAAGAAAACTGCACATAGGTGTAGTTCCATAGAAAATGAAATATAGTAAACTAGAGCTGATTTGACAATTGAAATGGCAAGCAGTCAAGGGGAAATCTTCAATGGTGTAAAGCCGCTACCTCACGGCTTATATCATTCCTTTGAAGCAGCGCGGGAGCAGTAAGAAAGATTGCATGTATTTGTACTGTAAGCCATCCTTAGTTTCTACTAATGCTCCGCTCCCACTGTATTCATGGCGTCAGCCCACAAATTATTGTATTTTTTCCTTATTGCTCAATGCTCATTCCTTTTGTCACTTGTTTTCTCGAAACTGCTCTCATTTGAGCCGCGCGTTTAGATCGTCTACCCATACTAAATACAAATAAATAGTTACTACAAAAAATATAAAAACAAAGTAAATTTTAGACAGACTTCCGGTGTTTAACTCACACTTTATAGACACCAGGCAATAACAGTTTTCAATTTTAGAGGCAAATCAGAAAATAAAAAAACTTTTCTCCAGTGCATAATGAAAATGCTCGTTGAAAAGGATTTTTTGTATTAATTAATTCTAACTCATATTTTACAGGAAAACGTAAACAAAAATCCAGTTTTAAATTTGCGTGGGAAACTGTAAACATTCGTGAAGAGAAAATGTGTAGCTTAATTTCAGAAATAAGTTATTACGGTAGCCTACTTAATAAAGGAGTCAGGTTCAACATTTAAAGATCTAGATTTAAAAACAGGTGATGTAATGGTTTATGACTGGCCGAGTGGTTATAGACCCTAACTGCGGAGCCAAGGGTCGCGAGTTCGATTCCCGCCCGGGACAAATATTTCTGTGCATGAATATGTCTATTTGTTCCATGCATGGGTGGATAATGTCTATATATTATCGAGAATATTTAAGTACTGAAATATATCAGTTGTCTAGTACCCATAATACAAGCTTTTCTTAGTTTGGAACTAGATGGTGCGGTATGGGATGACCCAGGTATTATTATATAGTATAGAATCCTCACCATGCGAGTCTGACTCACACTTGACTGGGTTATTTTTTTAATTTATGCTATAGCAGATGAAACGTGGACTCTCACGGCAGGACTGATCCATAAATTCAAAGTCGCTCAGCGTGCTATGGAGCGGGCTATGCTCGGTGTTTCTTTGATGGATAAAATCAGAAACACTGAAATCCGTCAAAGAACTAAAGTTGTCGACATAGCCGAAGCGATCAGCAGGCTGAAGTGGCAATGGGCCGGTCACATTTGCCGTAGAACTGATAACCGATGGGGTAGACGAGTTCTCGAATGGAGGCCACGTACCGGAAAGCGAAGCGTTGGACGCCCCCCGGCCAGGTGGACAGATGACCTGAAGCACCATACCGGGGGTAGTTGGATGCGAAAGGCGGAGGACCGTGTGTGGTGGCGAGCCTTGGGAGAGGCCTATATCCTGCAGTGGAGAGCCACGGGCTGATGATGATGATGATGATGATAGCAGATGAAAGCTTTATAATAAAACAAGATTTATAAAAAGCATTGTTTATTCAAATTAAATAGTATATATTACATTAAAATAATATATAAACTTAATATAGCAAAAGAAAATAGTACATACAGCTAAAATAATAATCTATTGAAATAATATCTCTTTAATTTCCTTAAAACCGTTTATCATAAATATGTAATACAACACCAATGTAGAATTTGCCCTAAATATACAAGTGACAATTCGAACCATAGAAAATAATTTACAACTAGTCCACTGAAATACTGTTCATGGTAATAATACCTACAGACCGAATAATGGTGGATATAAAAATATAAAATCAGGTCTCGGGCACAACGTTAAGAGTATAGTATGAACTATCCATTTATGCAGTTATGCCATAAGTGTAGATAATTACTACGTAGAAATGACATTTACGTAACATAGCCGAAGTCAAAATCGTATTTCGTTTTTGCCTTACCTAATAAAGTGTTACTGTCTTCACTTATGTTCAGTTATGCATGCCATCATAATGAACGAACACAATTCGCAACAACTGATGATTTGACAGTAACCAAGAACACTTGTCAGTTTGGCCAAAATAAAATATGATAGAAATAGAGATTCTGGCTAGGGGATCAGTGTCGCCTCACATAGTTGATATACTGATAAAGCTACACTTCCCATGGTCGAGAACCTGTGATTACGTCGATTTGCGATTTACCATGTCATCATAACACTATACCCTTACTTGTCACATCGTGTCCTGGGGCCCCATAATGCAATAGCACGTATCTGTGGCGATTAAATTGTGATGTCGAAAAATATTTAGTGGGCTTTTCAGTATATTGTTACATGGGGGGTGCGTAAGTGCGGTGGGAACGGCGGCGTCAGAGCAATGAGCAGCGGGAAAGCCAGGACGTGGGTTTGCGCTGTTGCTCGTTGGCTCGCAGCTGGTGGGCGCCACTCCGCGCCGGGGGATTGCTCGCCTCCTGCACACCAAACATTATATAAAATCTAGATGATTGATTTCGATATTGAATATAACTCAGGCTGACTTTCATGCTTACCAATGCACCTAAGTCGTACATAGAAGTACAAAATGTCAAGAAAAGTAAAGAATGGGAGGGTTCTGGCCTACTAAAGTGTTGGCCAAATGTTTAAAAATAATGACCAGCAGTACACAAGTCGTATCTAATTATGTGGTAAAAATTTTGAATTGGACCATAAAATCATGTGAAAGATCACAAACATTAAACAAAACTTTTCAGATAATTTTTCACTGGTAACTACTTATATTTATAACAAATAAATGAGAAATTTTAGGCCCAAACCCATACTAGTTAATACACTTTATTTCTCTTTACATTTTGACACATTTATGACATTCATATATACCTACTTGAACCCAGTTATCATACCACTTCTGTTTTCAGTCATGATCCCCTTTATCCATCTATTCCTATTTCTGTCTCTGACTAATCTATATATACATGGTGAGATTTTATTAACCGGCCAAAATTTTTCTAGGTGTTAGGTATCACCAATAGACCTCATTGCGTAAATAAAAAATATGGGTTACATTTTCAAAATAAATTATTTTATCTACAGTTTATTTTATAACGTTTGGTTGCCTTCTTAACGCTATACTTGTCAACTTTTAAATTAAACCCTGTTAATGACACCACTATTTTCAACATTATTAAATCAATTAAAACTAGTGCTCAGGGTACTGATGGAATTTCCCTCGATATGGTAATTTTAACCTTGCCGAGGACATTAGGAATAATCACATCTATTGTCAACAAGTCGATTGAAACTGGTGTTTTCCCCCAGGCATGGAAAACGGCTATCATTAAACCTATACCCAAAACAAGTACACCGGTTGATTACAAAGACTTGCGGCCAATTAGTATCTTACCCTTTATGTCAAAAATAGTGGAAAGAGTAGTGAACATGCAGTTGGCTGAATACTTGGAAAAAAATAATATACTTCCTGCTAAACAATCAGGGTTCAGAAAATCACACAGCACAGCAACTGCTCTTGCAGACGTGGTTGATAATATTCTGTCGGCACAAGATATTGGACACGGAAGTATTTTAGCATTACTTGATTTTTCCCGGGCATTTGAAACAATCAATATACCGCTACTACTGTCCAAACTCATATATTATGGTTTGGATGAGGAGGCGGTTAAATGGTTTAGGAGTTATTTGTGTGACCGCTCTCAATTGGTAGAGGTGCACCGCTCAGGTATTAGTCTAGTTTCTGATACCTTGCCTATAAGGAGAGGAGTCCCACAGGGGTCAATACTTGGTCCTTTATTATTTAGTTTATACATAGCTGATATTGTTGACAATATCAAGTTTTGTAATTATCATTTATATGCAGATGATTTACAGATTTATATTTCATGTAAACCTGAAGAAACGCGCTCGGCAGTAGATTTGTTGAACCAGGATTTGTCCCGTATAAAGACTTGGGCAGAGGAGAATAGCCTAGTACTTAACCCAAAAAAATCAAAGTTTCTGGTGCTAGGAAGCAAAAGCCAAATTAATAAAATCATAAATCTAAACCCACAAGTAATCATGGGCTCAGACAGTTTGGAGCGTGTAGACGAAGCTCGTAATTTGGGACTTCTTATGGACAGTACATTACACTTTGATTCCCATATCTTGGAAGCAGTCCGTAACTGCTTTTATAGGTTGAAAGTATTGTATCGCGTCCGTCCGTATTTAAATACCGAGCTTCGAATCAAGTTATGTGATTCTTTAATTCTGTCCAAGCTTAATTATGTTGATACAGTTTATGAACCTTGCCTTCTTAGGCGTACTAAAAATGTAATACAGCGCCTCCAGAACGCCTGTGCACGCTATTGCTTCTCCATTCCTCGTCGTTCACATATAACTCCATTTCTCAATAATAGTAATCTTTTGAAAATGGAAGCCCGCCGACAGCTCCATTTTGCTTCTTTGCTGTTTGGAATTATTAAAACACACCAACCCAAGTATCTTTACGAAAAAATCAAATTTTCCGAGTGTCCCATAAGAAATGCGGTTCGCCTAATATACCAGAAACACAAAACAGCTGCCTTTCGTGGTAGTTTCCGTTTCTCTGCCACAAAGTGCTGGAATGATTTACCTCCGCCCATTCGAACCTCAGTTTCAATTGATGCTTTCAAAAATAAACTCAAGAAACATCTTATTAGTTTACAAAAATCTAGTACTTAGGCAGATGCCACTTGCACTAAAACTGTTTTGTGAGTGATGGTGTATTTGTGATGGGACGCTGAAATAGACCTGTGTAGGTCATTTGCCATTATTATTATTTTAGTACTTCAACTCGCTTATTTATTTATTTATTTATTTGTTTACATTGATGTTTTATTTTTGTAATAGTAATCGTCTTACTGTAATAATGTAAAGCTACTGTAATAATTGTATGGTTTGTAGTTTTATGATCATAATTACACACCTGACATCGTGCTGGTCGACGCGACATCTGGGTTCCACAGAAAACCAGTGCTGCAGGACCCATTCCTGTAGCTTATACTGAGTGGAGTCCAATTTTGGCTATGCTGAGTTCTTATATGTATATAAAATCTATTACGTTAGTTTATAGTTTTATACATTGTTTAAGTTGTAAGTATAGCCAAATAAATGATTTTTTCTTTCTTTCTTTCTTTCTATAGTGAACGTACGCACCCGAGGCCTTTGAAACGGAATGATGCGGCGGGGAAGAATGGTAACTAGAGTTTTTGGTTTTTTCTGGAAAGGTTTATGTAGTCATATCTCAATATTTTTCTATAGAACGATACTAAAAGGAAACAAGACGGCTATAGGTTTTCTACTAAAGATCATTATATTAAAATTTGGCTGGTCATAAAAATCTCATCCTGTATATAAAATTGTTGTCTATTCGGTCTAATCTTCAAAACAGCGAAACCAATCCAATAAAACAAATTTTAATGAAACTTCACAGCCATAAAAAAGTTGTAATCAGGAGTGACATAGGCTACTTTTTGTCTGCTTGTTCCGGCTAATCTCCAAAACGGCTGAACCGATTTTAATATGATGGCGCTAGGGGATGAGATTATATCTAGATTTTGACATGTTCTCATCGCGTGACTTGAATTCTCGTTCATTCAAACATAACCAACTGAAATTATATTCAGAACTATTTTTATATCCATCTCCATATACAAAATATTCGCAATAAATCTACATCCAAAGCCACGCCCAAAATTCCCATAATAACCTTGATTATTTGACTAATTACATACAATGATAATCTATACTAATATTATAAAGCTGAAGAGTTTGTTTGTTTGTTTAAATGCGTAAATCTCAGGAACCACTGGTTCGAATTGTAAATTTTTTTTTGTGTTGGATAGTCCATTTATCGAGGAAGGCTATATATAGGCTGTTACTACATCAGCTACGACCAATAGTAGCGGAGCATCAATGAAAAATGATGCAAAAACGGGAAAAATTATTCCTTTTGAGAGCTTCCATCACGCGCGCTGCGTAAACGGTTGATATTAGGCAAAAATCATGTATTATGGAATTGTTCCCCTTTAAAAGTTCTAACCAAAAGTCCGCGACAGCATATGTGTATCTTTTAAGGTTGACTTACTATAACCTTTATTTAGGGCAATCTAATTTGTTCTAACATAATACACGATCTGCGAAGACTTTTTTTTTAAACATGATATTAATCTTTATCAAATTAAATGCGTTAGTTGTCTTAAGCATTTCATGCATATTATAATCGCCCTTTACATCATAGAATTTAAATTAATATCTTAGCAGTTTTAATCAAAATATTAAAACTATAGCGGGAGAAAATAAATTCACTGTCTGCCTCTGTTCATTATCTTCTTACTTCCAAACCACGCAATGGACTTTGATACGGTTTTCAGTAATATCTTATAATCTACATATTAGAAATCTTAGAAATCTTCTTATTATAAAGCTGGAGTTTATTTGTTTGTTTGAACACGCTAATCTCTGAAACTACCAGTCGGATTTGAAAAATTCTTTTTGACTTTGATAGCCTAAATCTAGCGGAAGGTTATAGGATATATATATATAATCAAACTGTCTGTCAATTCGAACAAATCTCCAAATAGCTTAACCGATTTTGATCAATCTTTACACATATGGAAAGGATGTAGTCAAAAGTGACATACGTAACTTTTTGTATGTCTGTACGTCCATCTGACTAAACCGATTTTAATGAAACATCATAAGTATGAAAAGAAGGTGGTCAAAACTGACATACGTTACTTTTTGTCCGTCTGTCTGTCTGTCTGTACGTGTATCTGTCTATTCGAGCTAATCTCCAAAACGGCTAAACAGATTTTAAGGAAACTTTGCAGACGGGAAAGAAGGTTGTCAAGAGTGACATAAGCTACTTTTTGTCCGTCTGTCTGTCTGTACGTCTATGTGTCTATTCGAGCTAATTTCCAAAACGGCTGAACGGATTTTAATGAAGCTTTGCAGACGTGAAAAAAGGTTGTCAAGAGTATCATAAGCTGCTTTTTGTGTTTGTCTGGCTGTCTATCTGTCAGTCGTTTGTCCTCACTGATCTATCAACATATAGCCGAATTTAACTACAAAGTCTAGGAAGCTTAAATTTAGAACATAGGTTTATTTTATAACGTATTAAGTTAAGAAAGGCTTTTTTAGAAATATCAAACTTAAGGGTGGGAATGGAGGGACTTAAATAATGACGTGAAACGGGAGGTGAAAAATAGTATCGGTTTTTTTAAAGGTTGGAAGGGGAATGAAGACTGAAAGTTTGAATGGGTGTTACCAAAATTGGTTCCAGCAAAAAGTACTTAAATAATGACGTGAAACGGGAGATGAAAAATTGTATCGGTTTTTTTAAAGGTTGGGAGGGGAATGAAGACTGAAAGTTTGAATGGGTGTTACCAAAATTGGTTCCAGCAAAAAGTACGTATAAACCATCTCGAACGTTAATAGTACCTATCAGGAATTTGTAGTCTACGCAAGCGAAGCTGCGGGCGGTCGCTAGTAGAAGTATATAAAGAGGTAGATATCGTACTAGAGCGCGGTTACTACGGCAGTTCAGTTACCCCAATTGGTGTAATTTTATTGTCACATAATACTATCGAATGAGTGACTGGGTGCATCATGATTAATCGTAATATTTCTAAAATGCCGAGTTATGTTTAGAAAGTACATAAAAGTATTGTCATAGGTCAATTTTATTTCGAAATTACCACAAATTATTACATATTTGGTAGCTTATTTCAAGTGCAAGTATTGACAGATAGCTAACTCTTTTTATATCATTCGTTCCATATTATCCTTCTCTTTCACTGTCGTAACCTATGTATACACTTAAAAATAAATATGTATAAGTCGTAATAATGTCGTAACTGAATATAATATTCATAAGGCGCACGGTAGGGTCTTTAGCCGATTTAGGGAGTCAAAACTTTTGTAAAAGTTGCGTGAAATAATAAACAATAAACAACCATTACCTGACCAAGTCAAGCACGTACAGGTTTTAGCCGAACTAGCCAGTCAGAACCCAATTTTGTAAAAGTTGCGTCAAACAGAAAACAACCATTACCCGACCAAGTTAAGCACGTACGGGTTTTAGACAAACTAGCCAGTCAGAACCTAATTTTGTAAAAGTTGCGTCAAACAGAAAACAACCATTACCTGACCAAGTTAAGCACGTACGGGTTTTAGCCGAACTAGCCAGTCAGAACCTAATTTTGTAAAAGTTGCGTCAAGCAGAAAACAACCATTACCAGACCAAGTTTGGCACGTATGGGTATTTAGCTGAACCAGCCAGTCAGAACGAAATTGATATAAGCAGAAAACGCTACAATTAAGATGAAGAAGACTATGCGCTAATCATATGTCGGCGCGTACTACAAAAGTGGATCAAAAAAACATTGCAATAGGGTGATTGACTCCACCAACTGTTGACATACTTTTTTTAATCTGTCAAAACGCAGCTTTTCTATCTACGCATATAAAAAAGTGTCAACAATAGTGGTCATAAGGTGTATGTCCACCGACTTTTGATTTTTTCGACATGTTGCACCTCTTGGATTTTATTGAAACTTGGCATGCTGTTAAGTAAGATATAGAAAATTATTATATATATATTTTTTTCAAATTGGTAATACAATTATATCATATAGAAATTGATTGACAAAATTTTTATTTGTACGGTTTTTCTTACTTTTATTTAAGCTTGGCCTAAAGAAAACTGCTACAAAACAAACTGTAAAGTATAACTTAACACTGCCATTTAGTTTTATTTACCTAGTTATAAAATTAACAAAATATATCGTTTTGAAAAAAAAAATGTGCCTCAGGATGTTTTTTTTTTCAAATAGCTCCTCAATGGACTAAGATATAGCGCTAATACCTGCTCGATCAAATATTATATAAGCATCCTCTACAATATAACATAGGTTTCGGTAAAGTTTTGTATCGGGGGCAGTTTTGCAGTTGCTGATATATTAACTGTTTTATAAAAAAAAATATGATAGACAGGTGCATACATGGATGGATACTGTATACACATTTCATTTTTTTTTGTCACATATGGCATAAACTACAAAAACATGCAAATGTTTTTAAAGAAGCTACCTAATTTAATTTTAATTACCGTTAAAACAATATAAATACTGCTCTATAAAGCATTACCAACATGCATGAAATACTATAAATAAAACTTACACACAACAAAAACAACATCAAAAAACAACAACAAATTGGAAAAAAACAAATGCAGTGGACCTTTTACCTTCTGTACCCAAAGAGATGTCATGAAACAAAAAACATACACTTTTAAAATATTTTTACAAATTTCATTATATATGTGAATTTTCAAATAGTAAATAGCATTGTTATGGGATCTATGTAATGGATCAATAGAATTCAATAGGATCTATGTAATGGATCTATATATTGTAGTGCTGGCCCTTAAGAAAGCGAACACACACCAGCGTGTTTGAAATAAATCGCTCCGTATCAGAAGGACAATCTAGCAAAACGTCTTTGTGGGATGAATGACGCAAAAGCAAGACATCCTGCTAGTAAAACATCTGACATTAAAAATCGTCATAATGGTAAAACGTCTGAAAAGAGGAATCATCGTTTCAAATAACACTACTGGTACACCGGCATTGAAAAATAGAGAATGAAATAAAATGACTTTATATTGAACATAAATAATAGTATGACGAATTAGATTCCATTGCTTTTTCTAAAAATATTTCTGAGTAATATTTGAACATATTTTAATTTATTTATATTTGATATCACAACAGCCTTGGGGTTTTTTAAGGCTTAAAAGATTATTCAACTGATTTCATAAAAAATAAATTTTGAATGATTTTTCTGGATCTTTGGTGTACTAATTAGTATTGAGAACTATGTTCAATTTCAGTTTATGTCAAATAAAAAAAAACGGGAAAGACAGACATAGAACACAGATTGCATAAGTGTACTCTTTTATTCGTTTTGATAGAAACACTAAATAAGTGTAAATTAATGGACATTGAAATAAAATAAAAAATTCACACAAAATACACTTTAAGTAATCCTTAAGGATCATTTTAACCTATATTTTCATGATACGGTTTACGACACGGATTATCTATCAAAGATAAGGCATCCTATGTAAAAGGTCATAGATAACATAATCTAAAATTAATTTTATTACGTAAGATAACAAATTACCTGTTTCTTCTCCATTTTCGCTTTTATGTCTCTCGCGAGGGTGTAGAACGCATCTTCAACATTAACAGAGTCTTTAGCCGATGTCTCCACGAATTTTATTTGATACTCTATAGCTAATTGTTCACCTCTCTCTCGCGATACCTAGAAAAAGAGCTAAATTTCTGAGAGAGTACATACAGAGGAACAGAAAAAAAAAAAACAGAACCATTAATTAAATCCATTTTCACCATCGACATATTAATATAATATTTGAGATAGATATAGACTGGATAAACTTCAAAGAAAGCGAGGTCAGTTCACTTGCAAAACGAGTGCAAGAAAGCAATATGCTTAAGAGTAAGGATTTGCTCTGTAAGAAATTCCATTAGGGTCATATTTTGTAGAGCACTATAGTATTTGGAATCTATATATAAATATGTGAAGGAAAAGCTTTAGGCCCCTTTTTAAACATACTACGCGCATGGAGGTGTGAGATTCAGCATAGTTAAAGTTTATGTGGAGTAGGAGTGTAGAAAGTTAAAATCTATATACAGGATGAATTTTTGAGATAGGGACTATATGGCCAAATCCTAAACTAAGGGAAATAGCGAAGTGCTATAGGGTTCATGAGCTCGACTTTTGAGAATACAAAACTGTATATTTACATTTTTGAAAAATCTGTTACTTTAACAGGGAATCAAACCGCTTTATTAATCTATATATTAATAGGTGAAGAGAAAACCTTGTACCCCTTTTCAAGCATATTGCGCGCATGGAGGAGTGTCCGATTTGGCATTGTTAAAGTTTATATGGAGTAAGAGTGCAGATAGGTAAAGTCAATATACAGGTTGAATTTTTGAGATGAAACTGTATGGGCCAATCCTAAACTATGAGAAATAGCGAAAAGTGTGCAAAGGATTCATCAGCCCGATTTATGAGGAAAAAAACTAAATATCCACATTTTTGAAAAATCTGTTACTTTAATAGAAAATCAAACCACTTAATTTGATAATCTACATATTTATACATGAAGAAAAGACTTTGTAACCCTTTTAAAGCATATTACGGGTACGGAGTAATGTAAGATTTGACATAGGTAAAGTTTACACGGAAAAGGAGTGCCAAAAAATAAAATCTATATATACCCAATATGTGTAACAAAAACTGTCAACCAGAGGAGTTACTAATTTGTCGTTTGATGCCGTTTGAAATTACTCACTCTCGCCTATTATTAGTGGTTTCAAAGAAATTAGTACGGTCGAACTGCAACCGCTGGGCGACCACTAGTGTTATATGACCACTAGTGTTATATTAATATGTCAACAATTTTACACAATTTATGTGTTATTTTTCAAATGTTTAAAATTATAGGATTGTTGTAAATCATTTCAATATTTTATGACATTACTAATTCCTATTAAAAATGATTATACTGAGTTATAGAAGAGCAATTATAGTGATAGTTTTTTTAAATTGTGACAGTGGAAATTATGTTTTCAATGTTCTCAATTATATTGCTTTAGACATAAGCTGATTTCAAAATGTCATTGTTTATAACATTTGAAAATCCCGTTTTTTTAAAGTTTAGCTGTGATTGAGCATATCTCCTAACTTTGGTTTTCCATAGAAATATGTCACAAATATTCAAAAAAAATTAATAACAGATTTTTTTTTTGATATCCTATACAATAGTGAAGTACATAACAAATTATAAAAAGTTAGTCACGTCTTAACTTCATTCAGTAGAAATCCACGAGCGGCAGTATGGGCTGAGTCATTTCTACAACCCGTATCAATTTTCATGGTCACTCGAGGTTAGTAGATACAAAAAGATCTATTTGTCATGTATCCGGTAATATATAACATTTATACAGTAATTTTAAAAAATTTAGTGATTTTGTTATACTGTAATGTGTGATACATAATTTTCTTGAAGAAGACCATGCTCATGAACCAGCTTCATTTATCCTATCCCTTAACATTGAAATCAAATGCACTATAAACTATACATAATAACTAAAATATAAAAGTTAATAAAGCGGTAATGCATTAAATTAATTGCTCACTTTATTGGAAATAAAAGTTCTCTTTCAAATAGCTAGTCTAAGCATACTTATATTGATAGAAATGGTACTAAATTTTTTTGAGTCTGGTGCTTCATTCTGACTTTAAACTAGTGTAAAATTTTCTAAAATATTTTATTATGGTAAAAAGTGATCCAGATTATTTATGTTTTTATTTTACTAATATAAATATCAAACTGTCGTACTTTACTCATGTAAAATTTTTATTTAATATCTACTGACAGCACAAAGCTTTCTTGTATGAATCATATACTATATGTCCCATTTTTGGACAGGTCTAAATTAAATGATACATAAAAAAAATGTGGTATCCTATAACTTCAGTATTAACAATCCATTTCGGAGTTGATTATATGTATTAACCAATCAAAATGCTAACAGGGCTCGTCAGAGCAAACTTCACTCTATATTTGCAAAATTCTATCCTGTTAGCTATTTTCAACTTTAGTAAAATTAGTTGTATTGTTTTTCAGAAACTTTTAGTTAGAATTTTAGTTGTGTAAAATAATTTTTGAATAATTATACATAATACTAAACGACATATTACCTGTCTTTTTAATGCTAAATCACACTTGTTGCCAAGTATCATTTTCTCAACATCGGCACTAGCATTCTCTTCAATGTTCCTAATCCAATTTTTTATATTTTCAAAGCTTTTTTCATTTGTAACGTCATAAACCAGCATAATCCCCATTGATCCACGATAATATGCAGTTGTTATAGTTCGAAATCGCTCTTGTCCTGCAGTATCCCTACAAAATAATCTTTAATTAATTCTCTTTAATACACTGTAAAGGTTTATTCAATGAATGTAGAAAGATTCTTACCATATTTGTAGTTTAACTTTCTTTCCGTCGAGATCTATCGTACGAATTTTAAAGTCAATGCCTGAAACAACAGGGCATTATAACAGAGGATTCCACTAATTAAAATTAGAGTGTATGATGTCATGTACTTCTCATTCATTTAATTGATAGGGACTACAATTTATCCGTTTTAAAAACGACGATAAACTATATTTCATAGGTAGAGTTATTATTAAGGCACGACCACTATTATATTCTATGCAATAAAAAAGTAACTAGATGACAAATAGTGGTAAAGAAAAATCTGTTATTAACTGACAATAAACTTTGGTTAAAGACTCACCGATTGTTGAAATAAATGAAATATTAAACGCGTCTTCTGAAAATCTGAATAATATCGATGTTTTACCAACTCCTGAATCACCTATTAGAAGTAGTTTGAATAAATAATCGTAAGTTTTTGCCATTTTTTACGAAAAACTGATTACGGGATAGACATATGCCAATCATCACCATTTATTTGGCATTTTTGAGTAATCAGTCCAAAGGCAGCGTTGCCACATCCTAAGAAGTCTTTACCCTAGTTTTTGTTGAAAAATTACCCTAGAATTATATGATAGACAAAAAAATACTCGGAATTTTAGGTAAATTTCTCTAAAGTGGGAACACTGTCCAAATGCTTACAATCATAGATTAGTTGCAATAGTACAAAAAGTATAATTATTGGTAGCATCACTGTCAGGGTAATATAACTCTATCAAAATTGTAAAATATATTTGCACTGCAAAAGAAACTAGACTACTTAAATAAAATGTTATGGTCACTGTAGAAATATGACGTCAAAAACTTCAACTATAACAATGCACACGTCAAAATTCCCCAAATTCTTGTTTTAGTTGCCAGTATAAAACCGTAAATTAACACATCCTTTTTAAATATAACTGAAAAAAAAACTTACTGACTTAAAAACGAAAATATTCTGATATAGTAAAAAATATGTTTAAATTTAGAGACGTCATAGCATAATACTTAACATACAAATACCAATGGAAAATCAGACGGAACATCTTTTGTGTTCTCATCCATATTTTTGGGATTTTCCGATGCCAATCAAAAGAAGGAAATTCATAGTTCCTCACTTCACAAATATTTCTTATCTCTGGGTCCCGCACCAGCGCTCAAATGCAAGACATTTTAGGCCTTTCAAAATTCAAAAAAATTCAAAATTCAAAAAGTTTTTATTTAATATAAGATGTTTACACACACTTATTGGAAGTCAAAATGAATTGATTAAGTACCGGTTCAAAAACTAGAAGGAGAAGAACCGGCAAGAAACTAATCCCTGTTTATTTTATTGAAATATATGGTTTTCTTAATTGTTTTTTTTTTTAATTTAAGTGTTTACAACTCTATAAATAATTCCTTATAAATAATGTTTCGGAACCTACAGTATTTTAAATTTGTTTTTATCCACCGCATCACTGGGGATTTTTGGGATTGTTGGTTTTTTTTGGAAAGAAAAAGATTTTGGTCATTTGTATAGAAAGATATATTTTTGGGTTCCAACGTTCGCTTAAGACGGTAAATCGTGACAAAATGGATGAGAAATATTTTTCAAGCATTTGTATTTAGGAAATACCTAATCTTTTGTGCTGCGTGTTTAAGCTCATTGGGATCGTTTTAACGAGATATTTTCTGGGTGTTGGTCCTGGGGGCCCGGGCTTGTAAAAATACGTAACTTATCGCGCTAGGCTACTTACTTATGTGGGACTTAATTACGTTTGTAAATAAGAGGCGGCCAGCCATCCAATTATAAATCACAACCTAGATAGCTTTATTTCTGTGATCGAATCGGAGATCTGTATTCAAAGCGGTATTATATATAAGGGGAGCCTGTCGCTAATTAATAAATCTGATAAAGAAACCTGTTTTTACAGCTTTGATTTTTAAGAGTTCTAACTGCTTCACAATTTGTTTTGGAAGTGATAATCCTCCACCGACGGATCATATTCTAATGCGGGTTGCCGCTTTTAGTGACTAGTTTTCTTGAACATATATTTAAAAAAATAAAAAAGTTTCCTAATAATAATAGAAGATAGCGTAGATATTATATACAAAAACTTATGACGAACCAAATTCATAAGTTTAATTATAGTTATTGATTTCAGATTATTTTTTGGATTACGCGATTGATTTCATGCAGTTTTTGATGACTTTTGTGATTCGTTTTTGTTCTTGTTAAAGCTATGACACCACGTGATTCGACACGCAGTTGTTGTTCTTTGGTTGTTTTTAAGGTATCGCCCAGTATCGCCAATTTTATTTTTAATTTAGGTTTTCTCAGGCTTACCTGCCAACTTTTCCATCACACATGCACATCCGTTATTTAGATTTTTGTCATCTTTTCTCGTTTTTTTGTTATTTTAGTTAGTGAACTTGTTATTATAGAGCACTAGCTAGAAAATTCAAGATAAGAGAAGAAAAAAAAAGGATGAAAATAAATTATTATCACCCTAGAAGAAAAGTAACAAAGGGCACTGGGACCCCTTTATGGTGGGCACACATATTGGCTAAAAAGCTAAAAGTTCACGTTTGGCTTATTCTAATGCCCTTTTCACACGGGTGTTATAGAAGAATGCCATACTATGTCATCATCGTCATCATTGTGCAAATGCCGTTAAATCGCTAATTCCCTAAAGACTAATTTAACTGACTACTGACTGATATGTACGCCCGGCTCTAATAGCTTTAGATGGCTTTTGATTATTGTTCTGTGGCTTTTGATGACTTTGATTTGATGTACTTTTGATAACCTCTATTAAATAATCTGTCTGTGCTTTTGATTTGATTCTTTGAGTGTTTGATTGAATGTGATGTTTATGTTAAATGAAATTAATTATTTTCATGAAAGTTTTGTCAGAATCCAATGTTTATTGAATCATAAATAATCAATTACATGCATCGGAAGTGAAAATTAGCATAAAATGTTCTATCACGTAAGTATTTTCAGGAGATACGATAAGTTTTATTTACCTAACCTTTCACTTTGTTTTTCGTATTTTTTAGATATCACTTGAGCATGAAATATTATTACATCCACGTTATTTTGGACCACAACTGCTTGATACCGTCAGACAAAAATTATATACAGAAGTTGAAGGGACCTGTACTGGGAAGTAAGTAGATAATCAAATCACAGTAAAGCATAAATGGTGCCTGTAAAGTAATAAAATAGAAACATTCAGAAAGGTACGGCTTTCCAAAACTACCACCCTAGACGTGTTAATAATAATTTAGGGGGTGGAAGGACGAGGACAGAAAACCAACTTTCAGAATTTTCAGGAATGCGGAAATGTAAAAAAAACCAAAAATAAAAACTAAAAACTACGTACTCGTTACCACCGACATGAATTTGCTCTTTGTATTGACATAATCAAAGGATTGACTATTGAAGGAGGGAATAGACTTCAACATTAAAATAAATTGAAAACAGTAAATACGTTAAGAATTTCCTAACCTAACTTTAGTAACAATTGAAAATTCGATTTGCATGGCGCTCGGCGGCCGCTGCCGCGGCACGCTCGCTTCGCTCGCTCGCCTCGCGCGTTTTTTCTGTGGGTTGGAACCATCGATTGTTGGAACAGTAGTCAGAGTGCCCATATATTCGGTTTTATTGTATATTTTTTTAAACTAATCTAACCTACCTACGGTAACCTATGAAATGGCGGTTAACCGATTTTTTGTAAACGTTCTTTTATGTAGGTACTAAATCTAAATAGTTGAGACTTATTCGAAGAGTGGCGGGCCATTTAGTATTAGTTTCAAGTGTTTTGAGTTTAAGGGTTATCAGAAATGTCTTAGTAGCAGGTATGTATTACTCATTTTTAATTTCGCCTTTTTTCGTATTTTCGCATTTCTAAAAATTCTAAAAATGGGTTTATTCTGTTCACCTTGCTCCCTTCTTTCTTATTATTAATACCCTTAGGGTGGTAGTTTTGCAAAGCCAACCCTTCAGAAATGTTACTCGTAGCGCTTTACAAAGTTACATTAAAAGAAAAAATCATTTACATTGGTTCAGCAGTGAAGCCATGGGAAGATACAAACATGGTTTTCTGAGAGTGCCAAATGTACCTAACAATAAAAAAATATACAATGATAACATCTAGTCCCAAACTAGGCAGAGCCTGTACTATGGGTACCAGACAACTGATATACATACGTATATATCTTTATAATATATACACTTCATTGCTGAAGTCGCTAACACTGCAATTATTAAAAACAAATTGTGATTTTGAGTTCTGTAAGTCATTTGATAAAGAATCAAAAGACAGTGTTTGACTAATCATAATAAACCAGAATTTGAGCCTAGAATGAGTCATTTCCGAAATGATCGAGACATTGTACAGTTAGGTAGGTAATATAATGACAGTTTGTCTTCCTAAATAATTTTGCAGTGAAATGCTGTTAGAACTTAAACTATGATATACACATATATTTTACATCCAGACATGAAACAAATAGGTAGAAAAAATGTTCATGCACATAAATATTGTCTCAAGCGGAAATCAAACCTTATGACCTTTGGTTCTGTAGCCGGAAATTTCAACTGCTCCATTGACCAGTCAGTCAATAGTCAAGTAGTTAAATTTATGAGCCCGTTTTTCTGCTCATGGTCCCGCTCGCGTCAACTACACAATTGTAACGGAATCCCTTTCTCCAGGATAAAAAGTAGCCTTTGTCACACTTCAGCTTATAAACTATATCTATGTAAAACATAATAGCGGTCCTGTTACATCTGTGCAGTCCACACGAGCGGAACTGCAGGCGAAAAGCTAATTTGAAAATAATATATAGTCCATGTCATTCGCTGATAATGTAATTTCCTATTATTGTTATTATTAATAGAATTTTTAAAATCATTTAAATCGTTTTTGAGTTTATCTGTAACAAACAAAAATAAAATCTTTTCTCTTTATAATGTTAGTATAGACAACTACTTTTACAACTAGTTACACATTTTATAATGAAAGCTTATTTTCCTTTTAATCTTGTAATAAAATAATACTGTTATGATTTCAGGTATGGCTTTGTTATTGCAGTAACAACGATCGACAGCATAGGGGCTGGCCTGATTCAACCAGGGCAAGGTTTTGTTGTATATCCAGTCAAATATAAGGCAATCGTTTTTAGACCTTTCAAGGGTGAAGTTCTAGATGCAATTGTTACTCAAGTGAATAAGGTGTGAAATAAACATTTTAATAACACATTCAATATTTAGCTTATTGTTTGTATTTTTTTGTTCCATCACCATGACCATGAGTTGAAAGTGGTGCATGGTTGTGGTGGACACTGAGAATTTATGGGTTTGATTTCCATTCAGCACAAATGTTTAAGTGCATCACTTCTTCTTCACTTCATCAGCCCATTTTTACCTCACTGCAGGGACTTAGGCCTCTCCCAGGATGAGGAGGGGGCTTGAAGCTTAAATTCACCACGCTGCTCCACTGCGGGTTGGGGACTATAACGACCGCCTTAAGTGCATTAACATGTCCATTTGTTCTGTGTATGGGTGTAAAAGATCTATAGACAGTGTATAGAATGAATTTGTCATAAATTTAAAATGATAACTTTTGGGGAAAGCGTTCGAACCGGTAAAATTTTAAAAACTTTTGCACATGTTACTAAATATATAATAATATATACAGGATGTTTTATGTAGTATGTATGATATCAATGTTTTCTGTAACAACAACCCTACGTTTTTATTACAGTATTTGAAAGAGTATTTTTTTCCATATGAAAAAATAATTTAGAATTTAGCTTATATGAAAAAAAAAACAAAGAATAATGATTTTGCAATTTTAAAATAAATGTTCAATTTGCGCACCGTTGGCCACCTGACGGTAGCCAAGAACGAATTATTTTTGTACATTATCAATAACTGCAGGATGTATATGGAATATTTTTTGATTTATTTTTTCATTAAGATCTTCTAAATTCTTCAGCCCATTGACTTTTTGAGTATCCGCATAAAAAGTAATCTAAGGATGTCAGACCTGGTGATCTAGTTGGCCACAAAATCGGTCCTCTTCTTCTTATCCAACGATTCAGGGATGCTTCATCTTAATAAGCGCGGACAGAAGTTGTATAAGAAGATGATGCACGGAATATCTGGTTCTTTTAGATCAGGATACAGGCTATTAGTGCGGGTGTAAGATCGTGTGACTTGAAGTAATGTGAAATAAAATTTTGAAATAGCGCGTAATCGGCGCTATTTCGACGCTGTGTTGATTTGCTATAGTACGGCCGCAAATCGCATGTGGCACTCGATCCTACCAGTGGTCAAAGCCGCGCGTTGACTTAAACAATGATTTATCGTACTATTTACATTATGTTAACTTAATAGGGGGGATTAATAATATTTTTATAGGGTCTTCTATAAACGTCGGCTTCTAAGTTGCAAGAAAGTCCGCGAAACAAAAACAACCCTATATATATTTGGTGTTATAGCACTTCTAGGATCAATAGGAATAATTAAAAAAAGTGTTATGAAAATCTGTGAAATAGTTTTTAAGTTGAAGCATCACAGCATGCATGCACACATGCATATACACACTCACACACAGACACACACACACACACACACAAAATATAAACATATATTTGACTTTTTAAATATATATTACAGTAAATTCACCAATTTTCATTGATTCTATTATATTTTTACATAAAACATTGTTTTTTTAGGTGGGTATGTTTGCACAAATTGGACCACTCTGCTGTTTTATTTCACATCATGTAAGTTAATAAGAACTGTTTTATTTTATGTTTAAATCTTATTGATTTTCTCTCAAAAAGGAAACACAGCTTTCATGTATATTCATAGTTTCATATATGCCTACTTCAATATTGAACTAGATTTCCACCCGCAGCTTTATCTGCATGGACTACACAGTTTTACAGGGACCGCTAAATGGACGCGACGCTTTAGGACATTATGTGACTTTCTAGAACATTTCGAAACTTAGGACCTAAGAAATTTTTATACCAAATTTCATCAAAATCCATTCAGCCATTTTAGTATGAAAAATAAACTGTGTGTTTTTCCGCAATGACATTAATTCTGTATACTATTCCTACCCCTAGAAGACACCTTCGTACAAAATTTCATCAATATCCGTTCAGCCCTTTTAGTATGAGGAGTAGTTATTCGTACCTATTTTCAGGATGAAAAATAGCTTACATCGCTCCTGATGACCGCCTTTTATCTGCAAAGTCTAATTAAAATCGATTCACCCGTTTCGTAGATTATCCTGGACAAACACACAGACAAAAGTAATCTACGTTATTCCTGATAACCTCCTTTTCATGTTTGCAAAGTTTCATTGAAATCGATTCAACCATTTAGGAGAATAGCCAGAACAGAGACCTATGTCACAGCAATTTTATTCCAACCCTTAGGAATATTTGTAATCGTTACATAGATGTGTGTTAAAACTTGAAAAAAAAATGAAATTCTAGGACCCTCGATGGAGAGTAAGCATAAACAAATTTTTGTATCACCTGAAGCAGGGTCTCGTCTAACAGATATTAAGAAATCAAATGATGTTTCTTTTATAGTTTTAAATCGTTTTTAAACTTAGTCCTGGTTTACGAAATATTCGGCTTTAAAGTGACATTATGAGTTGTTGCATGTCCTTCTCATTTAACTCTTGAACCACTATTTTAAAAACTGTAGTAATAGCACATAGTATGAACCTATTATGAAAACTCATGTCTATCCAAAGCCCACTGGTTCACGGCTACGTAACCTAACCTTATGGATAGTCCTAAGTTAGGGATTCATTGATAATACACTTCGAAAAAAAATTTACTGTACAAATAATTATAATTGTTAAGGGGGTGAAGCGAGCTTTACCACGGCTTTATGACTCATCGGCATAGAAGTAGGTATAATAACTAGAACAAACAGAAAGTCTAGTTGAATGGGCCCTTGTTCGGGTCTTACTGTTATATTTTATTCCTACTTCTATGGCAATGAGTCATAAAACCGCGGTAAAGCTCGCTGATACTAGTGCAACAACTTTATATCTGCCTACTCTCATATTTAAATTTTTTTCACATCTGTTTCCAAAATGTGTCCCTGTATATTCTCTTAACCACTCTGCTACGTCAAAGGCTAGAAGTATATGTGGAACTATACAGTGTAGGTACAGTATGAGTGCGTCTTGGCTTCGTATACTTTCAAAATACGCCCCGCGCACCCTTCTTCACACAATCCATTTTGGTTCATGTCCTATTGATAGTTTAAATGTTATTGCATATTCTTACAAGCCGCTGTCAGTTTAGTTACTTTAAGGTTGTGGGATATCAAAGTAACCACCACAACCGCCATGATTTTTTTAACAGCTTTTTTTTGCAACAACACAGCAAAACTTTCAAATTGATCCAAGCAGAATAAGTAGTGGAATGGTAATTGATCTGCGTGGATAACATTGGAACTTTAGCAGATAATTGCAGTTTCAATAATAAAATAATATTTATTAATTTGTTTTCCAGTCGATTCCAGCAGATATGCAGTTTTGCCCAAACGTGAACCCGCCGTGTTATAAAAGCAAACAGGAAGATATTGTCATACAGGAAGAGGATGTGATCCGATTAAAAATTGTGGGCACCAGAGTAGATGCTACTGGCATTGTAAGTCGAACATTTTCTTTATTCTTTTGAGACTTGATTTCTGATTTGGTAGTAAGTTTTTAATTATTAAGTATGGCATTAATATATATTTTATTAGATTATTATATGTTTATCAATTAACAAATTTGTGAGTTGAGTCCAGTTAGAAATCAAACATCAAAACCCATATCGACATTTTAATGTACCTTTTACTATATATATTTTTATAAATATAATTTGTTTTATATTTTGAATAATTTCGAGAGTACTAGGATGTTAGCTGTATACTTCTTTGCTTCACAAAAAAAGAAACCTATTGATTGCCTTAAAACAATTGTTATTTTTTTACTTTCATTGTCAATACATCTTTTTTTTTGTATAGATACATGATATACCTAGTTTCCATTTTTATTGGGGATTTATTTTGAAATGTTGTGAATTGCCATTTTATATACTTTTTGTGCCAATAAAATTCTAATTGCAAATCGCTCTTTTTTTTCAGTTTGCCATTGGAACCTTAATGGATGACTATTTAGGATTAGTAACTCAATAATGTAACTATCGATAAGTATTAATAAAATAAGATATTTTTTAGACAATTTTTTAATCCTTATCCGTAATATTCCTGGTTTGGGAGATTGAGTACAAAAAAAATACAACATTTTATATATTATAATTTTATTTGGCATTCAAAAAAGATGGGATCAATTTTACACAATTATTAAATTTAAACGAATATTAAAAGTAATTATAATATTTGGACATTTTGCAGTCTATAGGGTCAATATTTGCTCTATGATACATAACCATAAATAATGTATAATTTGAAATAATATTAATATCAAAATATACAAAATATAAAAGTCAAGAAGCTATGTTTAGATTATTATATTATGATTCATTATAGTTCAAAACAGTGTTATTAAATTTCATGGTAATTAAACATAACTTTGTCATTAAAATTTAATTAAATTGCATATTGCTAATATAAATATTTCTTATAATATTGACTGATTATTTTATTTATGGATATGTTATCTAAAGTGCTTTTTACGTGTCTGTTATAGTAAATGCTAGTGTATATTTATGATGTAAATAAATGCCACTGAATGCCGTCATTACATACTTTATTCTAATATAATTTTTATCAGTACATATGAGATTTTTTGCTTAATACCATTATTAAACCTAACCCTATATACATAAATTAGTCACACAATAAAAAAGAATAATCCAAAAGATTGATTCAAGTCTTTGGTTTGTATTGTCAATAACAATATAGATATGTACAAAAATTTCTAATAAATAGAACTTATTACAACTTAAATAATACTATTCCATGTACATAATTAACTAAAAACAAAATTAATATGGCATCTAAATAATAAATAATACTCATTCGTTGAGATCAGAAAACAAGATGAGTAAAAAAAAAAATGTTAAGCACCAAATATTTAAAAAATATTTTTTAAATCATATCTTACACATTTTTAGAATAAAAAAAATTGTTTAAAATAACTAGCCGCACTAAATTTACATAAATAATCCCCATTATAGGGCTATAACTATATTATATTTTGCTATAAAATATTGAGACTTAACAACATAGTGCTTGTGCGACAAAAGTATCTATGCAAATATATATTTTGTTCAACAGACGGCACATTCATTTAGTACTGAAAATCAAAATTTTATTTCAGAAAAAACTAATTTCCACTTTTTTATATACACTCATGAATAGCATGAATGATCGACAGCCAGGTACAACAAACCACATATATTGTGCAGCTATGAAATTAGTCACAAAAACGTCGCATCATCGTAATTTCATAGAAGCGTTGTGACGCGAAGTAGGGCATACGCATCGCACTTCAGAGCTGCACACGTATGGCTTAAACTGTACTTCTTCATACTTGATCTATCTCGTCTCAACTAGAACACAGGTTCTAGAAACATCTGAGTACTGAATGATGTGACTAACATTAACCCTTTTCTACAGCTACTATACAACTACACAAATGACAAAGGTTGCTTAATTTGAGCTTTTTTGGAGTTTGTACAGTTTGTGTATAATCACTACACAGCTGTCAGGTGTTTCTAGATTGTGCTCTAGTTTAGGGCTTCATAACCATTACCACAACACCATGTGAGTTTGTGATAAAAATGTCATATTACATCGTACTGTTTTTTACCAGTGTATAAAATAATTTTGTTTACTTTCAATGCTAAACGAATACGCCCAGATTTTGTCATCAATCTGATATATTGAGTAATTTTTCAAATATTAATCATCAAACGATGACAAAATAAATTTTTGTTGGGTTTCATAGTTCGAAGGGAACAGATTGGTTGAGCGATATCAATTTTCAAGCAATCACAAGGCACAAAAAATAAGGACCACACAATCGCGATATTTATACAGTTTTGTAACACAAGGGAATAGAAAATAATTGACTGAAAGCAAAAATGATTTCAAAAGCTTTGCTTATATATTTTTTTACATAGTAAAGCAAATTATTTAAAAAGCTTTTACAATAGGACATGATCATATGCAACATTAAGTTTATGATCATTGAATATAATTTATATTATTTCAAGGAAAGAAACAATTTTTTATACTAGATAATTATATAAGTTTTAAAATAAAAAATATTTAGCTTCCTCCTAAAAATTTATAGGAATTAACTTATGAAGTTTAATTCATCGAATGGGGTGGACGAGAGCTGTAAGGACTAAATAAAATATAACTCGGAGGATTCTTATCGAACAATTATTTTAAACATGAAATACAATTTATTAAAACTAAGTGGGTTGGCTTAGTGACTTAATTCTAGCTAGTTAAGGGAAGGATGGGTGGGAGTTTGATGATTAACTTAATGTACACACCACCAAAGAAGTCCGAATTAGTATAGTCCTGGAGACCTGTTATTGAAATCAGTTTTAACTGAAACAGATCATTGACTGACCGATTGACTGAGTGGTTAGAAACTATAACTGCGGAGCTATGAGTTGCGTGTTCGATTCCCGCCTAGGACAAAAATTTTTCGCATGAACATGTCTCTTTGTCCGTAAAAAGTTTCTATATACATTATAAAAGAATATTTAAGTATGTATACCAGTTGTCTAGTACCTCATAATACAAACATATTACTTGCTTAATTTGGGACTAAATGGCGCTGCGTGGGATGCCGCAGATATTATTATTATCATAAACAGTCACCAGCTTATGCACATTATATCTACCATTTTAGTCTACACTAGAGAAAAACGTATATGTATATATCACAACAACGTCTAGGCCCCAAACTAAGCATTAGATTGTGTTTTGGGTACCAAGCGAATACACCACATACAAATAACAACTAAGACCCAGTACCAGTATCGATATTCATCATATAAATACTGACTCGGCCTGGTATTCGAACCCGGGACCTCCAGCTTAGTAGGCAGGGTCGCTACACACTAGGCTAAGCGGTCGTCAGTTTCAAACAATTCGGTTAATAATAAGAGTTCATTTATCTAACAATTACTTTCATATTCGTCCTACATTACAGATGAGATTTGTGTAACATATTTTATTTGCATGCTCCTGACTGTTACCTACATATTGTAACAGGCTTGTCGAACATCATCATCATCATCAGCCCATTTTTACCCCACTGCAGGGGCTTAGGCCTCCCCCAGGGTGAGGAGGGGGGCTTGGAGCTTAAGTCCACCACGCTGCTCCACTGCGGGTTGGGAACTGTAACGATCGCCATCTATTGACAGCGTCCGGGACCGACTGCTTAACGTGCCCTCCGAAGCAAGGTGTCAGTGATATTGTGTACTTAAGTCAGAAAAACTCATTGGTACACGCCCGGATTCGAACCATGGCCCTATGGGGCCTTATAAATTTGAGACAGATTCGTTGCGCTCTGGGCTATCACGACCGTCGAACTAAACTGGTATATTTTAAAGCTTGTTGCAATAATATATATTGGTATATATCTAGTTCTTTTTGTGCTTATTAACTCTAGTTGCTTAGCATTGTCATTCCCGCCAAAAATTATGCAGAGACAATACAAGAATTGTACAAATAAACATTTCATTAACAATCCTACAGTAATATAGGAAGCGGTTAGATAATGAACGCATTTAAACAACGTCGCTTGTAATTTAATCTTGATTTAAATATATTACTAACGGCCCGTCCCGGCTTCACACGGGTAGTATTCGTTTCTCATGAGAATCACTTTTTTTATCTTAGTCTAATCTCGTTCCCGTTCTTCCTTAACCGTTTTCATTCCCATCGCAAAAATATTTTATTGTTTCCGTTCTTGGCCCTGGTGTCGTTTCGTTTTCGTTTTCATTCTCAAGAATAACTTTTTTGTCTCTGTCGTAACTCATCCCCGTTCTTCAATTTCCCGTTTTCGTTCTCGCAACGCAGATGCTTTATCGTCTCAATTTCTGTCAGTCGTAACTTATTCCTGTTCTTCCCTTTCTCGTTAATTAAAATTAATTAAATAAATTACACTTTCTCGACGTACAAATTTATATAATATAGCTGACCCGGCGAACTTCGTACCGCCTCAGAATTCAGAACAGTTTAAAACGTATATGTATTGTAGCGCCCCCTGGTGGCCCATAACTGCACAACTTATTTAATTGTCTATTCGCAGGTGACAGTTATATAATGCTAAAAACCATATCTAAATCAGTCAAGTCGTTTCGAAGATACACATTTACTGTAGCGCCCCTGGTACTTAATAACCATAAAACTTATTTAGAAATCTGTAAATGATATCTATCTATTAAATACAAAATTTCACATAAATAATTAGAGCACTTTCTGAGATAGCCAATAAAAGAGTAAAGAAATTGATTTTTGATAGGTTCGAACAGTTTGTATGGAAAAATGAAGTTGTTGCTTTTACTATATTGTTGTTTTTCCTTGCAATGTCTTCACATTTTCTCACCTTGTAAACCTTCCTTGGACTTCCAGAAATACTTCAAAATCAAAATTAGCCAAACCGGTGCAGCCGTTTTTGAGTATTAGCGAGACATGTAATAAGCTTCATTTCATTTTTATATATAAGATAATAACGTATACATCACAACAACGTCTAGGCCCCAAACTAAGCATCAGTTTGTGTTCTGGATGCCAAGCGAAAACACCACATACTGTTTTTACCACTTTTAATTATAAGACTTCTTTAGCGGTGCATATTTTTCGTACAACAATGAATCTCACTTATCCTTAATATATTTTTAATTAATCTATCGGGCAACAGTAACAATTAACATTAATACTGATTAAATTCATTGTTATTTAAAGGAAGTAGATCAAAAGTTATACGTTTTTATTATGAATAAATTTTCGCTTCCCCGTCTGCCAGCAACTGAAATCGTCTTCACTGTCACACAAAACCAAACACCACTGTTGTAAAGCTGTCCATTTTTTTTTTAATTCGATGCACGAAGTAAATGTGAACTGAGATATCGTTTACTTTGATTTTTGTCAATACGTTCATTTTCTTTGCAGATTGACATTTACTCCATTGTATGAATGTATTCTAATCTGTCATAGCTATACCGAAGTAGGCGGTTTCAATACGATCCCAAGATTAACTATTCTCGCATTAACTAATTTCTAAGGCCAGTATTAATAAATCACATTCAAAATCGTCTTGAGAACGGTATCAGCTGAGTGTGTGTTCAAACATGATAACGATCTTAAACTTAGACGACGTCAGCTAACGCGTATACCGAATTGAAGGGGTGAGTGGACAAAGGTGTTATCTGAAAAAACAAAATAAATGGACTTTTTGCATGGAATCACATTTTAAATGATCATAAATTGACTGCGCAAATTTTGATTCGTGTCAAAAATAAAGACCTCAAAGGTATTAACTGACAAACATGGATACATTTTAGGCTTGCAAATGTGGTACAAGCAACATAAAAACATTCATAACTAATTTTGAACTTTTTGTTAGTTAACACCTTTGTCCACTCACCCCTTCAATTGTGTTCAATGAGCGCGCCTTTTAATTTTTGATTTTTATAAAAACATATTATTATATTTATTAAGAAAAACTAATAAATGGAAGAATTTTATTGATATCTACAAAAATGACGCAGATACAAAATTTTAAAGTAATTTGTGCCATGACATCACTCGGTTACATTGCCATGGACGAACGTGGGTCACTTCTACGTAGCGCGCACCTAGTGACGTCACGAACGGGTCGTAAATACATAAACATTAATTTGTTATATCTCCGGCAATAATCAGTATTTTTACAAAATTCAAAATATGTTGTATTCAGTTCGTTATACTTTAACGTGTAAAAAAGCGTTTGATACATACATAATTTTGTTGAAGCAGACGCGCTCGTTGTCTACTCAAGATGCGTTTATCAATTAGAACTGACTTCAAATAGGCTTAAGATTGACCTCAAACTTGAATATAATTAATTATTTCAATACATTTGCTATTAATACGGTTCTTATGATATCGAAACTTGGATCGTAATGTTGTATTTTACGGACTAAGCTTTTTTACTTTACACCAATCACAAACGAGCGTTTAGTTCGTAGCCACAGACAATTTTCGTAGCGTATGCATAAACCGCGAAAAGTAGCCCGCTCCCGCCATTATTACATTTGAAGTACGTAATATTAATCGCAAATGTATTGAAAAATGTCGTATGATACTCGTACTTAGTGAGCTGGCTATTATAGTCATCGGTTTATTATAAGCATTAGGCTTCGTCTAGTGCCTATGAACACCTCGACTATAATATGCAGCTTATCGTACTTGCATCATATGTACCATTATCGGCTTAAAATCAGTTACGAATTTAGAATACTTGGGATCATAATTGTTTTGGAATAACACTCGCGTTCTAGAGCATTTTGTTTAAAAAGCTTTGAGTGTTCTTTTAAAGTTTCCTGATTCTCGTGATAATAAATTGTGTGGATAGCATTTAGGTTCGTTGGTAGATAATCGCTTATGAGTTATTAATATTATCATCGGTTTTGTTGAGGGGACACTTTGCAAGTAAAATTTATTTTATGCAATACATATTTCAATCTTAGAGAGCGTAATATTGAAAATGGCGTCTCATAAATCGAAACGATAGAAAATCTGAGCAAAATGTCTGATTTATGAGTCTGTATTCATTGGACACAACGTACAATTAGATAGAGCGTACGTCATTATCATTGTTTTAAATAAACATTTTGTTGAATTATGAATTGAATGTAATTTCAGAGTTTTTATTTTCTTTTTTCGATAAGAAATTTACGTTATGTGGGTCACACAAAATGTGGTCATAGTATATTTCTCTCTATGAACATCAATGATTTCAATATAATAATTACTTTATTTTTAAATTTTGAATGATTTACACAAATAATGTTTTTATTTTACCTACTAATTGATGAACCATTTTTACTCTGTTCATTAATTTTTTTTTATGGCAAGGAACTACAAAATAAAAAATGACTAAATGGCGCCTTCTACTGGTTCACCTGATTGACTGTTTGTAAACTTTTACGAAAGGGTATTGCCGAAAAAAATCTTACGCGCATGTAAACACAAAATAGCATATCCAACAATTTAGTTTTGATGAGCATCAACAAACATGTTTGAATTACATCCTTAGATAGCGTGCAAGAGCATTCAACGAAACATATTATTAAGGTTGGAAGTGTTTCTAATTTATTTGCACCCACCGAAATCAGTATCACCATCCTAATACATACAAACTTCTAGTAGACGCGCGCTGATTGGTACGTATAGTGTTACTATCTGGTTGAAAGCAAATAGTAATAAGTAGAGGCTGTATTATATAATCTCTAATGTGGACCATTTATAAGAGGAAATGACAAATGGATCAAAGTGATACCATTTGGTACGCAAGAGGCAAACAGTTCAAAAGACGGAAAGACGAAATTGTAAAATAAACATACTTCGAATAAAAGAGCGCAAAATTTGAAAAAAAAAAAGCGGAAGAGCTGGAGGAAACTATTATCAAAAGGTACACAGACGTAGTGTCATTGATTTTTGAATCAATTTATAATACTTGGTAAGTTACATGTATTACGTCTAAATAAATGCTATTAATATTGTTATTCTTTAATCTCTACTAAAGAAAACAGATCACGCCTCTACATTTCCAACCTTACTAAGTTGTTCCGTGGATTGATCCATCAGGAAACCTTAAAACAGCCTAACCTTCGCCTAGAATCTCACATTTCTATCCGCACCGCTTACTGCCTGACGTGGAAGCACTGGCACTAGGCTGGTTGATGTCAGGACTCACTAGCGGCACGGCGTCCGGCACCGCATGGGTCTGCTGGCGGTGGCACAGCCGGGCTCACTGGCCCGCGGACAGCCTCTATGTAGTCCTTGATTAGTGTCGCGATTTGGTATGCCTGTTGATCGGTAAATAATTTTATTGTTGTGATTCGAATTTGAAACTCAATACGGGTTCTCTTACTGTTGACATATATGTACAAGATATAAAATGTGTGAAATGCATTTAATATTCACAGTTCATATAGCTAGCACAAAAATCCAAGTAAATAAATAGTACAAGAAAACACTCTCATATGTAGAAGACATAGCAAGTCACAATTTATATTACTTCTTGACATTGTTTTCCGTATACGAGCAATATAATTAACGTTTTCAAATTCGTAGATTTCCTTGCAACACACAACTACGTATTTATATAAGAACCTTATAAAAATATAAATATGATTTGCTAAATCATATTATTCACAATATTGTACTAACAATCAAAGAACAATTATCTTCCGTATGAGGTTAAAATTATATACAACCGACAATTTATATTGCCCAAAGACGCGTGCGGGGTGCATCAATGAATCTAACTCGTTTTACAGTACAACGCATGAATCATTGCCGCTGTGAAGTTATTTATAGAAAGCCGGGCCGGGTATAGGTCGGGTAGTTTGCCCTACTCGCGCGTGCGGTGTCCACCTCCCGCTACCACCCCTCGCTGCCCGCGCGGCTGAACCGCGTCATTTGCAGGCAACTCAGAGCGGCAAAGATCCGTGTGTTATACTGTACAATGTACACGCCTAGCGCAAATGAGTGAAGGATATAAGCGTAATACAACGCTATATCCGCGATTGCGCAGGTTTAGTCATACACCCCTCGCTCCACTGCGTTCCGCTACACCTAAAACTGATTATTGCGGCGCGACTGTGCCTACTTTCGGATCCGCCATAAAATTTGATTGTATCGGTACTATCAGCCCACTTGATATTCCACTGCACGAGCTTAGGCCTCTCTTCGAAATGAGGGGGCTTGGAGATTAATCCACCACGCTGCTCCAGGGCGGGTTGGTGGATTCATATATTTGTGCGCGAGTGACAGAGATAAGTAATGTCGTGCCATTGTACGATTTTTTTCTGATCCGCGTCCGCACTTATTTATTCAGATTCCTGCAAAAGTTACTCATCTGAGACGTACCTGGTCGGTGGACAGTACTAGTTTGGCATATTTCGCATCAGCTCTAGTTACGAGCAACAGCGCTCGCGGCGCTGGAGACACCGCTAATAGCTGCGAATGATCGTGCGACACTAGCGCCGCTCGAGAGCCACGTCGAAGAAGCGTCAGGCCTCGCGCGTCTACCGCCAGCCAGAGAGCGCGAGGCCAGTTCGAAGTGAATGATTGCTGTGGATTTTATTCAAGATATCAATCTATACTAATATTATAAAGCTGAAGAGTTTGTTTGTTTGTTTGAACGCGCAAATCTCAGGAACTACTGGTTCGAATTGAAAAATTCTTTTTGTGTTGAATAGTTTATTTATTGAGGAAGGCTATAGGCTATATGTATAAAATAATATTATCTGTCTGTCTGTCTATTCGAGCAAATCTCCAAAACGGCTAAACTGATTTTGATGAAACTTCACAGATATGGAAAGTGGTCAAAAGTGACATACACTACTTTTTGTATGTCTGTATGTACGTCCATCTGTCTATTCGAGCTAATCTCCAAAACGGCTAAACCGATTTTAATGAAATTTCACGGGTATGAAAAGGAGGTGGTTAAAAGTGACATACGCTACTTTTTGTTCGTCTGTCTGTCTGTACATCTATGTGTTTGTTCGAGCTAATCTCCAAAACGGCTGAACAGATTTTAATGAAACTTTGCAGACGTGAAAGAAGGTTGTCAAGAGTGACATCAGCTACTTTTTGTGGCTGTCTGTCGTTTGTCCTCACTGATCTATCAGCGTAGACAAGACCGAAACTACTAAGTCTAGGAAGCCCAAATTTGAAACAGTGGTTTATTTTATAACGTGAGTATTAATTTAATAATAGTAATAAAGTAAGTAGTATTTGGAAATTTCAAATTTGAGGAGCGAGGGATGGAGGGGCTATGTATGAGAGTCTTTGTTCTTTAAAGTTAGAAACAAAAATTTTAACATAAATAAATAATGACGTGTTTCAGGGTTTTTGGATTTCCACATTTTAAGGGTGGGAAACCGGAGGTGAAAAGTATGGGAGTATCGGTTTTCTTAAAAGAGTGGGGAGAATGAAGATTGAAAGTTTGAATGGGTGTAACCAATATAAGTTTCAGGAAAAAGTACGTATAAACTATTTCGAATGTTAATACTACCTAAAACAGGAATGTGTAGTCTACGCAAGGGAAGCTGCGGGCGGTCGCTAGTAATGGATAAAGTTAGATGTCAATACCACCCAACCGGTTCTTCTTGTAAAAAATCCATTATAATGAATATAATTACAAAAAAAAATAATAATTTTGAAATTGATACAAGAAGAGTCGATTATTGTATATTTTGTAAAACTTGCCACTTAAATAATAAACACATAAAAATGTGTACTTAATGTATTTGTCTATTTGTAATTTTTCGACATCATCCTAGATATTGTTGATTTACATTTGGTATATTCTTAAATGTGTTTGTATTGGGATTGAAAATAGAATATGCTGTACTTATTTGGTTAAAATTATGTAGGTAAATTCAGCACGGCTGTGACGTAAATCCGAATATGCGAAGTATCAAAGTATTTGGTCTGTGCCAATAGACTCAAACTATTTAGGCAGTGTCCACTCAAGTCGTCGGTCAATCGAACAAGTATGGGTAGTTGATAAAACCTTCCGAATGTAACAAGTCTAATCGGAACTAAATATGTATTATAACTATCCAAAACCTGGGAGAAAGTTTTAATCAGACAGGAAAGTTTGAATCGCATAGGATGTCGCTAGTGCACTAGCGTCTGTTACTGGCGCCGTCTACTGTATCAATGTAAACAGCCTTTTAGTGTAATCTTTAAGAATTTTTAAATTCATTGTAGAAATACTCCATCCTATTACACCCACAAATTTTGGAAAGGAATGCACTAGTGACAAAATAAATAGAATTTAATGTACGTAATAAACAAAAAGTGACTCACCATAACATCGAATATGGTGGCTTTAGTCAAAGGCCAGGAGTTGGCAAGCGTTAAAGCCCGTTGCATGGCCAAGTGCGGTGGGGTGCCTCTCAAAGCCAAATGATGGAGGCGTACAGCCGGCGCAGGAAGAGCGACTCGCGTTGGCAACACCGCGGCGGCGGCACGCGCGCATTCTTCCCCTCCTCCTGCGCAGTCTCCGCCTACTACTTGAGCGTGTAGAGCTGCTAGCATAACCTGTAATAAAGGAAGGACTATGAAATATGTAGATGCCTCGGTTCATACTCAAAAAAAGATCGAAAATCACAAACTATTATGTCATTTTAAATAATTTTACATAATAATTAAAAACATTATATCTTAAAAATAAAAAATACACAAAGTTCATTTCTAGGTTTTGTGATTCTTACCGCTTCGTCGGTCTCGATGGGTAGACGATCATGACGGACGGCGTGTAGCACTTGGTAATAAAGGAGTTCCATTTCGGCGGCACAAGCAGTGTGCAGAGGTCGCTCGCCCAGGAACAGACGTTTCTTGAACACCAGCCTGTATCGACGCATTAGATAAGTAAAATAATTATAATGCGTAGAATCGACATAGCACGGTGAAAACTGTGCCACCAAAAGTGAGATAATTGACCTAAACCGAGCCATCAACGGTCTTGATAAATTGAGTGGTACTGTCAGTTGTGTATAACGCTATTGTTTTGAGAATCTAGTTTGCAGAACGCACTGTTTCCAAAAAGTTTTAAAATGGAAAGTTAAATAAGTACATCACTCAAACGAAATATAGAAAATTATTCCCTTCATAGTACACATACAAAAAGATCTTGCCGTGATAGACCGAGCGCAGCGAACCTGTTTCAAATTTATAAGGCTGTGGGGCCGTGGTTCGAATCCAGATGTGTACCAATGAGTTTTTCTGACTTTAGTACATAATAAAATTATCACTGACTCCATGCCTCGGAGTCGTGATAGTCCAGAGCGCAACGAACCTGTCTCAAATTTATAAGGCCCCATAGGGCCATGGTTCGAATCCGGGCGTGTACCAATGAGTTTTTCTGACTTAAGTACACAATATCACTGACACCTTGCTTCGGAGGGCACGTTAAGCAGTCGGTCCCGGACGCTGTCAATAGATGGCGGTCGTTACAGTTCCCAACCCGCAGTGGAGCAGCGTGGTGGAGTTAAGCTCCAAGCCCCCTCCTCATCCTGGGGGAGGCCAAAGCCCTTGCAGTGGGGTAAAAATGGGCTGATGATGATGATGCCTCGGAGAGCACGTTAAGCAGTCGGTCCCGGTTGCTGTCAATAGATGGCGGTCGTTACAAGCCCCCAACCCGCACTGGAGCAGCGTGGTGAATTTAAGCTTCAAGCCCCTCATCCTGGAGGGAAGCCTAAGCCCTTGTAGTGGGGTATAATGGGTTGATGGAATCGAATATATGATAAAAAGAAAGTCATACTTATTAGCGTCAGGTTTCAGAACGGCAAAAGAGTTTAGTAACCTACGTATCTATACGAGATTTAGTAGTAATAAAGACCTGCAGGATGCAGCGGTGGCACCGGCCTTCTCCCAGCGCGCCAAAACGTCGCCGATGCGCTCGGCGGCCATTAGAGCGCGCTCTCCACCGCCAGTCGCGGTACTCGCGCACACTTCATAGAGTGCGTAACCTGTTTATGTTTAATTGTAGTGTTTGAATTAAAGACTAAGTACGCCATTATTTGAATTGTTTGCAAATCCAGACATTTATCCTTTGCTCATGGAGTGCGTATACATACCTACCTAAATATGCATATATTATTAAAAATTATATAAATACGTATCAGTATATCAGCTGTCTAGTACCCATAATACAAGCTCAGCTCAGTTTTGAACTAGAAGGAGTTGTGTACGATGCCTCATGTATTATTATTGTTAAAGAATCGAAAAGAAATAGTTGTTTTCAATATATAAGTTCTGATAATTATGTCTTTTAGCAGATACATTGACAATTTTCACACTTTCACAATAATTTTTATTTCGGTTAAATAGATTCAACTATTGTTTTTAAATAAAAAGCTATCCCATGGGTAAGGAGTTAGATGAAAATGCCTGGTAATATTAGGTATTGCTAGTTAAAAGATACCTATAAAGCGAGATGATCAATTTGTTCTAGGTCATAACTGACACAAAAAAAAATATATTAGGAAACATTTGAATATATGCTAAAATCTAGTAAGTTTTACTACAGTTGGAAATTCCTGATACCTACTGATACCTACCTAGCGAAAAGCAAAAGATTAACGTCAAATGATTACTATGGTTCGCGTTTAAGAATTATTTTACTAATTAATTAATTAAATTAAGTTACTGTTTTACTTTTTATTCTTGTTAGTGGCCAGCCAAAATCAATTTTGTATTTTCGCTTGAAACAACGCCTAAATCTTAGATAAACAAATACTTCGGTGACGCCCACTTAGTCTTGGAGAATCTTGTGTCAAAGGGACACACGATCCGCGGACCGAGTGCCAGTTGCACCGACACTTGGTCCGATTCCTGAAGACTAGTGAGTGTCACCGAAGTCGAATACCGCGATTACATTCAAAGCAATAATGCTATATTTTTTGTCGCTTTAGAATTAAGCCCCTCTTCGGCAATGGTAGCTACGCATTTGTATGCCAATAACTATTTAATATGAGGCCTGATTTATATCAAAAAATTAAACAAAATACGTTAATAACGTAACGACACGATGTACATCACCGACCTGTAGTCGTTTCACTTAATCCGATTTTCTCCCGTAGCATGGTGACCAGGTGGTCGGCAGTGGCGGCAGGACCGAATACTAAGCCATGCTGTTTGCCGTCTAAGAGCAAAACGCGTACATGCATCGGTCGGCGCGCTGCCGCACACAATAGTTCTTCTTTCGAGGGTGCCGCTAATCTTCGAGGTACTTGAGCTATACTGAGCACCACCTGTAATCGCATAAGGCAGTTTTTACTGCAGTATGTAAAAATGTTTAAATAATAATCGAAGAACTATATATGGTTTTGTTTATTGGGTTTTTTATAGTTCTCAATTACTAAAAAAAAAATTCTTCATACAGAATAAAATAAAGATTGTTTACAAATAACGGACGTGATTATTACTATTTTTATTTATTATTTTATTTATTGAAAGGGCATTAATTAGAACAATTATCAGACGAAATACGAAACGAATAAAAAACTAATTACTGGCGAAGTTTTACAAGATGACGCCAGAAAACAGGTCACCCTCATATGCGCCATCTTGTAAAACTCTCCAACGGACGTAACGTACATCGTATGTAAAATAATATACCGATATATTATTTCTTTGATTAATATACAGGATAAGATTTTAGTAACCAGCCAAATTTTTTCTAGTTGTTAGGTGTCACCATTAGACCTCATTACGTAAATAAAAATATAGGTAAAATATTCACAATCAACAATTATATCCTAAATATTTTTTAACAAAATTTGGCTACCTTCTACTTACATATGAAAGGGCGGGGCATGGGGCATGTGGATGGGTGCGTGCACGTGCAGTGGCGCCCTCGTGAATGGTGGCTAGTATATCGGTAGTTTTGGGAAAAGTTTACGTAGTCTTAACTGAATATTTTCTTATTAAACGATACTAAAAAGGAACAAGACGGCCAACGGATTTTTAACAAAGGGCATTATATTAAAATTTGGCTGGTCATTAAAACCTCATCCAAATTCAAATTCAAATTCAAAAAGTTTTTATTCAATATAAGATGTTTGCACACACTTATTGAAAGTCGTAAAAATTGATTAGGTACCGGTTCAAAAACTAGGAGGAGAAGAACCGGCAAGAAACTCCTCTCTGTTTATTTTATTTAAATATATGTCTTTCTTAATTGTTTTTTTTTTAATTTAAAGTCTTACAACTATTACAATGATGTCCATGCGCACTTATCATTTAAATACTCGGTAATACAATAGTAAGCTTTTTTCATGAGTTGGATTTTAACTCGCTTTATAAATTGATTAGAATTCAAGTCTAACATTTCTTTTGGAATTTTATTATAAAAACGGATACAATTTCCCATGAAAGAATTATTAACCTTTGAGAGCCTGAACCTGGGAACTGATAACAAATGCTTATGTCTTGTATTTAAGTTGTGGCCATCACCCACCCTAGAGAAAGCATTTATGTTTTTATGTACATAAATTATATTTTCATAAATATACTGACAAGGGACTGTCAAAATATTACCTTCTCTAAAATAAGCCTTTACACTATCTCTAGATTTTAATTTATATATAGCTCGAATAGCCCTTTTCTGCAGAACAAATATTGTTTGAATGTCAGCGGCCTTTCCCCATAGCAGAATGCCATATGACATTATGCTATGAAAGTAGCTAAAATAAACCAGCCTCGCTGTAGGCACATCGGTTAGTTTTCTTATTTGCCTAATTGCAAAAACAGCAGAGCTCAGTTTACCAGCCACCCTCATAATATGAGGACCCCATTGTAAATTTGTAAATCCTGTATAAATTCTAAGTTCACATTGCCGACTATTCAAAACACTATGATTCAAAATAGGTGATGAACTGAATTTTAGAAATTATTTATTTAAGTAATTAATAATTATTATAAATTACCTGCTCAGCTCGTCTAGCAAATTTGCCTTCTTCGCCCGTGTGAAGCGCTGTACCCCGGTACCGTAGGTGGGCTAACAAAAGCCGCCTAATTGGTTTAGCGGGAGGCAAAGCTGCTCCCACAGCAGCGCACAGCAAGGCCCAGTGGCGGGCAGACACGCGAGACTGAGGCTCCGGGTGGTCGGTCGTCTATGTTAAAATTAAAAAAATAAAATATATTGCAATCTGGCGTAAAAGATTTAACGTCAAATCTTCCAATTTTGAGTTCTAGTGATATGAAAAGTTTACATGCATTAATCGCAAAAAAAAAAGAAAATGTGAATAGGTGTGCATAGTGTGCTCGAGGGACTGATATTTTCTTTCTTTTTTTTTAACTCTTTCGGTAAAGTTGATTCTCTTTTTGGGTAATAATTGTGAGATCCCATGATTTGATTGGAATCAAAAACCGGCGTCACGCGGATTGCACTTAGTGATACACTTAATCGTAGCACATCTCCCCTTTATTTTATGACACCCGGCTTCGCCCGGGTGGACTACGGAAAAGTTCCTCTTCCCGTTCCACGCATTAGTACATTGCACCCGTGCGATGTCGGGGTGGGTCGCTAGTCCAACCATATAATATCATTACACATTACACTATGGTATCATCGTCATCATCCAAACCAAGAAATTCTCTGGCGCGTCTAGCAAAAAATTTGATTGCCATAAAAAAGGTTATAGTAAGTCAATCTTAAAAGTTGCTGTCGCGGACTTTTGGTTAGAACTTTTAAAGGGGCACAATTTCGTAATACATGATTTTTGCTTAACATTAAACGTTTACGCAGCGCGCGTAACGGAAGCTCTCAAATGGAATAATTTCTCCCGTTTTTGCAACATTGTTCATTGACGCTCCGCTCCTATTGGTCGTAGCGTAATGTAATAATAGCCTATAGCCTTTCTCGATAAATAGACTATCCAACACAAAAAGAATTTGTCAATTCGAACCAGTAGTTCCTGAGATTTGCACGTTTAAACAAACAAACAAATTCTTCAGCTTTATAATATTAGTATAGATCTGTTTAAAAGTTTGTTGCTGGTGGAAGGCCGCACTACCTACGTTTTTTTTCTTGTTATTTTTTTCCGCGCCGAATGAATCCATACACTTTGATGTTGTATTTTCTGTGATTTTTTCAACGTTGAATAAAAAATTTAGGCTGGAAGAGCACATAAACACAAGGTGTTTTAGATAAGCCCTCTAACGTTTGAATTTAAGAAAACATCTTAATGTTTAAGCTAAATTAAACATGATGTTTTGTTCACCACTACAGACCTACTTGCCACACTGGTGTGCGGCTCTGAAGTGCGATGCGCATGCTTCATTGCGCGGGTCTGCCATGCTTCCGGCTGGAACGCTTGTATGAAATTATGTTCCTGAGTCGGTTTTGTGACTGACTTCAGAGCGTGCGTATTGGTGGAAAGCACATGTGTATTGTGTACTCTATTGAGGTATATCTCGTAGCTCGGTGTTTCTATGCATAATTTCACAATAAAATATATGTTACCTGTTTAATCAGTTGTACATAAAGTTCGCATAACAGAGTGTCTTTCTGTAGACAGCGCTGCAGTAGCGCTTGAGCTAGCGCTACCCGATCGTCGCTCTCCGTTTCTTGGCCGCTGCCCGTGCTGTTGTTGTTCGCTAGATTCATTGTGCTGCCTTCATTTGTACTCAGTCCGGCGTGACTCATTATATCCTGCCATTTTAAAAATACATTACTAGTTAAAAGTTCATAGCATTGATTGACCGTTTGGCCGACCCTAACCGCGAACTAAAGGTCGCGGGTTCGATTCCCGCCCGGGACAAATATTTGTATGCACAGACATCTTCTATTTGTTCCGTGTATAGGTGTAAAATATCTATATATTATAAAGAATATTTAAGTATACGTTTCAGTTCTCTAGTACCCATAATACAAGCATAATACTTGCTCACTTTGGGACTAGATGGCGCTGTGTGGGATGTCTTAGGTATTATTATTAATATATAGCCTAAGATTACATAATCATGTTAGTGTATAAAGGAAAGCCGACGAATCGTGTTAAATAATGTTAACCATTTTCAAGGTTCTTTTTTTCAGAATTAAGGCTGATTTCTACAAATCATTCCGACCTACTTCCATCATTGACGTCAGAACTCACTATAACAATACATATTAACAATAATAATATCTCGGAAATCCCACACAGCGCTATCTGGTTCCAAACTAAGCAAAGCTTGTACTATGGATACCAGACAACTGATATAAATACTTAAATAATCTTTATATTTACATATATCGGTTTATTTTAAACAAATAGACTTGTACATGCACACAAATATTTGTCAGAGGGAATCGAACCCGCGACGCTTGGCTCCGCAGTTAGGGTCTCTCACCACTCGGCCAACCGGTCATATTATTTTATATAGTTCAATAATTGGCACCAATTCCTAGTCATAAAAAAGAGGCCTTTTTCGAGTTCATCGAGTACTTATGTACTGTACTGTAGGTACTAATTTGTTATTGCTCGAAATTTTACAGGATCGTTATGAGAATGGTTTTTACATATTTTGATTACATTTGGCATTTTTATGCTGAAAATAAGTATTTAAAAGACATATTTTACCTGCCATTGCGGTAAGGTATCATTTTCTATGCATATGTAGATATTCGTACTTTTTAGTACAAAGAAGAGTCGCGCCCTTAATTTTTTCTATGTTATTGAAGTGTTTTTTATTCTGTTTCTAGCAAAAGCGGTATCACCAGGTTCGCGTTCATATTTAAAAATATGAACTTTGACATAACATTTGGAATAGTATTGTTTTTTTGGATGCATACTGACTAGACTGGACTGACTGACCGATTAGCCGAGTGGTTAGAAACTGTAACTGCGGAGTCAACCTTGTCGCGAGTTCGGTTTCCGACTGAGACAAATATTTGTGTTTATGAACATGTCTATTTCTTCCGTGTCTAATCGTAAATTTATCTCTATATGTATATATTATCTAGTTGTCTAGTACCCCATAATACAAGCATAATACTTGCTTATTTTGGGACTAGATGACGCTGTGTCAATTAATGAATAATATATTTCAGATATTATTCATTATTATTATCTTTTATCGAATTATGTTTGCGATTACCATACAAGGGTTAATTTACATATATCATTAAGACAATACATTTTCATGATCAGTAGTTGAAAATATCTTTTAAGGTCATCATCATCTTATCAATCAATATCAACTTACTTTAAATATCTGCATGGCGGCGACCTCTTCGGCTTCGTTGAGTTTGGTCAAGCTGTGTGGTAGAGTCCGCGCCCAGCACCAATAACCAGGAGGAAATCCCTTGTAGCATTCGCCTTGAGTTTCCGCCGCCATGTCTAAACGTACTTTTTCTAAACGATGTTTGCTCAACCTGTCGATACATCGTTTATTATAATAAACATGCTTATATAGTATTTGCAATGTCATTCTTATATAAAATACAAGAGTTCCAAAACATTAAAGTAAAAATTTTGTAAGGGCACAAATGAAGAATATATTTAGGTATCCCTACCCAAAAGGAACCAACGGGAACGCTATCATTACTAAGGCTTCACTGTCCGTCCGTCTGTAACAGGGCTGGCTGTATTGTCTGAACCCTAATAACATATTTATCGTTACTTACCGCCACATAACACGACAATGCATGCAAATAACCGCAAAAACTGTTATTTTTTTTGGGTTTTAACTACAAAATTACTATTTTCAAATTTCATAACTATAGGTAAATGGAATGTACAGTTCCAATCAAACTTTATAGCAGATCCGAACATAGGCACAAGTCGCGTCGCAGTAACCAATTTTAGGTGTAGCGGGACGCAGTGGAGCGAGAGGTATATGACTGTACCTATGCAAGCACGCATAGAGCGTTGTACTCCGATCCGCCATAAAGTTTGAGGCGAACTATATTATATGTATAGGTTTTGACGAGTCAGTATAAAATGTGTGACATAAATGGACGTATCATTTGATTGCTTTGGCATAGTAACTTGAACCTTCCACATCTTCAAGGGACCGTAAACCGTAATATTGGACGTGAATTTCAACTTCATACCTCTACCTGTTCCCGAGAAAAAAGGTCTCGACAAAGGAACGGACAAAAAAGAGATTCTATAAGGACTTAGTTTTTCTTTTCGAGGTATGAAACCTTAAAAACCTGAACGAAGACTTTATCACTAACCTTCGTAGAGTATTCCTCAAGAAATTCCCAGCGGACACTTCGGTCGGTCTTCTGAGCGCGCCGGAATCCACTAGCGCCCGTCTCGCATTCTTCAATGCCCCGGCCAGTCTAGATCTTTCGGATGTAGGAGCGGCGCGTCTAGGAGGTTCATCAGCTAATCCATTCCCTAATATTGGACTGTAAGCTGCCATTAGCCATGCTGCCTCATGTTTTTGCACCGTTTCCAGAACTATACATCTGTGAATGTAATTACAGTCGTTCTATAACTTCGGCGGTCTAATTGTTGAAATCTAACACAACAAATATTTTTATTAATGGTATTTTTATATATTTTCCTACAAATAGAACTCCACCTTTTATTAGAATCGGACTCCTCGCAGTTCAAAATATCAAAACAATATTTTCCAAAAAGTCGAATAAAATTTACAAGCTAAATATTTATTTACAATACCTTTTTATATTCTTATTACATTGTTGAATTTGTGAGTACAATAAAAAGTTATAGTTATTGTTGCAACACTATTTATTTATTTATTTCATTTATTTATTTAACGAAATCTACAGCCAAAAACTCAAACAGTTAAGTTATTAAATATAACACAGAGGAAAGGCCATTAATAGATTTCACTTAGAATTAAGAATTGATTTTTTTAGCAAAAAACAACTATCTATAGTTCTCAGTACATGGGACGATAACTCATCCCCATTCTCTAAAAATGAACAACGCAGATTCCATGTTAAGCGATGGTTAATTACCAACCTATGCCCGTCATGTTGTCCGTGATGAGTCAAACTGATGGTCAGTCCATTGTCCACGGGGTCCATTAAAAGTGCTGCGATATTGTTGTATGGATACTCAGCCAAGACAACTTTGTCCGAAGGCCTCACTAGTACTACGCCTTCTGAGCCCACGCCTAATAACACATTCGGACCTGTAAGAATATAATTAAAGATTGCATATAAAAAAAAAAACAAATTCAAAATTATGAACTAAAATGTCTTGTTATTGTTACACGAAAATACTCAATGCTGTTTTAAATTTATAACAAAAGGTCTAGACGATTTTCCCACCCGCTTTATACTGGTTTAAATTGTTATACAATGCAAAACTAATACAAATATATATTACAGAACATCTTTATACATAAATGGCCTTCCTCCTCACTAGGTCTGTTCCAGAATGGACAGTGAAAAACAAGCATTTGGGAGGTTTCTGTAAGGCTAGAAAGTTTGAACGTTCGAATATATAATGCGTCAGTATCAAAATGACGTGAGAGTGGATTTTGCTATATTACTAGATTTATTTCACTGTAAATGGTCGGAAAGCGAAATGAACGTGACAAATTCTAGCCGTGAGTTTCACAGAGTGTTACAGAGAACCCGGGGCAGCAACAATATTTTCTTACCATGTGGCCAATATCCTTTGTAGGTGACGGGGAAGAGAGTGACTCCATATAGTGGGTATTGCATTACGCATGATAGATATAGCGCTTTGGCGGTCAGCTCTGCACGGCCTGCGCCGTACTGACGATGTGCTTGAGCTAAAATTGTCGCCTGCAAACATTATAGGGTTTTAGTTCTGGTTTTGCTTTCGCTGCTGCTGAATGTGAAGTTTTGGGTTATTTAGTATTACTGACATAGTTAAATGATTTTATCCGTAACACCTAGACAGATTAGAATAGGAGTGCAGCGGTATTTCAATCGTGGTGAATTCGATTCGTGGTATGCATTTTAGTAATTATTCTTTGACATATACTTAATCAAAATCATACAAATAGATCAATGGTACTGGAAGCTTTGATCTGTTAGTAGTATTTTTATAATAACATCCCAAGAACATTTAAATAAAATAAAAAGGCATGAAAAATTATAAACTATACATATTATGTATAATTTAAGTACAGGATTTAAAAAAATGTCTACAGTACTCGATCGTAAATTATGCACATCGAATTGTAAGGAAGAGACCACCGGCTTTATAGTGTGTCTCTGTCATTCATACACGTTTAACACTTCGTGCGATAAAGACGACGCCAATGATATTTTAGTAAGGATATCGCATTTTCTTCCTACACGATGTTCTAAAATTGTTTTGTGATGACTGTACACATTGTTAGGGGTAGGTATACACTGATTATAAAACTAGTATGGAAAATGATACGGAATATAATGGTGTAAAAAAAAAGATAGATAAGTAGATGGAATACTAGGCTTTTTTTACGAATGGTCTAGAAGTCTGTGGTCCAGAACCCCCGTATTCAATCTACTTAGATATCTGTAATGAGTCACGCTTAAAATAAAGTTATTCAACACGGACTATGGATGGAGCAGATGCGAATAAATCAAATTACGACAATTGTCTTAATTTTAGTTTCTCACTTTTTGCGCATTAGTGCGATATCTACATCCTTTTATACATACAACATCGGATGACGTCGGCGTCATTGTCGCCCGAATCCTTCATTGGACGACACAAAGTTGAAGCTGGCTGATCGATCATGGCTGATAGCCTCATTCTAAAGCTCGATGGGCATAACTTATGGCAGGGTACTGTACTACATATAGCAACAACTAACCCATTGATGCGCAGGACGGGCTCTGGCGACCCTTTGAGGCAGGAATTGTTCGGGATGAGCGTAATACGCTCTAGTGTGCGGCGGTGGTGGACTCGGCGGTGGCTCACCCAGCGACACTTGAGCTTGGAGCCCTGCTAACTGCAGCGCGACTTTCTCGCTTACGGGAAACTCGTCCAACTATTATATTAATATGAGACACAAAACACATATTACGATATTACAACACACAGTATTTGGTTATGATCAAAATTAAAGTGTCTATTTATGTAGAATTTAAGGAATAGGAATTTGCTGGGTCAGCCCAGTTATTGACGTGTGAATAGGTATATATAATAATAACTTATATTTCACAAAAACTTCTATGCCCCAAACTAAGCATTCGCTTGTGTTTTGGATATCAAGCGAAGACACCACATACATATAACTAAGACCCGGTACCAGTATCAATATTCATCATACAAGTATTGACCCGACCTGGGATTCGAGCCCGGGACCTCCAGCTTCGTAGGCAGGGTCGCTACCCACTAGGCTAAGCGGTCGTCGATATAAATCTACCAATCATGATCATTAAAAATCAGAATATCGGTTGAAAATTAGTAGACCTTGTGAGTAGTACATATTTTATGGACGATCATGATATTGTGAATTCTTCCACAAGGTTTTCCTTGAATGGGGTAGCCAGAAGCCAAAATAGAAATCACTGGCTCAGTAAGAAAGGTTGCCTTATGATAGGTACATACCTTTACAACACTATGCACAGCTTGAGCATACAATAGAGCTACTTCGACAGGATCATGCGGCAATTCGCGTCCACCACGGAACAAACGTCGCTTGAACACGAAGCGATTGTCCGCTGAACCACCACCGGGGCCTTGTTGCCTAGAGAAAGACCATTTTTTACATTAGGTATTTTGACTATTATATATTTCTAAACGCGGTTACAGCGCCATTTGAAAAAAAACTTTGCCTTCCCTACTCCATTAGTTTTGTGTTCCATGGGAGCTTTCGATCTGGATAAACAGTACTGTTAGTCTTTGTCCCTTCAACTATCTCTATGAAAAAATGGCGTCGTTTCGTTGCTCCGTTACGTGAATGAAGGGCAAACACACATAATTTCGCATTTTTAAGATTGCTGAGCCAGTTAAAGTGATAATGTCGCACGTATATACAGATTCTCCAAAATGTCTTAAGTTCTTTCAGAAAAATCTACACTGTAAGTATTCTTTTAAAAACTTACATTTCCCAAGCAGCAATCACATCATATAAATAATGTGTGGCTCTGACATGCTCTTCCTTGCCCGCACGCTGTTGATACACTGCCCATCCCGCTCTCGATTGAGGCGACAAGCCCAGTTTGTCGGCCAATCGAGCAGCAGCCGCCGCCGCGGTGTCGGCAGGGTGTACGTCTATCGCTTTAGTACGTCCGTCGAGGAAGAAGAAACGGCAAACTATTGTGCCTAGACGACGCATTGCCTGCGAATTTGTATAATATCTTACATATAGAATATAAACACGAGTTATTTAATAGCACAAATTCCAAAAATTAAAAAATAAATCTATGTCAGTTTAATAATAAGGACATTTATTTATAGGGTTTGTTGTCAGTTCTAGAGTTAATTCTTGGATTAGTATTGGATCGATGTAGGTTCAAGGCACCTATCAACTCAGTCGGCCAGATCTGTTGAGCCGCCGTCAGGTCAATGATTTAGGTATGATGTATACAAAATTGGTTTCAGAATAATTTTCTGTAGGTTTCTATTTCTATACGAAAAAATTTAACTAGCTTCAGCTCATGGCACCGTTCTCACTCTCGAACCAAATGGAATTTCAACTCTCACAGGAGTTCCGTTTTGCAACCTGAGACTGCATAGGCCTCTTTGTACAATCACTTTGACCAGAATAAATAGTAGCTTATTTTAATATATATTTGAAAACATAATGTACGTAAAAAAAATATTGTATTATTACAAAAAATTGTGATCGGCATAATGTTAATACAAGTAACAAAGATGAACTTGCTAATCATCCAATCGCCTCAATAAAATCACAAAATCTTTTAAAGAGCAATGTATACGCTTTTACAATAAGATCTCAGCTGACATTCAAGATCTACCCCTTAACAAGTTTAAAACTACAATAAAACGAAAGCTTTATGGAAAAGCTTATTATAAAGTATCAAACTACTTAGATGATAAAAATCCTTGGGTGTAAGCCGCTCGCCTATCAGTTTGTTTCAATAATATTAATCTTTAAGCACTTATTGTTAAAAAGAGCGTCCCTCAGTTTCTTGCGTATTCTTCTGAGGGGAACCAGCATTTTTGAATGCGTTTTTGTGGTGACGTTCTTCTACAAAGCAATAAAATTCACTCTTGTGACGTATTTCAAGATTATGTTACATAACTTCGAAATAAAAAAATAAATAAAAAAAGCTAAGATTATTTATAAGTAAAAAAATTAAATCTGTTCAGTAGATTATGCTCTTATGAAAAAGAAACTATTATTCATTATAGAAACCTACATGACGTTTTTTAACATGGGATCGTATTGATACACATGGGTGTAGATTGAACAATAAAAAAAATCGGTTTGTTAACCCATTGAAATTACGACTATTTATAAATATATAATATACTGTACGGCACATTGATGCGCCAGTGGAGTAGCGGTGGTAAGTGTAATAACTATGTCAACAAGGCCGATAATCTCGTTAGACTATCGAATTATTGTACCACTGACCGATAAAACGCGTGTATTTCATTTTTACTTTCGTTTTCCTGTTTTTATTGGCCCTCTTTGAGTTTAAACGATAATAGGCATGATGACAGTAATTGAAAATCACTGAAATTATATATTTATATAATGAAACTTGAGTCATGGAATGCGAAACACGCATTTATTTTTCTATTAATAGCAAGATTAATAATTATTTTGATGAAATAAAACTACGAAATACGAAAGTCCGCCATGATATGTCGAACACCAATCAGAGCGAATGACGTCACTTTTGAGTAAACAAATAAACGAACTCGAAGGAACGCTGTGTTTTTTTTCATTTAATATTCAATTTTGTTTATTCCGTCCGTATTATTTAAACCAAACGAAAATGAATTAACGCGAGTCAAGGATCAACAAGGATTTATAATAATAATAATATTCTTTATTGTACACCAAAAATTAGAACAAAAATAAATAACATAGGTATCTCTTATAACTATAGTTTGGTACAATGGGCGGTCTTATCACTAAAAGCAATCTCTTCCAGACAACTTTTTACCAACAAGGATTTATAAGGCAAACAGTGATAATTTGCCTAAAATTGATGTGTTAATGCTGGGAGAATTTTTAGCATCAAATAAAGATTTTTGTTCAGCAGAATTTAGAAACGTCAAAACCTTTATGTATATTATTATTTAACAAACATACCGAATAATTTAAATTTTAAATAAAATACCTATTAAGACAACAGTAGTGGTGCAAGGTTAAACCTAACCTCGAAAAAGATTGTTTTTATTTTAATTTTAGGCCTCAAACAAGATATATACTATTTTAGAATCTTCAAAGTAAATGAAATACGTCGAAATGATCTTCGCAAAAATGAAGGTGAGAACTAGGCAACATTGCTGGATTGCTGGATCTCGCCTTGCCAGTTTAAGCCACTTGTCTCGTATCGTTTTTTTTTTTTTGTGGAATGAACACGAATAACTTATCAGACGATTTTATTGATATGTTATCACACTGAGGGACCACACACCACCTGTACACTTTAGAATTCATATTTAATAAACTAAATTGTTCAATGAGGGTATAAGGAACGTCAGTGTTTACAAATACGTTTTGTTTGGTTTTGTTTACTCGAAGTTTACTCAAACGTGACGTCATTAGCGACGCCATGACACTGACATGCGTTTTGGCGCGAATTTTAAATCTAAAAACTAAAATGTAATATTTTCCTCCTAAATCTTTATTATAAGTAGAAATATGTTATTCATTGTAAGTGATATACGTTTCCGAACACTTTGCAACAGTTTTTCAAAATCTGTCATCATGCCTATTGTGTAATAGGCTCACATAAAAACGCAGCGTGGAATATAGTTGTGGTCATATAATCTAGGCAATAAACTTACCGCTATCTCAACAGTACTGGGAGGTAGTTGCCTAGGAGCAGCACCGCGACAGTTATCGAGACACCATTGGGCGCAATGTGCAGCTCGGGCGGTCGGACCTGCGATCCGCGCGCGCGCTCTCAGCCATGCACAATAATATCGCGTCAAACCACGACTGGGCTGCCAGGCTACCGCACACAGACATAGGATCAGCCATACTCTTTCAGCCCATTCTTCTACTGGACACTCGGTGATCTATAAAACAATACAATTCTTTTAATTGGTCGGTGTCCTTACTTAGCAAATACGAAAGGTTTCTGATTGGATGAAAAAAAAACATGTGTATCCACCCAACCAAGGAATATATCTGAATAGAGTACGCATGTAGCAAGCAAACAGCGCACCCTTTCAAGCAAAATATTAACTTGAATGATACCTAATCCGAGTACCTGGAACATTCCACACATCGCCATCTGGTCTTAAAGCAAGCAAGTATTATGTTTATATTTTGGGGTACTAGATAAATGATATACATACCTACTTACTTAAATATTTTTTTATAAATATATACATAGATAGATACTTTTACACCCAGCCACGTAACAAATAAACATGTTCATGCACACAAATATTAGTCCAGGGCGGGAATCGAAGCCGCGACCCATGTGTACATGCCCTATTAAAATATTTGTCGGTGTTCGGCGGTTGCTTCAGGCGTAAATTTTATCATCTAAATATGAGATTGGTACTGACCTGTCTAACGCACTGTACCAATATTTCATCACGCAGTTCTTCGCGCTCTATACCCTTAGCTATCAATGCCTGGATGACTTGAGTTTCTTTTTCGGCTGTTAATTCACCTCGCATGTATCTACATAGATCCTGCGAAAAATAACAGAAACAATATTAATAAAACAAAAATACAATGTCCACTGCTGCATATGTTGCCGTTGCCAGTTGGTAAACATTAAGTAGAACACCAATGTAGGAATACTTTTGTTTAGAATTGTTCAGACCTAGTACGACAATGACGGTTAAGTTATAGGACTTATGTTGTTACTACACGGCCCCTTGCAACTCAGGTATATGTATGTACAGTATCATCATCATCATCAGTCCATTTTTACCCCACTGCAGGGGCTTAGGCCTCCCCCAGGGTGAGGCGGGGGGCTTGGAGCTTAAGTCCACCACGCTGCTCCACTGCGGGTTGGGAACTGTAACGACCGCCATCTATTGACAGCGTCTGGGACCGACTGCTTAACGTGCCCTCCGAAGCACGGCGTCAGTGATATTGTGTACTTAAGTCAGAAAAACTCATTGGTACACGCCCGGATTCGAACCATGGCCCTATGGGCCTTATAAATTTGAGAGAGGTTCGTTGCGCTCTGGGCTATCATGACAGTATGAACAGTATGTACAGTATGCTTCTGTTAAATTCATAATTGTTTGCTTTTAGTAATATTTCGAAAAACTTACATTTTTAATGTGTAATTTTTTATCCTTTATTAACAACACTCATGACCATACAAAACAACGTTGACAAATTGTTATTTCTCAGCTAAATAATAAAATACATATGAAAACACTTCAAAGCTTGGAAAGCGAACAAATAACTCAATTAAAAAAATGCGAAATTTGAAATCAGCAGTCAACGACGTCTGCTAACTGAGCAAACGAAGACAGATATAGTCTAATACTTCCAATGTAAATATATAACATACCCTAAAAATATTGACAGCCGCCGTCACACTGTCGGGATCGTGGAGTTGAATGTGCGAAGTGGGAATGTTGTTCCCTTTGTGGTAGATGACCATCTCTTCCTTCGTGAGCACCTCCAAAGACTTACTCTTGCGTGTGAGAGTCGCCATTATCGTTCCTAGTAAACGGATAACAATTTAATATAATGAATTAAGAATAATATTTTCTAAAACTGTACACTGCCCATATTATAAATAATTTGGTTGCTAATTCATTTTTACATTCACTCTAATTAAATTCTAATAAAATCTAATAAAATTAAAGATCTCATGACGAAAATTCGATAGGATATGTATGAATAAATTGTAATATAAATAAGAAATGAAATCGATTAGTATAATATAAAAGGATTGTTCCGTGAACCCAGTATGTTCAGCAATATATACAAATTATAATTAACAGGTGATTTGTAAGTTTAACCGATAGATTTTTTGAATACTTTGCTGTCGCATCCAAAAGTATAATATTGTCTCATTCTATACAATTCACGTTTCACAAATTAAACTTAAGATTGAGAAGTGAACAATCGACTAATCAGAGAAAGACATAATCAGTGACATCCTCGGACCAATTATCACAATGGACAGAGTCACCTGTTTTTAAGCATGTCCATTTTTTGTGTTTGTATCTATTATATGATTTAATTTTACAGTATTTAATGGTATTACATTTGATTTTAATCATTATATCATACGAATAATATATTTTAGAAATGAAAAACTTTTTCTGGATAAGGAACTAATTTTACAGCATTAAAAATTATGCCAAATACCTACGTATGAAATGACAAATCCGGGTCTTTTAATCCTCCTTTTTTTTGTTGTTGACGAACAATATACAGCTGAAAACGACATTCTTTCAAAATTCAAATATTTTTAGCTAAAACAATGAGATTCGGTTATAAAATTCAATAAAATGCTACACTTCACCGCATTGTTTTGACAGACTAGTCGGTCAAGAATTGACACGATTCACACTGACAGTCAAACGTTGCCAACCATACATCAACTGTCTCTTTTACTCGTACCTAAACTCCGTGGAGTGGACAAAGATACACGATTACGCTTTGATACGCTGATACAAAAGGGGCAAGGTATTATAACTCTGCCCATTATGATAATTGGTCCTAGGTGATATCACACCTAAAACGTTAAACTCTGCTGCTTAACTGTAATAGACAAGCATTACAGAGTTCGAACGTTAATCATATTCAATTAATAATAAAAGGGTTAAATGTTGGTTGTATGTAAGGTAAGGTAATGTAAGGTAAGAGTAATGGATGTCTCTGTACTGGTTAAAACATTTTGAGCAATAACCTAGGTCAAGAATAAGACAAATGTGTGTATTTTGAAAAAAAAAAAATCACTCAGTAACCTTCAGGAGATCTTGGATGATCGTTGAAATAAAGTTTAGCGAATTCGGCGAGGTCGTGTGCGGCGTCTGCAGGTGGTGTTATAGGTAGCCCGGCTGATGGTGGTGGAGAGGACGACTCCATTTGATGTAGGCGTCGCTCTACACGTTCTTTGCGACGAGCGTTGCGTTCCGTGCTCTGTCGGTAAAATATTGCATTGAGTTGTATGAAAAACTTTTTTTTTGAAATAATTTCTTTTTCCTTTTTGAATATTCACTATTATTTTCGCATATGCTTATATTAGTTTTACCGGTATTAACCCTGAGCTATTCTAACACTAAATTCAAATCTAGATCTAGTTATGATGTTTATAGAGTACGCGAAATTGAACGACTCCAATAACCTAATAAAATTATAAATAAAATGAAATGAGGCAATGATGAAAAAAAGCTTAGTACTTTTCGTTTAGAGCTCAAAAATTTTGAAAATCGAATAGAAGTCATTGTGTTGAACAATGACTTCTATTGGTTGTGTATATTTGTGTGAATTTCAAACCCAATTTAAAACTGTGATTATTCAGTTATTGATTTTCTTCAGAGGGTGTTTCATTGATAAATGCCTCCTGCCCCGCTTTGTAGCAGGGGCTCACGGGTACGCGAACCTGAAATCCTGTTTGTCCTTTCCGGGATATAATATAAACACTGATAATATAAATTTTTTTTAGAATACATGAATAAAAATAATAGAAATTACGTTTTTACCCAATACATAAACAATAATATAAATAAAAAATAAATATTGTTTATGAACAAATAAGTGTATAAATTAGTGTAGGTAGGTCTCGTATAAAGTGTAGTTACAGCAAGTAGGTACTTAAGAATTTTAATATTTCGAATATTTTTAGTAGATTTAAGGCATCCTCTCTTTTATCCATTTTTTTTTGTTTGCTGTGCCCTTTAAGACAGGGTCCAAAATAATGATATAGTATGTTTATTTCCTATGTAAAGTAAAATGTATGCTTAAAACTGTGAAACGCAATAAAATTGAATTGATTGGGGATGTACTGGAAAAAGGTCAAGTCTAGAGTACCCAGAGAGCGTGTATGAGAAGAGCGATGAAAGTCGATGAGGCAAAAGAGGTATGCCAGGATGACACTAAGCAGGCGTGAGCATATGTATGTATAAAAAGAATACTCCCGAAAACTGAAAGGAGTGAAAGAACTCATCAATATGAACAACATATACTCGTACTATGGGATTAACTCAGAGAAATGTAAAACTCAATAAGCAGATCAATGTAAAAATTAAATATATACCTCAATGCATACCTCTCTAAATGTATGGGACGACTGATTTTTCTTAAGTTTTCGATGTTGGTCTCATATTAAAAATTGTTCATATTCATGAGTACTTCCACTTCTTCAGTTTTCGGGAGCAGTTATTTTACAATCTGTACATTAATTCTGCCGACCACTGGCGTAAGCTAGTAGATACATATAAATTGGTACTTACAGTGACATCTCCATTCACAGTGGGTGGTGGGCTGACACACTGTTCTATAATTAGAGGTGGCGGTGGAGTGGGCACCTTCTCGTGTATCGCAACAACTACAGGCGGTGGTGGCAACTCCGAAATATCTTCTTCTTGCGTTTTCGATGAGAATCTGATGTACAATGTTAATAACGTTTTTATAATAATTCAAATAATTCCAATATTAACAACATCTATTAGCAACATAAAAATCAATATCGTCCCGCTACTGCAGGAGTATATGCAGTAAACATTAAATAATCGAGTACCTGCAATCTTTTTTTAAGTGTACATTTTATGAAATGAAAGGAGTTGTACTATTTCATCAAAAATTGTTGGACAATCCCCTGTCGAAATAACTGTAGCCCTACTTTGACTCGTAACGCGGCGCCGAAGTAGCGCCGAATGTGCTCCGTTTCAAAAATCCGGTCGCTAAAACTATGGGCGAGAGTACGGATTTTTTAAATGGCGCGTATTCGGCGCTACTTTGCCGCTGCGTTAATTTACCAGAGTACGGCCCCTGACCACAGTTCGTATTGATGCTTCCATCGACTCTTCTTGTATAAATGACAGCCAATTATGGTAAGCGGTTTGGGTGTATCGTGTGCCAGTACAATACTAACCCATTAGTTTGCGTGGGTGACAGCAAAGGCGGTGGTGGTGGCGACGGATCCATGACGAGTTCGGGTCGAGGTATCACCGCTTCGTATATTGGTTCTTTGTTTTTCGTCGTTGTAACTTTGCCGTTCGGTACCACACCGTTAGTTTGCTCCGGTGGGACGGTTTCTAATAGAAAATATTAGCTAAATGAATTTTCCATTGGATAATTTATATGTGTAGCGTAGTTCTAAATGCCATCGCGAATTATCAAGATGAATTCTCTTTGCGATAGCTAGAAGCGATTCCGTGGAAATTTTTCCATTCGCTTAGTGGTATTTGATATCAAAAGTACTTTACACAAATTTCAGACGATTCAATCAAACGAAGTTACGAAGAAGTAGCTTATTATTATCGCCAAATAAAATAATTAGAGATACCTGTTTCATTGACTGAATATAAGAAAATACCTTTGACAGGAGGTGGCGGCGGCGGTGGACCGATCGGTTCAGGTAAACTGCAAGGCGGAACAACTGGCGGAGGCGGGAACACAGGTGACTCGTCGACAGGGGGCGTCAGTGGCAGCGGCGGCGGGGGTAATATCAACGACGATGACATAGCATCCGGAATGCCATTCGACATAGAATCGGTCATGCCATTCATGGAACTTGTCATGCCATTTACAGAACTGGTCACGCCATTCGCGGTATTCGTGATGCCGTTTGAGATCAATGTCGTCGCCGGTTGCATTATATTGTGTAGAGGTAAGGACGAAGGCGGTGGTGGGGGTATCGCTTCAGACGGTGCACCGTCAGGTTTCCTTTGTGCATCTGTGTGGGCTTTGCTTAGCTCGTTCATTTCCGCGGCTAATACATGTTCCAGCTGTAAAAGACGAATAATATAATAAACATCACCATTGTATTCATTATATACTTTAGCTATAGATTTAATATAACGTAACGATTGCCTTACAAGTCATTCACAGGAAATTTAAAAAAATATAATAATAATAATAATAATATATTCTTTATTGTACACCAAAAGTTAGAACAAAAATAAATAATGTAGGTATCTCTTATATCTATGTTTGGTAGGTACAGTGGGCGGTCTTATCGCTAAGAGCAATCTCTTCCAGACAACCTTTGGATGGATTGGTAGGCCTGAGACAACAAAATGGTTGTACTAACTAAGAATAATTTAAGCTACCTAAACAAGATACATATATCTATACCACGCAATACATTTCAGAACAATACACATATATACAAAAAATATCTGTAAATTAAGTTTATGTACATGACGGCTATTGTATTTGATATTCTTTTAAATTAAATAAATTAAATAAATTAAAAAAAAATAAATAAATTTCATTTAATTTCATTTAAATATATAATCGTTCACAGCGCTGTTGTGATTAAATGCAATACAAAATTTTTATGAATTTCTTAATTGTGAGAGTTCTTTAACATTATATTTAGAAAACTGAACAGGATTATCGTACGCTGAAGTGTAATGTATACAGACTACAGGTACAATCAAAATTTATGGTAGATTCGAAAGTAGGCACAAATCGCGTAACGTTTTAGGTATCGGCGGGACACAGTGGAGTAAGAGGTATTTGACTGTACCTGCGCAAGCCCGCATTTACCGTTGTATTCAGATCAACCATAAAGTTTGACACGAATTATACTTGACTCAATTTTAAATCACCTTAAAAAGTTCATTCTAATGACCAAAATTTTTTTAATTTCGTTCAAATAAAATCTCTTCATAGTATAAATTAAAAACAATAAAAATTTCTATTATATAAATTGGCGCCAAATACGAGACGTCATGTCACTATTTGACGTCACGCGTGCAGTATGCAATGACCAAATGCTACTATTGTTTGGTATAGTTTTTTAGGGTTCTGTATCCAAAGAGCGTCAACTGGCCTTATTATTAAGTTTACCGTCTGTCCGTTCGTCCGTCTGTACTACCACATAAGATATAAGGTAGCCTGTTGAAATTTTCACAGATTGTGTGTTAATATGGCGAATATCTTAAGTATATAATACTAAATACTAAATATGGTGAGAGCTTTGTGTTAGTCTGTTATTATTCAACTAAGGTGTTATTAATGCAAGTAAGAGGTCCGGAAAGTGTGAATGAAACATGTGTATAAATCTCTGTGACATCAACTCGCAACATTTTAGTCTAAAATTGTTTGAAATAGAATGTTTATTTCCCCAATTTACATACTGTAAATTCATTAAAGAAATCTAATAGTGTTTAAAATCTATTTATAAATATAAAATTGCTAATAATGATAAATTACAAGAGGGAGGAGGGTCACACAAATATACACTATCTGTGAAAAAGGCGAGGAAGGTCAAAAACCGTGGCAATTTACAAAGTTACGACATAAACATTATTAATGCATCCCCCCCCCCCACCCCCTTGCCCTACCAAGGGATAAATAATGCTGTACCTCTTGATGTAAATCGTCAGCCAATCTTTCCATAGAATCTCCGATTTCCGCTATAGTAGGCTGCTGGGCTGCGGGCTGGCCGTCAGGCGCACCTCTTTGCTGTGGCACTTCAGCCAAGAACTCGAATAGGTTATCCAAATTTATAGAATCGGCACGTCCGCCAGATGGACAATTTGCCAGACCGCGTAATTGACCTGCCATGTTTTCTAATTCTGCACGTTCTTGTGACTCTTTTTCTGCCAGACTGTAAAGTATAATTAAGTGTTATGTTACTATGTATAATGTATAATGTTACTATGAATATAGAATAATGTTTAGATGGACTGGTTTATGTTGACAACCACTAATTCTATCGGTGTAACACTTAAGTATTTTGGTATTTTTTATTAAAATGTGACATGTTTGTTACATGTGTACGTTAGAACAAACAAAGATGATTTCATCAATTTTATTATAGAAACGCCAATTCAGAAACCATTTGAATGTTAACATTTTCCAGTACCTACCTACTTGCTTCGCAAGCGGCTAGTGATATGACAATCATTTGATCAAGTTATCTATTTTTCAATACATTTGCTATTAATACGGTCTTTATGACATCGAAACTTGAATGGTGATGTTGTATTTTACAGTACTAAGTAGACCTACTTACTTTACACCAATCAAAAACGAGTATTATGTTTGTAACGCAAGCGTAAACCGCGAAAAGCAGCCCACTCCTGCTTCCGCCATTATTACATTTGAAGTATCTACGTAATTTTAACCGCAAATGTATTGAATAACGTCGTATGATGCTCGTACCCAGTAAGCTGGCTATTATAGTCATCGGTTTATTATACGCACTCGGTTTCGCCTCGTGCCTATAAACATCTCGACTATAATATGCAGCTTACCGTACTTGCATCATAATGTACTATAAAGTGATTAAGTTAATGCAATGCTCAAATTAATAAAAGTATTCCTAGGTGGTTTGTTAGTCAGCTTCGCTTTGCTCTCACGCTGAGAGGTTTTGAAGATAAAGATTCGAATGTACACATTTCTAGTCTCTGTGGGTTAAAAATGCGCCTTGGCCGAATAACAAATGAATCACAAAGTTTCTGGGTAGGCGTCACTTTGCTCCGTTTCGCTCCTTGTATGCATTGGCATAGATAAACCTGACCTGACGAACTGACTTATTCTTTACTATCTTGAATTGAATGAAAATTATATCCACTTTTTTGTCGACTGTAATCGGCGATTAAATATAATCACGAATTTACGAAATTGTCAGTCCTTTCAGCAAATCGATCAGATTTGTAACCCATTTCTAAACCTATTGACACAAATCCAAGAAACTTTTATATCCTTATACAGTGTATTTCTCCTTTCTCTGCTACATGCCACCTTGACCAAACATTCTCGTATAATCTAGAAGACTTTCAGGTAATTAGTACGGTACCTGTTTCGTTCTTCCCTCAATTTTATCTCCTGGTTGACCCTATGCATCTCCCTCAATGCAGCGGCGACTTCCCTAGCGAAAGCGCCCCGTAGATGCCTCTGTAGCGTGAGAGCAGCTCGCCGAAGTCGTAGGAACGCAGCTCGTTCTTTCCATCCACGCCACGCAGCTTGGAGTACTATCGAGGCGTTACGCCACTGTTTGTACTGTCGTTGTCTTATAGTGCCCTTGTACCACTGTCAAATAATACAAGCAGTTAAGTTCACTCTCCATCCTTCAGCACTGTCTTAAATTCAAATCATATATCATAAAAATTATTTGTATTTATATACATTAAATTCTAAAGTAGTGAGTTTACGTAAGTATAGTATATAAGGATTTACAATTATTTGCTAACAAGTTACGTTTGCGATACGCTCTATAATTCGGAGTAGCCATTCATAATGCTCGAAATATTTCAAAGTAGGTAAACGTCGCTTTTGCGTACTCTCTTACAAACGTTTTTATAAGTCACGGTGTAGCTAAGACTAACCTAAAACCAATAAATGTAAGTTGAAAAGTATCAAGTTTTCAGACACACTGATTCGAAGAAAGATTTTTAAAAACGTTTCAATCCGATCCGAAATGATATATTCTCGTGGAAGGACGCCAGATCCGGAACAACTAAATATTATATGAAAGAAATACCTTTTGAATGCGCAAAGCTGATGAGTGTAACAGAGCCGTCCTTTTAGCCTCGAGTGGCGCGTGAACGGAGCTTCTCATAAACACTTTGGTGTGTCCCGTCTGCCAATCGTTTTTTGGTGCGTCCACGACTTCCATTATTTCTCTGAAATAATCCATTTCGTTAAACTAGATATCAGTATAATGTGAAATTCATTTATAATGTTTGTGGATTTATTTACACTAGTCATGTAATTACCTAAGCATATTTTGAACATGATAAATTAAGTACGAATTCCTCTGTACGTAACACGAGTTATACGCGAGGCGTCCTGTATTAACTAGTGTGAACTAACTCCATTAAACCTGAACAGTTTTTCGATTGCAACGAACGTGAGCGGAAAGAGCAAATGGATTTTGTTTTCACCAATCAGAGAAGTCGAAATGCAAATAACGACTACATTACTCCTTTGCAGTTGGTTACTAAGGCGAATTATTTGTTAGTGATCTTACGGGAGATGCCACCATGTTGGCCAAGGCATGTACATGTCTCTACAGTAGGAGCAATTCAATAATGGTCGAAAGTACCCACCCCAAGAAAAGTCCAACCCTATTACAATTATAAAGGAGAGCTTTATGTTCGAGACAAATATCACTTATAGTAAGAGAGCTGCTAATGCAGTTCGAGGCAACATTAAACTTTGTGTAAAACTTTCGAAGACTTTGTTGAAGGGTGGTGGGGTGTTGTAAAGCAATAAATTTTTTTTAAATGCGTATAATTTTTTTTACATGTTCTTGTGACATTCAGCAACTTTAACATACTCATTTTGATTTAGTATTTACTAAAATAGAACATAAATAAGACAGCCTGATCATTTAATAGGGTGTAAAATTTCACTAATTTTTTTTTTCGAAACAATATATTTAAGGCATGCTGCGATTTGGACAGAATAATATTTTATAAATAAATAAACAATTTTTTTTTAAATAGCGTGGTTTCTTTAATTTTCAAAAAAAATCAGGGGTTGACAATACCCTACCACCCTTCAAGCAGGTCTAAAATTTTGAGTTCATACATTTATAAAGGTATTGACCGATTGAAATAGTTTTGGCGTGATGTTTATTAAATTAATTTTACTAGTTAATTCATTTTTGTTTCACTACAACATCTACTGGTCGGCACGGCGCGGCTGAGGACACGACAACCTTCCCTTCTTTCTACAAGTAATAAAGTCAGATAGCTGTCAATTTTCTTAGGAAGTCTAACAATCCGATTAAACCCCTATACATTGTTAAACAAGTTTTAGACATAATTTCTCAAATACCTCACACTGCTGTCACACAGAATCCAGTACTGTAAAATTACACATAACTGCTTAACAACTTATGAACTCTCACTTGATATGAGCTCCAGCACGTTTCGGTGTGGCCAGCAAACAAGCATATCTTGTTCTGAATGAAGTCGCAGGTAGATGTACCGGAAAACCGTCTCGTCGTATACGAACTATCTCCATCATGCCCAAGTACCGCAGTTGTTCCACAACCAAATCTTCATCATATTTACCAGCTTCTTTGCTCTCGTTTGGCTTTATGCAGCGGACGTACCTGTGTTATAGGAATCATATGATTCTAATTAAATTTATTTATATGTAATGATTGTAATTTTATTCGTCTTACAATGAAAAGTTATTATATGATGTGTCATTTAAATTTAAATTTTATTGTTATTTGTTATACTTTTGAATTTTAAATACTAACCATTATTTTAACTTTATAGCTCAGCTTTTTTAAAATAAAAGCTTGTTCATAAAAGTCTTTTTACATATATTTATTTAATAGTTATTTGTGATTGAACATTTTTCGTCTGTTATCAGCTTTAGCTCATTACGGGGTCATTCAAGTAATATGTAAGCAACGATAAGAGGGTGTGAGTTTTTGTTTACTTTGCTTATTTTTTTACTACCTTTACTACTTAAGACCCTAACTGAGGAACCGATGGTAGTGGTTTCGAATACCACCAGGAATAAATATTTGTGTGTATGAACGTGTCTATTTGCTCCGTGTCTGGGTGTAAAAGTATCTATATATGTGTTTTTATTATTAAAAAGAAACAGTATTTAAGTATGTATATCAGTTGTCTAGTACCCCATAATACAAGCATACTTTGGGACTAGATGGCGCTGTGTGGGATGTCCCAGATATTATATTATAAAGTAATACAGTAGTGATAAATAAACACAAATGATTAAAAAAAAAATAGAAATATTTAAAAATTATACATAAATTTCCCTTGTGAATTTTTCGTTTCATTATTGATACTTCCTTATAAATGTCAGTCTAAGAAGTAACGAATTTTGTAAACATCTTACAAAATGCTTATGTATGCATATAATAGTGGGAATGACAATGTTGCTTGCTTTTGTTAACAAAGGGGCTATGGAGAGGTTTAAAAATGCCTAAAACTCTGCTTACGTAACACTTCAACGGACCCGAACCGAATACGCAAATATTAAGTTTGTCATTTTGATGATAAAAATTGTGAATAAAAAACAATTTGCAATTTACCAAACGTCAGTAGCCTGTAGCATATCAACGAGGGACTGCAGCTGAGCACGGAACGTGTCCACGACAGTCGGCCGACCTTTGGATGTCCCTCTTTGAGTAGTCCCTGTTGAACTCGGACTCGACAACGTGCAATCCTTTAAACACATATTTTAAATTTTTTTAGGTCGTTTGCACACTGACGACACAACCGCGATATTATAGCGGTTTCTTAATGGAGTCTTATTATAAACACAAAAAATGGTAGACCAAATACCATCAAATTATTTTTTCCGAAAGAATTATCGATACAGCTTGGTTACTAAGTTATGCATAAATACTACGTATGAGTCAAAGTACGCGGCCGCTGGTGTAGGGAGGAAGGGTACCTTGCCGATGGCAGTTGACTGACGCGATTGTCAGTTGCCCGCGCATTCCCACGGTAATACGATAACTTTGATCAGTACTAGGTACTAGTGGAAGGTGATGAAAAAATATATCAAATTGTACGTGAGCTATCAAATAGAGCATAAAATAAATCGAGTGTTAATCACCAATTATCATTAACTATACTATAAATAATATAATAACCTGGCCAGGAGGTGACAAATCTTGTACATAATCAGCCAGTTCTCTAACGAACGGATTAGCAGACCGACTCAAATGATCTATGAAAGCGTCTTGTTGCGTGTCTCGGTTTTTGTCGACGAATCCTTGCACGCTGTATGTGACGGCACCGGCGTAGTGTTGTACACCAAATTCTTCTTCCCATTTCCTACGAGATCCTTTTACGAAACTCTGATGTTCGCCAAACTCGCCTTGTATGTTTGTCAGATACGCGCCGTCGGATCCCTGATGAAAAAGTAAATCAATAACAAACGAATCAAGTAAAAATCCATGAATCTAATGACCACTATAGGCCTTATGTTATGCCCAAAGTAAATCACACTATTTGTTCGTCTTTAGCTTTAAAACAGTTTGACATATTTTATTGTTTGGTATAAAACGTGAGGAAGGACATTACGCGGTTTTTCAGCGCGCAAATTTGTCTGTGCGTTTGTTACCATTCCACGGTTAACCGCTGAACTGATTTTGATACAATTTGGCAGAGATGTAGCTTGATTTCTATAGACAGCATGATAACTTATACTCGGAAAAGAAATATGTATATAACGTTATGCGAAACGGTTTTGTTTGCTTATTACACAGACAAGTCAACCTTTAGACCACGCTTTAATAAAAGTCAGTACGAAAACGAAATTGCCAAAAAGTGGCGGGTTGCGGGGAGAGGTCGGCTAGTTTTCATTGGCTCGTTCAAAATTGACAATTTAATGGCTTTCGACGTGCTTCCAACTGACGGCTCACTAGTGACGTAGTTATGTAGTGTCACTACATAGCCTTGGCGAATGCTACTCCCTGTTAAAGCGTGGTCTAAAGGTTGACTTGTCTGTGGCTTATTACGTTTTATAGGAGAAAGTAATGAACTTAAGTATGAAGTGAGAAATGAAATAAATTGATTATGATCACATTTAGTAGAGAAGTTACTTTATAAAAGGAAAAGGACGTCATCAACTTAATAGTCTAATCCTGTAGTCCACGCAGGCGAAGTCGCGGGCAGCAGCTAATATATATAAAAATTCTAACGGTGTGATGTCAGTGCGTACTTGGTTGATATTATTAGGAGAACTGTAATCGACTAGTTATCCCTGAATACAAAATATAAATTGAATGCGCGTACGCAGAGATTTTTAGAAAAATTTTACTTGATATCGAACATCGCGCGAATATTACATACCTTGGGCATATGGCATTGTTCGCTTAGTAGTTTTAGTAAGCTCCGTGGTGGTTTTTCAAGCAGTTCCAAACAAGCTGCGTTATCCGTGAAATGTATAGGGTTGTAGACGATGCCTTCTTGTCGATACTGAAATTTTAAAATTAAATATTTATTTCAATGAGATTATTCACTCATTTAGATATCAATCGCGAACTATTCATTCCATTTGTTTAATTGATTTATTGTTTTATTGTGGAGGTGTCTTGTTAAAGTTTTTATATTTAATACAATTTTAGTATTCATACATGAAATTCAAAAAAAATTCTTTAATTAATAAAGTCAGTTTAATTAATAAAATAATGTGCTTGGTGTTATTACTAAAATAAAAGCAAATGCATTATTAAAACATAAAAACAAAAAAAAAAAACATAAAACAAGTTCCCCCAGCTCTTTAGGTCAGTAAAAGTAAGAAAAATAGTAACTCCCTCCCGCTCTTAAACCTGCGTGTAGTCTCAAAACCCATAAAGTTCATAGCATTATCATCAATTAATTTACTGATATTTACTTGTAAATTCTTGTAAAAGCAAAGAAGATTGATAATTATAAGTTTTCTATGACATTATATCCAAATGGATAGTTACCGATGATAAAGTCGTTGATGCCTGACATTGGCTAATATAATTATCATGTTAAAATACGTAAAATTATTTACTGCAGAAGTCTATTTTAGTAAGAACGATAGTTTTGTTTATGTACGTACTTGAAAAACCCTATAAATCCATTTCACAGTAGATTGTCTTTTTGAATTCTGCAAAATTAGGTTTCATGGACTTATGGGTTTTAACAAATGGCGATTCAAGCCATTAAATCGAAGCAATACATTCGATAATTAATAATTTTCATGTGTGTAAATGCTTTAAATACACTCCTTTGACAATAAATAGCAGTTTCTTCTTTTAAAGTGATGAGTTGAAGTGTGATACCATTTTCAAATGTAGATTAAATGGGCTAGTTCTTAGGCGAACAGGCTACCTCAATCTGTTACATTTTTAACAGTATAGATTATCAAAACAATGTGATTCAAATTCGAAAGATCTTGAAATGTCAAGAAAAAAAATTATAGTTTGTAATTGTATTCAAAAAAAACGTTCATTAGGTTTGATAATTAATATTTTTTGTAATCATCTAGTAGAAAAGATAACTACAAAATCTCGAAATTTGGATCTATGGTATATCAAATATCAACACCAGGTGGAGATTTACTTGGTTTCTAAAGAGGGTTTGATAATTCAGAAACTACCAGATGTTTATTGAGGCCAAATTTTGTTTTTGGGACAGGTTATGTAATACTTGAGGACCCCCCAAATCCTTCAATTATTCATAAAACTTTCATAACTTACAATCTCTTGTTCTAAAGCGAATACGTAGTTATTAAAAAACATATGCAGTTTTTCGTTCGCATAGTTGATGCAGAGCTGTTCTAGAGAATTGGCGGCAAAATTTTCAAAGCCGAATATATCTAGAACGCCGAGGGCTCGAGGCGCTTCTCTGCCGGGGGCCGAACAGCTGTTGACGTGTCTGACTAGCCAGGCAAATGTTCTGGAGTATAAGGCTCTTGCCATCGCGTGACGGTTCTCTCGTGCCTGTAAATGGAAGACATCTTTTTAATGAATGGTACTTACAATTGAGTACAAAAGTTAAGAAGGAACGTGTGTATTGAATGCGATTGGATTTGAAAAGGATCCTCAAGTTTGTATGCTTAAAGTATAAATTGTACAAGAACGAATAAGTTAAGCGTAAGTTAAGCTTAAGTTAAGTTTTACACAGTCGTCGGAGTTTTATATAGATTCATTTTCTTATTAGGTACATTCGCGGCCACTGCCGCTGGACCCATCCTAAGTAGCTTGTTGCTTGCATGGATCGTGCGCAAGATGGGCCAATAACCTTGGTTTAACCAATCAGAGAAAGTGAAATGCAATTCTTTTATATACTACTAGCACAAATTACAATTCTTTCGGTTTTTTTTTGTCAAATTAATAACGTTTAATCTAGGAAATAATGGCGATTAATATTATCTCAGAGTAGTAAAGGCGGCGCGCCTTGTTTCAACTCGCGCTGCTTTTGTATAGCAATAATTTTTCCACGGCGATTTGATACTTCCTGCGATAGTAAAAGTTATGGAACACGAAGAAAACTTTCCAATACCAAATCGCTTGTCGTTAGAACATAATCTAGGGTCATTACATTTTAGCTTCTCCACCTTAAAAAAAAATTAGTTACATCTTTATTTTATCAAAGTACGAAAAGACTTGCTCCTCGACCTATTATGGTAAATAGACCGTCTAACCTCGTGTAAACGCAGCGGTATATCGGTGACATTGCCGCGCACGTTTATCTGTCTCTCTAGAAGCACGCGTTGCGCCGTAGGTGGCGCTAGGCCTAATAACGTAGATACTGCTTCAACAGCCTCCGCGTCTTCTGGAGCGAGGGCGCTGCGTTCACCGTCTATGTCCTATATTATATTTATATATATTTAAAACGTACTTAGCGAAAAGAATAAGATCAAATGTATTAATGTTAAAAATTAATAATACGTTAATATTTACAAATTGATTTATAAATTTTTTAATTTTAATTTGTTAACCCCCTTGTTGCCCTTGACGCAAAGGTGTCAAGATACTGGTCGCGTTGCCATGTTGTATGGCAATGGACAATCTCTGCGCCAAGAAGGGTAAATTGTACATATATTGAATAAATTATATTTCTTGTAAAATTTAAATAGATTTTCACGTAAATACCACCAACAAACATATTTTGGTAATCGGTTTGAACTCGGCTGCAATACCTTAGAACATTCAAATCATATGTATATGATAGTGTATTTTATTCACATTATATATAATATTGTGAAAAATAAAAGACTTAGAGTCATAGATTTTAGTCATAAAAAAAATTAAAGTATTCCGTCAGTTTGCGCTTTACGTTAAACAAGTTTTTTTTATATAGTAAACCAATATTTAATTAAAAAATTCATTCTAATTCGACGACCGCTTAGCCTAGTGAGCAGCGACCCTGCCTACGAAGCTGGAGGTCCCGGGTTCGAATCCCGGGTCGGGTCAGTATTTATATTATGAATATTAGTACTGGCACCGGCTCTTGGTTGTTATATGTATGTGGTGTCTTCGCTTGGTGCCCAAAATACAGGCTAATGCTTAGTTTGGGACCTAGACGTTGTTGTGATTGTATGTGTTATTATTTATTAATGACTAGATTTAGAAGCATTTTAATGGAAACAAATGAAATTATCCTTTCCTACCTTGGCTCCAACAAAAATAAACAACACATACGAAATATCATATATTTTTTGTTTAACTATAGGTATAGGGAAAACTAAGTGGCTAAGACCATAATGTTATATGTACATTTATTAGAAACTATATGTTTATCTCATTAAATCAATATTACGCTGTATAAAATCAATTTATTCAATACCTGGAATTGTATATTTCCAAGCCATAGCACAGCAGCTAATACTTTAAATAATCCTTCGCACATATGGGGCGGCACTTGAAGCACTGTCAGCGCTAACTGAAGCGCTTCAAGCTCTCTTTGTTCACCGCCACGTCCGCGCCTAGATTCTTCATCTTCGGGCCGCAAGTATTTGAATTGAACTCCATCACGGAGTCGTAAAGCGCTACGTAGCTCGTTGTTATGCTGTAAACATAGTAAATAAATAATAATAAATTTAATTATCATGCCAGGAGAGTAGGATCGGCAAGGGTACGTTTACGAACCTCACGCTGTTTACGTCATCTGGACACGTACGGTGAGCATACTCCCACCCAATTGATCCCAAAATTACACAAAATTAATTTGTGAATTAATAATTTCAACTTCTTTGAAATATATTTTGACCCTTTTCACCCTTATGATGTATTGTTTCACTTTGTTTGACATAGCATGTGGCAACATAGATGTATCTCGGTGACAGTAGGTTTTGTAAGTTTATCCTTTATTTCAATAAATTTAAGAATTAACTGTATTTATAAGTTACTTTCGTCGTAGTTCACTGTCGTGATAGCCCAGAGCGCAACGAACCTGTCTCAAATTTATAAGACCATAGGGCCATGGTTCGAATCCGGGCGTGTACCAATGAGTTTTTTTGACTTAAGTACATTAACTATCACTGACTCCGTGCCTCGGAGAGCACGTTAAGCAGTCGGTCCCGGACGCTGTCAATAGGTGGCGGTCGTTACAATCCCCAACCCGCAGTAGAGTAGCGTGGTGGATTTAAGCTCCAAACCCCCTCCTCCTCCTGGAGGAGTCCTAAGCCCTTGCAGTGAGGTAAAATGGGCTGATGATGATGATGATTGTAAGTTACTTTGTACTGTTACAGTTTAATTATTGAGCGAATTTTCCCTGAGGTTTGTTTTACTTGTTATGTAAAAATATAATTGAAAATAGGAATGCAAACAAGACTATCTGCCTCTTATATAGGCATATTACCTACAACTAGACAAACATGCCCGCATATTACTGTCAACTTAGATAGTAGAATCATAAAGATTGAGCGTTTCGTACTTTGAAACGATCGGAAATGTGAGCAAAGCCATATGGTATTATCATTGTTTGTTTTCAACATTTTGCTAAATTATTCATGAAATGTAATTTCGGAATCTTATTTGCTTTTCTAGCATGTCCTTCACATGTCCATCACAATAAATTCGTAAAGTGGCGTGTGTTTAGTTTGTGGCGTATATTTTTTGCTCACAATTTTGTGGTCACGACACGGTATCTCCATATGCCACCGTTAGTTGATTTGGTTAAATTAAATATCGGCTCCCATACACAAAACGACTTTGTATCCATTTAGTGGAACTAAAGGCAAAACTGATCGTGGAGCCTTTTACGTGCACATCCAGTCATTAAAGAGAAGAAGATTAGCGACAATTTCACATCATTGTTTTGATTCCTAAAAATACGGTGAAAAACAAGTGAGATTAATTAATTTGATGAAAATTCTTTGAAAGCTGAGTGATGATAAAGAAGTGAAGGGCCAAGTTCAGAGAAGAAATAAATTAGTGGTTGGCCATGATAGTTAGCGTCGAAATTTTATATGAACTGTGTGTAACACAGCTAAATAAAATATAATGAACCCGGACCCTGGACTCGTAATATTATTCTATCGCCGATGATGTTACCTTAGCTCCTTCAACGAGCTGATAGAAGACATGGTAATTAGTCTCGTGCGGCGATGGGCCCGTTATTCTAGCTCTCTCAAGAAGGAAGTCTCTCAATACAGCACCACGGATCCCTCCTCGGTGGTCGAGTCGTACTTCGACGAATTTCCCAAATCGGGACGAATTATCGTTGCGTACAGTCTTGGCGTTACCTGAAAAAAAAAAGTAAAATGATACATTTGTAAAAAGGATTTATATTTATTTACGGTTGCGATACGCTCTATGGTTTGCACGCAATGGAACGACGACTTATCTCCACTCTTAGAAAATAAACCGTTACTTGGCAATCGATGCTTACGCGTAGGTACTCTACAGTTCGTTGGTTTACGCATCGACACTAAACTACGTACCGCTAACATAAAATGTACGAGGAGAGCATGTCTTGATTTAAATAAATGATGAATTAGGCGCGGGTTCGGGAAGTTTAAACGGCTGTACGTGCCTGATAATTAATATTAACAGAGCAGTCGTGACGAAAAACGGTACGAACACCCTGTATAATATTATTCATTTTTCCCATAAAAGTACGAATCGATTGGAAGCCTTCTTCTGCGTTTACTGTCTGACCACTCATACTCTAGCTAGCTGGTGCAAGAAGGCAAATTTAAGTCCGCGAGATACCAGCGCGCCGGTCTTCACCGCTGCGAAATTGCGCTCGACATTCTCGATACTGTGAAGTGACATTTATGACTCTATTAAAACCGAACGCTGCTGTCAAATTTATTCACTCTATGATTTTAACAAACAATATTTACCAAAAGCTTCTAACACGGTGTTGGCTTCCAGGATCTGTTGTTCAGCCCACGACGCTTGGCCACCAGCGGCGCACAGATACTGCAAAATGAACTTTGTCGTTTCTGTTTTCCCTGCTCCGCTCTCACCCGATATCACCACTGACTGGTTCTTCTCGCCGTTCTGAAAAACGTTTCATAATACTAGTTAAGGGGATATTCTTTCTGTCCGCGCCAAAAGCTGTTTTGCAGCAACTTTCCAGCAAGCGATTTCGTGGCATTTCTTGGGTAATTCAACCAGGTTATAAGACAAGGGCCCCGATGCGACAATGTAAACGTTCAGGATATTTATCTCTCATTTTATGTCACAAACCCCTGAGATCTACTTGCCTTTCTTCTTTTTTAATGTGACATAATGGCGCCTAAAGGGAAATTCAGTCACTTCTATGCTTCTACTGTATCTCTTCTCTTCTTCTACTCTTCTTCTTCTTACTCCCATCTTACTCTTCTTGTTATTTCTTTACTTTATGTTTCATTTTCTGATGCTCAGTTTGTCTCTTACCATATGTTCCTTTGTTTTTTTACTCTTGTTCTAAAACATACTTCTACTGATTCTTGTAAAACATTTACTGGAGGAGTCTTTAGTGGAAAAAAAATTTTTTTTTGGCTAATTTTATATATAAATTCTTACTTTGTTATCACACTACTCTTTTCAGGCGTGTGCTATTGAAAGATAAATAAAAAATAAATCGGGAAAGTAAAATTTACTCACTCGTAATGAACTGTAAGCAGCTTCGGCTAAGGCGAAAACGTGTGGTGCCAGCGAACCGAACGCTTTGCCTCTATAGATTTGCATGTGTTCCTGAAAAATATAACAAATACTATCTGTTTATTCGCTCATACCTCGATAAATCTTAAATCTATTATTTCCAAGTTTCCAACAAACATACAATAAAACAAAATACGCAAGAATTACATATTAAGGATTCTAAGAAAATTGAATATGACAAGAAAGGTATTATGAATGTATCATCAAAATTTTGTCTGCAAGTTTAGATGCGCGCCGGAAAGGTGGAATCGTACAGACATGAGTGTTGCTAATACGTACTCTGTGTTAACAGTGCTAATACTGAAAATAAATTAATAAAAAGGTTTCAAGTATGAAATTGCAGTTCTACCTACCGGCTGTTTCGAATGAAAATAAAACCTGTTTCTTGTAAGTTTTTAACTTGAGACTTTTTTAAACAACAGCTATTGTATTGTAAATTCAAAATACTTAAATAAAACAATTTGACAATTGTTTTTCGATTGTTTTCTCAAACGCATCTGTACTCGAACATGGACACGTATAGTAATTTATGACAGCGAGTTCTGTCATTGATGTAATAATACTGCTCGTAATATAAATACTGTGTGTAGAGGATATATGACTAATGAACGCACCATCCGTTTTTGGTTTAGTCGCAGTAAAATTTTTGACTTGCTCAAAGACCCAAGAGATTGCAAGCCATGGAGGAAGCTGATCCTTATCAATACTCTACAGAATCAGGAGTATGTTTTGAGATTAGCATATACAGAATATTGTCGCATTTGGGCCAAATTGGTAAAAATTAAAAACAACAGCGGTCAACCGATCTTCATCATTATTGCGATACGATAACTCCAAACCTTATACTGCAATGCATAAGATATTGTTTCAACGCTACAGATGTTTCACTTCGAAATTTTCCGTAACCCTCCATACTATACGGTCTCAAGCAATATCCATTGTTCAACTGTTGAATAATTATGATTTTGTTTTTATCTCTCTGAAAAGGCGACGTTTCTTTTTGTGTAGAGACCACATGGGAGGCTTACGTGTATATTGATATACGTATATAAAATCAATACTTAGATGAAATCAAATGAAAATAATGTACTCACCGTAGTGTAGCATTCTAGCTCTTTGTATGGATTCACAGCGACCAGAATGGATCCTGTATAAGTCTGTTCACAAGCTAAGGAGAAAAAGCTTTTACTAATAGTAAACTAAGCTCAGCTTTTTCGGGCAGGTTCGATAAGAGGTTTATGATGTTCTCTTTACAAGTACAATATTTGGTTTCGTATACATGCGCTCACTTACGTAGATATATTTTGGGTTTGGAATTTAAAAACATAAGTTACGAAATGGATGTTTATATTTCATGTACGAGATATAGGAGTTCATAAATTGCTCATGAGCCCGCGGGGGTGGCATGTATTCATGTGAATTATCGGCTAATCGGTGCGTTTTAAATTAGCGATCTTCTACTCAAAAATGTGCCGATTTCTTGATAACAACCGCCTTTCACCGCGCAACGACAAAGGAGCCGCCAGTTTAGCATTGTCGGTCTATAGTACGCTTCTTAAACAAGTAGGTGCCTAGGTTTTGAGATGTGCGTTGAGAACCGGCGTATACGAGGTCCCTTAAGTGTGAGACCCTATGCAAATCAGATTTAAGGAGGGTTTTCAAACTGTAATACCTGCGACAAAATGAGGTTTATTAGGCCCATTAAATCGCGAGTATTGAGGCAAGCTTACCCCTGGCACCTTTACAAAAAAAAATCCAAACGTAAAATACTAAGGTAAAGTAAAATTATGAAGATTCAAGCACTACAAAAGGGGTAGCTACGACATTAGAGTACCATCTTTGAATTCTCATTAATAAAGACACAAAGTGAAAACCGTTATATCCGCACGGTTGGACTAACAATTGTAAATTCTTTACATTATTACGTGAAAACTGGATAAATTCCATCTTTTTTTTTTGAATAATTATTAGTATAATAAGAAATTTTGAATAAATATATTTACAAATAAACGCTCTTATAAACGTGTTATAAAATTGCAACAACAACTTAGTATACTACTATATGCTAATAGTGATCTGCTAATTTGTAGAAGAAGTATATCTTCTTCTAACCCTATTGTCTATCCATAGATTGGTTTGACCACCTTTAGAAATTCTCGTAGATTATTCTCATTTTATTCATTCCAGTTCATCATGTCTTCTTAATAAGTTACCAAAAATTCTATAAATTATGTTTGTACACTGGAAGTACCTTTATGGTAACATGTCAGCAATAAAATACTTGTGAGCAACAAAGATTCAAGAAGTCTCTAACAACTTCATGAAGGTTATTATTTTAATGAATAAATATTTTTTGTGAAACTCACTATAGATTGATGCATTTAGTCAATGCTTATGGATTGATAGTAGAGAAAGCTTTTGAAGAATTCTATAAATACATAGGAAATACTTTTCTGTAGGGCTATGTATATTTTTTCAAATGGACACGTGGCCTGTACCTCCGATATATAGAATTGTAGTTGTCTATTCTCACATATGCATAACTCTACATAGGATAGACACGGTTTGGAAGTTCCTATCTCAGTGTATTAATAATTTTCTGTTCTATATTATGAAAATATGTTCCCTTGATTCAACCTATTTCGAAAAGGATACATATACGAGCTCCCGCTGGTAGCGTTTCTTGAGGTTGTCGTTAATGGCCTGTTCTGTGATCTGTGGCATCATTGTCATGTCGGGCACGCCCTCGGCCGCTTTGGCCGCGTCTTCTCTATCCTCCATCTTGCCTGTAAACAAAATTAATGACATAAGTTTACTTCACTAGACAGTAAATGGCTAAACAAGGTCTAAAATAAATATATATTTTTTAAAGTCTAATCGTAAAAGACTACGAGTGTATAAGCTTCCGGCTGCAATTAGAGATTGTCTATCTCAAAGTGGCAAGCTTCTCCACCTCATCCATTTACGAGTTCCGGCATACGTGGCGACTTGACCAATGTCTCAGTTGTTCGATTTATAGCCAATTATATGTGCGCCACATTTACAAGTGCATTTTTGTACTACTTAGTGTAACTATACAAACTCACTTTGAGTTAGAACTCTTCGCTACGGTTTTGTGGTAAGATTGGTAAGTACCTACAGGAGATCGTGGTGTAGTTTTAATGTCTTTATTGCAACTATATGCATGTAGGTTAGATTAATTAACGTAATTTTAATAGGTCAATTAAAATTTCGTTTATATTTTCTATCCCTTTTAAATGATGGCATTGGAAAAAAAATCAGTGAAATACGAGTTTAACAATTCGTTTAGAAGATATTACAAAATCTCAACTTTAACACACTTTTCCATCCGGTTAGGGGTTGAATTTTGGAAAACTTTTCTTAGTCAAGTGGACCTTACACTTGGACTTATGTTAATATGTTAGTAATATCAAATAGTTTCTCCTTTTATATAACGAGTTATTCGACTGAAGATCTCGCATCGTAGACACATGTCATGATTAGCTAAACTCTAAGGTCTCCAACAGAGCGACGCTGATATCGGTCGTATACCTACGTCAGCGATATAGAGCTTCATACGAAACGTGCTACTGATGGTCAGCGGAGTTTTGTGTGATCATATTTGAGATATTTGATCTTATGCAGCACTAACGCACGCGACCGACATCAGCGTCGCTCTGTTGGAGGCGTAATACTGGAAATAAAAAAATAATTTTTTTACTACTCCGAATCTATACCTATAATAAATTTGAAGGAAACATAAGCACAGTGCTCAGGCACTGTATACCAAATAATTCAACATCCCCTCCATTGATTTCATAAGAGTTTTGCTTGAAAATGAATGGAATTTCGGAATTTCTGTGTTGTAGAAATTTCTGCTAAACGTAGCGTAATATCAAAGAGTTAAAAATTTTGAACTCGGAAAGCGTGAATTTTAGGTACTTTATGTTAAACAATTTATTCGCGTGAGTGAGATTAATAGTGTATAAATAAGCATTCATGTAAACTTGATATAATTTGGTCTCTCCCTGTTTTAAAACATTTTTTCACACCACGACACGATAAAGATAACTGCGCCATATGAGAAGATGAATCTAAAAAAAATATATAATACGGTCGAATTGAGAAACCTCCGCCTTTTTTGAAGTCGTTTAAAAAGTGTTTGGTACATTTTGTCATATAACGACAAACTTCGTCCTACACTCTCTATCTCCAGTTAAGACCTTCATGGCCACAGATTATCTGTTTCCGCGTGTACTTCAATCGTTGAGTCTCCTATATGTACTGCATGCTTGGCTATCACTAGTGTGAAAACAAATAAGTAAACTGATATCGTGCTGTTGTGTGAAAAGTTAGTTTCATTTAAAAAAAACCGGTCAAGTGCGAGTCGGATTCGCACCCTGAGGGTTCCATACACTTTTAATCGTATATTGATGTGAATATAGCTACAAATTAAAACAAAATCCAGCCAGATTCATTCATTTACATGTGCTGTAAGACCTTGCTCTTGCGAAATTTGGATCAACGGAAAGTATCCTATAGGTTTTGATGACTCTATTTTATTATTGGGTACACTTAGAACCTTGATTTTTTTACAGCTTTATAAGAGATAGTAGATCTAATTACTAGATATTAATTTCAACTAGATACGTCCACGTGTTCCTGAAAAAAAAAGGGTTTAGAACTCTAGACAGACAGACAGACATACAAAGAAACAGACGGACGACGAAGCGATCCTATAAGGGTTCCTTTTTGTCTTTTGCGATACGGAACCCTAAAAAGGTCGTTATTTATTATTCAAGGGAATCCTGTCAATGGCGCGTCTCGATTTACATCAATTTTCGTGTATTTCCTCCTATGATTTCCTCTTTTGAGGGTGGGAAACCAAACGTTATTTACCCACACGGAAAACGCCCTCAGTATTTTGATTCCGATCTTTTATTGAATTTACTTATGTTCCTTGAAATATTTTCTTTTATCATTTGTGGTTAGTTCAAAGGGCGAAAACGCTCGGAAAAAAAGGACTTCCACAACGCGACATTCGTGTTGTGGCACTTGTAAAACAACCACAACGCGTTGTTACTAATTCAAAAAGACTACAAATCCAATTAATTCACGTCGTGGCCTTCATTATATTTGACCACAGCGCGTTGTGGTGGTTACGAAAAGCTATAACTATTTCTGAACATTGCTTATGCATCCGCGAAACAGATATTCGTACGACGACGAGACGTACCTACATTGGTTTGTAACTATAAAAATATGTGAGACTTATATAGCCTAGAAACATTTTTATTTACAATTATTAATGGTGAACGGTTCTTCAAGTTTTCTCGGAAATTACGCGGTCAACGATTTTCATCGCCAGAAGAGGCTGCTGAAGAGTGAAAAACATGTTTCCGAGGTCACCACGGTGTAGTCGACAAAATGTTATGAACACTGGTTTATTCGCTCACGGGCAATATCTTTGAGAAACAATAAACAAATTTTTGGCCATTAACATATTTTTTTCCTATTAATAACGGAAATTTTTAAGCCCCCCAACATGTAGCGTGGTTGCTTTATATGGCTTTTCAATGTATAATAATATAATACATTGCGGTCTTTTTGAGTTAGTCGCAACCCTTCCATCAGCCCATTATACCCCACTGCAGGGGCTTAGGCCTCTCCTCAAGATGAGGGGAATTAGAGCTTAAATCCATCACGCTGCTCCAGTGCGCGTCGGTTGATGCCCCTCCTTACCCCCTTAGACAACCCTTTGACTGTTATTACAAGAGGCACGACTTTGCGTTGTTTATAGTTCACCACAATGTTATCTGGTTGTTGTGTTCGTTATTTGATCCACAGTAACATTTACAGAACCAAAACTATGAGAAACACGACGACGATTCGTTAATGCGATTCGTGGCGTTAGGTAACTCCTACTTGAAATTCAAGGAGATAACTAACAGTATTCTAGGACCTACGTTTTTTAAACTTTTATGCTATCCGTTGGTGAGGATTTAACACTTTATGATCAATAACATTCAGAATACAAAATGACTAGTCAACGTGAAGCTAGGTGATTTGTTTTCGTAATAAGTATGAGTGTGATGGGATAAAATTTTTTTTGTTGATTTTAGACCAGTTTTAGTAGCAGAAAAAGAAGTGTCGAATGCGAGTTGGATTACCCACCTGCCATTGCTTAACTACCCAACCAACTTCCTTGCATTTACCAGCCTTTAAATTTTCAATTTGTTAATCTTGAAATATTCTATTCTGAGTTCGATGAAATATTATCAATTTCTTTTTAATGAAATAACTATTGAGAAAAATACGTTTCAAATATATTTATTATATAAACTAGCGACCGCCCGCAGCTTCGCTTGCGTAGACTACACATTCCTGTTTTAGGTAGTATTAATATTCGAAATGGTTTATATGTAGGTACTTTTTGTTGAAACTAATATTGGGTACACCCATACAAACTTTCAATTTTCATTCTCCCCACTCCTTTAAGAAAACCGATACTCCCATACTGTTCACCTTCCGTTTCCTACCCTTAAAGTGTGGAAATCCAAAAACCCTGAAACACGTCATTATTTATTTATGTTAAAATTTTTATGTTTCTAACTTTAAAGAACAAAGACTCTCATACAAAGCCCCTCCATCCCTCCCTCCTTAAATTTGAAATTTCCATATATTCCTTTCTTAAAAAATTAATACTCACGTTATAAGATAAACCACTGTTCTTAATTTCGGCTTCCTAGATTTAGTAGTTTCGGCTTTATCTACGCTGATAGATCAGTGAGGACAAACGACAGACAGCCACAAAAACTAACTGATGTCACTCTTTTCAACCTTTAGCTCGAATAGACACATAGACGTACGGACAGACAGACAGACAGACAGACAGACGGACAAAAAGTAGCGTATGTCACTTTTGACTACCTCCTTTTCACACCCGTGAAATTTCATTAAAATCGGTTTAGTCGTTTTAGAAATTAGCTCGAATAGACAGATGGACGTACATACAGACATACAAAAAGTAGTGTATGTCATTTTTGACCACTTCCTTTCCATATCTGTGAAGTTTCATCAAAATCAGTTTAGCCGTTTTGGAGATTTGCTCAAATAGACAGACAGACAGATAGTATTATTTTATACATATAGCCTATAGCCTTCCTCAATAAATAGACTATCCAAAACAAAAATAATTTTTCAATTCGAACCAGTAGTTCTTGAGATTTGCGCGTTCAAACAAACAAACAAACAAACTCTTCAGCTTTATAATATTAGTATAGATATTAGTATAGATACAAACATTTATAATGCATAAATTTTTCATAGATAGATTACGAATATTCAATATTTAGAGATAATAAGACAACAATTAAGAAGTTAGTTTAACCTTCATTAAGCTTCATAACCTATGACTTCAAACAGGATCTTAGGGGTCAATCCAAAATATAGTACCTAAGGCTGGTTCACTTTGTAGATACGAAAATGAATTGAGAGCGATAGACCTCGCCCGAAAGGCTAGTTCAGTCGGTTGCTACGAGCTCAACCAATCCTAGCGTTATGCATGTTCATGGACGTGCCGCCAGAACAAGCGAGTTTCAATGCAAAATGAGAACTGTTCGCCGACGTATATTTATATTATACGAAGTATATTTCTGTAAGTATTTGCAGTCTGTACTAGGAGTTGTGCCAGACTTTCTATAGTTTGGTCTCTGCTGCTATCTTGTGTGTGTAGTTGTTCACACACAACGAGACTTTGATGTGCAAATTGGAACAACAGTAAAATCGACACAGGATGTGCGAAGTTGACAACAATCGGACGTTGCCACTTACGCGATTATAGGGCTGATGGCACCCTCGGATCATGCCAGGGCGATCGTAAGATTTCTAGGCATCGATAACATGTATGATAGATACACAAGACGGCTGAACAATATGCACAAAGCGTACTAGGTACTGTAGTTACACAGCCGTAATAAGTTAGTTCGTATCCATGTGTATCCTCTTATCGATGGTGCAAGGAATGCATAGAGTTAATACAATAGAGTAGGCAAACCAGTCCGAAATGCGAGCCTCAACAGAAAGAGACAGAGAATAAGATTACTTTGATTTATACTATGGTACAGTTATTTTTCATCCTTTTTTCTTCCATGTCCAACCAATGCCCAACCGTTACATACAGGGCTTTATGGAGATTGCCTACTCTAGTCATATTATCTCTATGGGGATATAAGGATACACATAGATACGAACTAACGTATTAGGGCTGTGTAGTCGCAGTACCTAATACCAGGGTAGTAGTACACAGTGAAAACCTTTGTCAATGAATTATAAAAATGTCAAAACTTTGATGTACTTATTTACTTTATTTTTTCGTTGTGGATTTTCGTCTGCATCGCTCTCATATCTTTGTAACAAGCGGCATATAATCCGCTAAAATACATAACGCTAAAGAAATCAAAACATACCAACAGCTTAGGTCGACGTCCAAGCGTCTCAGTATATCGCATAACGTTGGTTTTCCCTGCGGTAGCCGCGTTTACTAATCCGTGCAGTGGTATGCGACCTTCGATCACGATACAATGTTAAAACGAAACAAAGTTAAACGAAATTGGCAAAGTAAGTCGATTCTACTACCAGTCGATCCGCGCGCAGGATATTGCTTCCGGTCGGAAGAATTCCTATCTCTGCTTGATAAATTCATTTTAATATCATGCTGGACATTGTTTACACGTCTAAAATCATCATGCAGTTTATAAATTACTTGTTTAAGAGAGAGATTTAAAAGGATATCTATCTTTTAAGACTCTGATACTTGTAAATTACATACCATACCATCAGCCCAATGATGCCCCACTACAGGGACTTGGAGGGGGCTTGGAGCTTAATTAATACTTAATTAATACATAAACGTCATAAATCCACGAATCTCGATGCGAAATCCATACGTCAGTTGAACACTGACAATTCGTCACTTTCTTTTCTAAATTTCGCTTCATTGTCATCGCTTATATATACATATATTCAAAGGTACAGGGGTTTTAGTGTTTCCCGGAAAGCTTAGTTAAAATTAGGTTTGTCGTCCATTAACGAAAAACTGGCGATTGGGGAAGTATCTGATAATCGATGCAGATGATGTAGGTACAAGTGGTCCATGTGGTCTACTCAATATTTGCAGTCAGCTTACTTACATAAAATCATAATATTATATTGTTATTAACGATGTCGATCAAAATCGATACTTTTTCAACACCAGTAGGTATTATTCAAATTATATTTTCTGTACATAGCCTTTTAACACTCCCGAAATAAACATGTCGTGATATCACGTAATTCAAAATACTTGTTGGTGTTCGTTCAACAGTGAAAGGTTCCCACGGGACATGTCGCCGTCATGTCGGTGGGTGGCGGCATTGGTCAGGTCCGCCTACGTCCCACACCTTTGTGAACTGGGAGGGGAGCGATATTAATAAATTAAGATATAATTTGTATTTTACCGTCAATAATATTGTAACGATTATTCATGCACTGTAAGCCTACAAAGACTAGCTGGCATATGACGAATGCAACAAGTAGCCAACTGGCTGGAAGACAGAAAAAGAAGATTCATCATCAGCCCATTTTTACCCCACTGCAGGGGGCTTAGGCCTCCCCCAGGGTGAGGAGGGGGCTTGGAGCTTAAGTCCACCACGCTGCTCCACTGCGGGTTGGGAACTGTAACGACCGCCATCTATTGACAGCGTCCGGGACCGACTGCTTAACGTGCCCTCCGAAGCACGGTGTCAGTGATATTGTGTACTTAAGTCAGAAAAACTCATTGGTACACGCCCGGATTCGAACCATGGCCCTATGGGGCCTTATAAATTTGAGACAGGTTCATTGCGCTCTGGGCTATCACGACCCTAGATTAGACGCAAAAAGACTAGACACAAAAAGAAGATTATAAACTCAAATACTATAAGAAGAATGGAAGAAAACAAGAGACAGTTGGAGTCGACGATCGCTCATGATAGAGAAAAGAGTACTCTCCCTTTGCTTTTATATATCAAGCAATATACGATAATACGAATAATTACGTTGTTTAAATGCTCTCCTAGGTCGTAAAAGCATAAAAGCCTTTACAATATTTCAATTTATCCTCCTAATATTTACAGATAAGTATACATATAAGTGTCTTCGCTTGGTCCCCAAAACAGAAGCTAATGCTTTGTTTGGGGCCTAGACGTTGTTGCTATGTATGTTGATTTTACATACTTTTATTATGTTTATATTATATGTGTTTAAAAATAAATTTGCATCAACAAAATCGGAACACACGTAAATGCGCCAAAATCCATTCAAGTAATTAAACATGCCGATGGTGATTTAAAAAAAGAAAATATGTAAATCCAAATTTAACTCCCATAAGAGAGTAGCGAAATGTGCTATTGTTTCTAACAAGTACATTTTCCTGAAAATATAATAAAATACTGCTTATTTTCTTACTTATTTTATTATAAATAAATATCAAGTGCTCACTTAATATCATACATGATAAATTATTTCTACGAACGTTCGAGACCCATGTTCGAGACGATGTTGAATTTATAAAAGTAAAGAAAAGTCAGACTAGGACACGCGTGGGTGGTGTTTTATGTAAGAACTGGATCTCACGAGAAATTGAAAAAATAGAGTAAAACCGCTGCGACGCGCGACGGGACGTCCTTACTTAATGGTTATTTAGGTGCTTAACACTCGAAGAGACTTTACAGGATAATTAAAGTTTGTTTCACATCACAAGATAAAGCAAGGATAAACTCTTAATTTCTAGCAATAATTCACTAGCCGACATCGTCAATCTGATAACAATAATTATTTACGTCGAGAATCCTTCGCTTAAAACAGGCGTAGGTAGCTTTACCTCATTTCAATATTGACAGCTTAGAGAATAATTGAATATTTGAGGACATACAGGAACGAAATGGACCGTAGCATTTGTTACAGCAGAGGTAGCATTCCGATTATCCCGTTTAACTATTTAAACACTAAATTTGTAAAGTATAAGTTCTCGATATATATGTGAAAAAGCTGACGACGTTTGTCCGCGGACCTCCGCGGACCCGTCCCCCGTCATTCCCCCGTCATTTTCGTTCACGTTCACATGGTTCATAGTTCACATTATTGCATATTTTTAAGCGACTTCAAAAAAGAAGGAGGTTACTCAATTCGACCGTATATATGTTTTTTTTTTTTTTTTTTATGTGTGTTCAGGGATAACTTCGTTGTTTATGAACCGAATTGGATGATTTTTTTTTTGTAAAAGGGAGATATCTCCGAAATGGTACCATGATAAGGAAACCAGGATCTGATGATGGCATCCCAGAGAAATCGAGGGCAACCTTCGAAAATCGTATTTTAAAGTATTTTGATGAAGTAGTACTACTAGTACTATTTAATGAAGGTCGGGAGTCGATCTGATGATGGAGCTGAAAGACAGTCGTGGGAACTCCTCAACGACTTACAGCAATTACCTGGTGTTTGGACGTGATTTATTTCTATTGATGAGATCTTTGCACCCATAAAGGTTATAAGTACCATTACAGGTCTGATGATGGAGACCATACACAGTCGAAGGAACTCCTTAACGACTTATAGCAATTACCTGGTGTTTAGACTTGATTCATTTCTATTGATGAGATCTTTGCACCCATATGGATTATAAGTGCCATTACAGGTCTGATGATGGAGACCATACACAATCGAGGGAACTCCTCAACGATTTACGGCAATTACCTGGTATTTGGACTTAATTCATTTCTATTGAAAAGAACTTTGCACTCATATGGGTTATAAGTGCCATTACAGGTCTGATGATGAAGACCATAAACAGTCGAGGGAATTCCTCAACGATTTACAGCAGTTACTTTTTGTTGGGCTTCCTTCATACGGTTGAATGTGCCAAAATGTTCAGTTCGCACAAAAATAATAATTAAGATTGAAGTTTTACATAGGAATACCACTGCCTACTAGGCATGCTGATGCGTCAATTTGACACTGAATTTACGTTGCGTAATCGTGGTTCTGTCTCATTAGAGTAGCGCGTTTAGTAGCCCCATTTATACTAAATACAAATAAGTTACAGATGCGTTCAACTAAAAATTGAAAAATAAAATAATTAAAAAAAATAAATAAAAACCGACTTCAAAAACACAAACTAAAAAGTTAAAAATAAAATTTTCACTTTAAAGAAAGGAGCATTAACAGGCGGCATATAGTTAATGAAGTCGGTGCCAACTCAGACACTTTAAATGGGTACTTACCAGGTAATAACAATTACAACAATGATATATTTATAACAATAACACAATTTAAAATGTCTGAGTGAGTAGGCACCGACTTCATTAACTATATGCCGCCTGTTAATGCTCCTTTCTTTAAAGTGAAAATTTTATTTTTAACTTTTTAGTTTGTGTTTTTGAAGTCGGTTTTTATTTATTTTTTTACTATACGAGTATACGACATTCATTCCTTCATTCAAGTAGCATGCACTGTCGTACATTTCGTTACTCTAAGTCGGTGCTCTAAGCTTCCGATGGTCGAGCTGTCAACATCAAAAATAGAACCATAGCGCTTAGCCCGGTTATTCCTAAATAACATTTTGAGATTGATAATGTAAAATAAGTAACACAAAATCAAAAAGTTTTTATTCAATATAAGATGTTTACATACACTTATTCAAAGACAAAATGAATTGATTAGGTACCGGTTCAAAAACTAGAAGGAGAAGAACCGGCAAGAAACTCCTCCCTGTTTATTTTATTCAAATATATGTTTTTCTTAGTTGTTGTTTTTTTTTAAATATGCTTACAACTATTACAATGCAATGATGTCCATGTGCACTTATCATTTATATACTCGCTAATACAATAGTATGCTTTTTTCATGAGTTGGACTTTAACTTGCTTTATAAATTTATTTGAATTTAAGTTCAACATTTCTCGCGTACGCACACCTATTAACATTTGTAGATAAGTAGCACATTTTTCAAAATAACGAGATACATATTCTAGCTCAGAATAGATTAATGGTTCAAAATATGTTACTAGGTGTTTTTTTTCATTTTATTCACAAATAACGAGTCAAAGTCGATATATTATTAAATATTTTTATAGGTGTTTTAAGTCACGCGGTAGGTACAACACTACCGAGATATCACATCCCTAAGATTGACAGAGAGTGATTAATTAGCGTGAACTGGAAGAAAAAATATTGTCAACTGTTAATATGGAAATATTCTATCTAATAAAAGATAATATTAATTGTTAATAGCATTGAAATTTTCCTTCTAATAATATAATACGATTCAATACGATATCTTAACGATATAATTTTGGTATTTTTGTAAACATACGGCTTAAGACAGTGGCCGTACTCGAATTACACCGTTACAACTGTACAAAACTGTCACTAAGATGATAGCAATCTATTAAGATTCATTATTCAACCTCCCGTTTCATACTTCGTCGGTATCGTGTTTGCTTGTGACGAAAAACTGTGAGTTCAAAAGGGTTCTTGGCAACATGAGTAGTTAACTGTACTACTTTCTGCTAACCTTTGGAAAATTCGAAAGGAAATACTGCAAAACTGAAGAAGATATTAATGCATTAAATACCTAGCTGGGTTGATGATTTAGGTGTATACCTAAATTAGGACAAGAAGTCCGAATTCGAATTCCAGGTCGGGTCAGTATTCATATTATGAATATTGATACTGGTACCGGGTCTTAGTTGTTATATGTATGAGGTCTTCGCTTGGTACCCATAACAGAAGCTAATGCTTAGTTTGGGGCCTAGGCGTTGTTGTCATGTATACGTTATTATTATTATTACCCAAGCATATCATATCAATACAGATGTGACTAAAAGGAATGTTTCATGCTTTGGAAGGGAGGCAGTTCTGTCAAATCTTTTACATTGATAAAGGCGATTTGTTAGGAAGTCACTAAAGGGTAATGAAAGATCACACGGAATGGAAACATTAAGAAAAGACTGTGTCGAACAGTGGTTCGGTGTAAGCTAAAACAGACCTGAATATATCTAGTGCGGTGCTGGAATACATACATTATAGTCATCCTATTTTCTTTGACTCTATATATAATGGAATGAAGATTGAAATAGAGACCTTGGATCAGTAAGTGTAAAATTAACTCTCAGTTAAACGGACTAATGACCTAGTTAATTTGCCCTGTATCTTCTGGACTCCAGTAGAAGACAAATTAAATAGAGATGAATTATTACCCAAACTTATTTCTCAAATAGAACTCTGTCAAACTGAACACGAAATAAAGATCGCACATTAAGAATGGGATTATTACTACGACTTAGTTGTAATTATTCTAAAAGTTACACGTACTTACATTCAATACTTAGTTCAAGAAAACTTAAATACGTTCTGAATGCCTCCTTTAAAATAACGCAAGACCGAATCCTTTGTCATATAATCATAAGTATTACTGCTGAGCACTCGAGATAATGTAAAAAATATCCGTTCAAGGAAGCTCATTAATCATTTAACAAACGAACTACGCGTGAGAACAGAACGCTCTACTATTTCTCCACACGTATTCACGTCGACTTAATTCTTGACTTTCAGACTTCAAAGTCACTAATTTGTCGCGCACGCACCGTGAAAAACATCGAAACAATAACAGGGACAAAGAAAACCTGTGGTTCTCAGGGTTTTGACCTCTCTATACAGCTGCAGTTCTGCTGTGCGAGTGCAGTTTTTGTTGAAAACAACAGTTCCTTGGTATAAGTACGTGAATCAATTCTGTTTGATACAAAAAAAAAATTCTACCAGTTTTCTATGGTTATTTTAAATAGAGATTTTTACGTCTTAATAACAATTCAAATATTACTTAAAATAGGTATACTTCACACGTTGCTGGAAAATTGAAAAAAAATAAAATTAACAGTTATTTGATGGATTATTAGCCAAACTTTGATTAAAACCTAAAATTAAACTCTTGAAAATTCAAGTCTTTGATTTTATTCGACTTTATTTGTGTAATTTTTTTAACCTGTGACTTGGTTTCGTAAATTATTACCCATACGTCTACCTTAATGTATTTTATTTATTCGTGAAAGAAAAAATCTTTTAACGTTGCAAGTGGATTATTTAACTCCAAATAAGGTTCCGATCCAAACAAAGCTAAACCACATATCCGTGTTCCGTTTAGCCGTTATTTTATTTTTATAAACGACTAGGAAAGCAATAGATGATGTAAAAAAAATATTGTGGTAATTTTAAAAATTCAACATACAACAGATCGAAGTTTTAAAACCTATGCCATAAAAATGAAAATGCATGAGAGTCTTCTATGGTCCCTTAAGAATCCCACGCTCATTGTGTTATCATAACTTTCAATCTGGAACAACCGCATAGATTATTGATAACAGCGAAGCGCCACGTAACGCGGCACGTAACCTGTTCTGTATGTTGATTTTGTTTAACAATGTTAGCTATACGATTCTTAAAATTCATGCCACAAATTATTATGATGACCACTTTCAAAATACATTGGATTTGTTCGGTTATGTGTAATACATTGTAAGTTGATAGAAAATCCGAGTATGAATCAACAATCGTCAATTAACCGATATTAGAATCTATATATAAATACGTGAATAGAAAACTTAAGACCCCTTTTTATAAGCATACTACGCGCACGGAGGAGTGTGAGATTTGGCATAGTTAAAGTTTATGTGGAGTAGGAGTGTACAAAGCTAAAATCTATATACAAGATGGTTTTTTGAGGGGACTGCATGGACCTAATCCTCGACTATGAGAAATAGCGAAAAGTGTTCAAAGGAGTCATGAGCTCTATTTTTAAGAAAACAAAACTGCACATTTACATTTCTGAAAAATCTGTTACTCTAACAGGGAATGAAAATACTTGATTTGATAATATTTATATTAATACGTGAAGAGAAAAGTTTAGACCCCTTTAACCCTAGCAACCGGATTTCTGAAACGAAACGTATTTCGCGCTACTTCGGTGTCGTGTTATAAGTCAGAGTAGGGCCACAGATAACGTACAGGGACAATTTCAACGTCAGATGAGTTTTCATAATAAAATTCGTAAATAGAAAGAAAATATATTTTGAGAGGTTATTTTAGTTCTTTTACTTTATTCAGTCTCAGTTGACATTAAAGATTTACCCCTTAACAAGCTTTAAAGAAAATACTTTAAAACGAGAGTTTTATTTATTGTCAAGTATCGGACTACTTAGATAATAAAAATACATGGATGTAGACCGCTCGCCTATCAGTTTGCTTCAGTAATATTAAAATTTAAGCACTTATTCATTAAAAGAAAATTCTTCATATATTTAAAAAAAACGGTCCCTCACTATTTAGCATATTCTTTTAAAATGAAACAGTACTTTTTTGAATGCGCCTTCATTTGTGTAGACGTTTTCCCACAAAGTAATAAATTCACTTATGACGTATTTTATGACGAAAATTGGATAATATTGTATACAGTAGATCAGGTTGTCTCTAAAACATTATTTACAAGCAAACTATAAATACCTGCCTAACGTAGCGTGCTCCAGAGAAAGAGAATCCTTTGAAGGTTACTCAAAAACTAGCACGCGTTGCATCCACACATTCTAATGTTTATTCAAGCGTCGAAGTTGGGACCGAAGATGAGTTTCGGGGCATAAAGGTACAGCAACGACACTTAAGAATGGGGCTATCATTATACACTCTCCAGAGTGAATATCTAAGTTTATATCAACTTCACCCATTACCTACTAATAACAATTTACATTGGTTAATGATTTTACAGTCGAAAACCTATTACAGCTCACGCCAAACTTCTAATTAGCTCTGAAGTTGACCCGGGTGCCTTTTGCGCAGGTGCTAGGACCGTCTATAGAGCGCAACTATCGCTCGGTAATGACGATAACTGAAGAACGTTTGGTCACTATGGTTTGGTCGGTACTCTTTTACTACCTAACTGTGGAGGGTAATGTGTTTCAAATGTATGTATGCAAGTTTAATTTATTTGGAGTGCTCTATGGCCTAGTAGAAGTAACACGGGAATATCATGTTTGGTTGTGGCTTTTGCGAATCAAAAAAGAGAGGGGGGATATAAATTTTCTTTTGTATTACTACAACATGAGTGTCAATTGAAAGCTAGTAAATAATCAATTATAAATATGTAATATTAAGCTTTCATGCTACCATTTTAACACAAACTAATCACAAAATAATGACCACACTGGATTGATATGTCTGTTGTGGATATTGGCTCACATATCTTTGAAAGAATCAGGCTTCTATAGTCTAAAGTCGAGGAAAAACACTAGTGAAGTTTAGTTTTTAAGTTGAAAAACCAAAAACATTAATACGATAAAAATAAAATCCAACTGTGTGTAAAAAATAATTAAAAAAGACAAAAACAAGTTCTATAATTTACAGAATATGAGTAAAATACACCATCATGTAAATATGAGTTAATAATAATGTTATGGATAATCAAATTTTAGTAATTTGTTTCTCATCGTCTGCAATACCTTATAACATTGACGACCGCTTAGCCTAGTGGGCAGCAACCCTGCCTGCGAAGCTGGAGGTCCTGGGTTTGAATCCCAGGTCGGGTCAGTATTTATATGATGAATATTAAATACTGGCACCGGGTCTTGGTTGTTATATGTATGTGTTGTCTTCGCTTGGTACCCAAAATACAAGCTAATGCTTAGTTTGGGACCTAGGCGTTGTTGTGATTGTGTGTGTTATTATTATTATTATTATTAACATTAAAGTCATATTCATATGAAAGTGTATTTATTCTATTCACATTCTATAGATTATAGAGTTTGTTTTTATCTTTTAAATTGATTATATTATTATTTTTTACACATTAGAGATTTTTTATTATTTTTTTATTTTGGTATTTTTCGTTTTTAGTATGGGGAGTATGAGTCTATTTATATAGGTATATACATTCTTATTTATATAATAGAATCGTCCTTTTCTGTGTATTAGCGATTTTCGCAAAAAAAAACCGGGAGGCGCGAGAAATGAGTAATAGAACGTAAAAAACCTAATTAGAAAATTTTGTTTGGTTGTGGTCATTGGATTCAAAATCCAATAAATGTTAACCAAACACCAAAGAATGGAGTAAATAGTTTATATGATACTAAAGAAGACAGACTGGGTCACGTTGCGTTTTATAACCGGTTGAAATAGATTTAAGTCCACGCAACATATAGTCTATAATACCAATCACACCACCGCGCACATTGAAGACGCATTAAAATTTGGTGGGAGAGGGCCGTCTTCACCCACGCATCGTAAGGTGAGTGTAGGCGGTAAAACCGGGTGAAATTCCTCTCCCGAATGTGGAAAACAAGTACACTCAAGGTCCACGGGACAGTTGCTATGGAATTAGGTTTATGTAACACCACGTCAAATTCTGGCTCTATTGAGAACTACTTCTAATAGCTTGACAACAAAATAAACACCAGTACCTACACTTCAGATAGAATTTATCGCTATGCAAGTGTCAAATTGTATGGCACCATATCATAAAAGTACGAATTGACTAGAAGCCGTCTTCTGCGCTTACCGTCTAACCACTCACACTCTAGCTAGCTAGTGTGTATCCGTTGTGAGATAGCGAATTTCAGACCGAATTTAATTCGTGAGATTCGTGAGGTCCTCGCGCGCCTACCTTCACCCCCGCGAAATTGCATTTGACATTTTCGATTCTGTGAAGTGTCATATCTGACTCTATTAAAATCAAATTACCACACGCTGCTGTCAAATTTATTTACTCTAAGTACCATAATATATGTATCTCATATTAAAGTTGTATTTAACATACAAGTAAAAGTGCGCTGAATAAAAAGCCAATGGAAAGGTAAACTGTATGTTTTTTTTAATAGCACGAATCGACCGCCGCGTAGAACACGAATAGTCACATTGACTAAGTAACCAATCACGGGCATATACTAAAAGTGAATAAGCTTTCGTTTCCATACTTCGCGCATTAAACTGCAAGCTCACAGAACTTCTTATCTAAACTAGATAATTTTCCTTTTGTTTTTACAAAGTCATATTTTTAAGTTTTCCACTATGCATTTGGAAGTTGATTCAGCTACCGTTTTATGACGAATTTTACAGCGTGTATATTTTATATACTTAATATGTCGAGAGAAAATAATAGTTTTCGGTAAAAACAAACTATATTATTGTGCTAGATATTGAAAAGCTGCATACAGACTCGGACTGAGTTCCGCCGGTGGCCCGCCATTACAATGACGTCACGCTCGCATGCTCGCATCGTAATCGATAGAGCAAAAAACATTGTAACTGTATCATCACTTTCAATTATACTCTTAACTATGTAGGTACTAGTTTTCTGTATTAGACGTCGTCGGTACAGATTCATTTGTGTTGACTCTGTGTCAGCCCTGAAAGTCGATGAATAAGTTTAGAGATCACATACAGCTACGTATGTAATACGTCTTCTTGACGGAAAACTCGAGCAAATTCGGGTAGCAACGACTTAAAACATCTCATCATCAGCCCATTTTACCCCACTGCAGGGGCTTAGGCCTCCCCCAGGGTGAGGAGGGAGTTTTGAACTTAAATCCACCACGCTACTCCACTGCGGGTTGGGGATTGTAACGACAGCCATCTATTGACAGCGTCCGGGACCGACTGCTTAACGTGCTCTCCGAGGCACGGAGTCAGTGATACTTAATGTACTTAAGTCAAAAAAACTCATTAGTCCGCGCCCGGATTCGAACCATGGCCCTATGGCCTTATAAATTTGAGACAGCTTCGTTGCGCTCTGGGCTATCACGACACTTAAAAACTCCTATTTGGGGAGTCCAGTGTCGCCGAGAAGACCGGCCTGGGCGAGGGGCCGGCCTAATAACCTCGCTGTCACTGCAAAACGGCCTCTGCCTTGTTAGTGTTGCTGTAGAATTAAAACATCTAATCAACTATAATATACGCGCAGTCATAGTGCAATAAAAAAATTAAAAATCTTTATTATATGTCCTCTTACATTTTGTACCTCTTAGTGAACAGTCGACTCCGATTGAATAATCCCAGACCCGAAAGTTGACGTAAAAAACGGATTTAGTTAAAAGAATATCTAGCACGAAGCGATCCGGAGCTGAACCAGGGTCGTCAATTGGACCTATGAAATGTATATCGCGCGATGTTGGCGGGATATGACGTACATGTGAAATGAAATGACCTACATACATTACACAGGTGTGGTAGACATGTAGACAGAAACGGGAAATGGGAATCAGCATAGTCCTAACATACGCCTTCACCTATATACTACATATAGCTATATTTAAATCTGTGATATCTGTGACGCCTTGTCATGAAAGTATTTGAGTTTTCTTTTATGAATCTGTAAATAGGAAGTCCGTTACAGCTAGTACAGACTGAGCGTTCGTACGCGCGTTCATCAGAAACGTACGTTTGAAATACCGGGTATTCTCTAAACGTATACATAACGAACGCGCGTCTCGACATGAACGCGCGTGCGAACGCGCATTCCTCAATTTCCATTGATACGCGCGGTAGACACGCGTTCGCTAGAACATACGATGCTATTGGATCGTACATTCAAACGTGCGGTTTCGTTCCGAAGACGTGGAAATGGTAGACGTACATTTTGACAGCGATCTTTTTATTCAAGAAGTCAAAAAGAAGAACGTTATTTGGGACATGGAATGCGCAGAATAGAAAAACCGAAATTTAAGGAAAAATGCGATAAAAAGACGAAAAATGAAAAAAAAAAGAATTAGTCCACATATTTGGCAATATTTCAACTAAATCTATCTAGTAAAATAGGATGTATCCAAAATTCTCAATGACGTTGTCTTCGCCGTTTATACCGACGATAAAGTAACCAGACACAAGCAAATTCGTCCACGTCCATTTCTATACTGGCGGCTCTAGATGCGCGTTCGTTTACGCGCGTTTTTTAAATGTAATTTTTGTTAAACGTGCGTTAGGTGGGCGTTCGGACGCTCAGTTTGTACTATCCTTTAGCCTACACGCTTTATATAGATTTACTCCGGCTTTGCATAGGGCTACTATACATTTATTCACGTATTTCCAGTTTTGCATTTATATGAATAAATTAAAGTTATGTAGTTGCCTTTCAATTTTTCGAGCTCGTCTCGGGAATCTGTTGAGAATTAATTAATGCAATAAATTTTCTACACATATATATATATATATATATATATATATATATATATATATATATATATATACATAAAAAAAACTAAAAATTAAGTAATAAGTAATATCTGTTTATAAATTTTCAAATGATTGATGATCCTTAAAAGAACTTGTTGTAGGTATCTAAAAACAGCACTCATAAATTATTATTATACACTGAGGTTAGGCGCGTGTCTAATCCTCGCTGTATTTCTGTATCAATATTTACAGAAAAAAATATATGTAATAGGAGAAATACTGTCACAGAGTGGATGTTTTTGTTTTTTTTCTATATCTTGTTTAGATGTTTTAGAATAAATTCTTGAAAAACATGATATCTGTCAGTTCTTCGATTTTGAAAATAACGAGCTGTAAATTCAATATTAATGCGAATTTAAAAAAAAAAAACGTACCGCCCTTTAGGGACATCCATTCTTGATGACCATGCAAATTTCGGTTCCAATTCCATACACATTTCAGGGGTGGTAACAGTCACGGCCCGCAAGCTGTTTCGAATAGTATTTTATAGGTATTTTTGGTAATTAATTGTTCTTGTCATCTCTGTCACTCACGAACAGGTTGGGCAAGACTGATTGAAACGGAGATAGCGATGCCAATTCGAAGCCGCGGAGAGAAAAACTATCCCCTTAACATTATTTATCTACGACTGACTCAATATCATTACAAAATCGAAATAAAACATAGAAATAACCCAGAATTAGTGTCAAAGCTCCATTTACGCTGGCGTCTCAGCTTTACGTTCAGTGGCGCCGCGTGGTGACAAAAACAATTCATTATCAATTAGCATAATTATATCACGTTGATATATAGGCATGCAAGTTAGTAAATGTATGTTTTGAGAATACAGTAGTGCGTGTGTGATTTATTCTGGAAGAAATGCATTGCTTACTTACATTACTATTGAAAAATGGATTTTAAATATCGTGACGAATGAAATGATGTAAGTGAAAATAATTTTTATTTATTTTTAATGCTTTTTCAACATTACAATACACGAAACATAAATAACGGTAGGTACCTACACAAAGAGCGCATTAGATCAAAGGCCACAAAAGTACTATGATATGCAGTCCAAATAGCTTCCTCGTCCGATCTCACTTACAGTTAAGGGCTAGTAAACGGTAATAAATTACATTAAATGGGCGTACGTCCATTCATAGAATTATATTATTAGATGAGTTCTACTAGTTGCAAAATAGATTTAATAAAATCAACTATTAAATACTTGTTACACAAAAACAGCCCGAATTAAATATATGAAAACACCAATATCAAAGGATGAATGGCCTAATTGTTATATCTATACAGATATCAGCGAAACACGTCCAGTGGTGTAGAGAATTTTAATGTAGTTGTTCAAATTTGATAATGTTCAAATTTTAATAATCAATATGATAAGATCAAACTCAATCAAATTGCTGGCCCCAATGAGAACAAACAAAATTTTCTGCTCACCAGAATATCACAGTTTGTGAGATTAAACTTTAAAATACAAAGTATCATCGTCGTTGTCAATGAGTTTTATGATTAATATTTCATGTTTTTCCAGTACATTTATATATCTAGTTTGGATTTGGTGCCCCTAACTTCTATATAATATGTCGCGCCACATAACTGTGCAATCTACATCTACGCATACAACGGCGGATGTACTGATAGACGTCATTAATATCTGGCTTTAAATTACTCTGCCATCTCGTTCTGTAATAATTTTATAAAGCCCGTACCTATATTCCGAAGCTTCTTTTTTCATATTTGTACTTTAGAAATACATAATTCGGTTTATTGATTGACAATCGATAAAATATTTGAATATAGCTAAAATATAAGGACAATAATAACTTTTTATATTTACACTGTTTTATATATTTTTACTAATCTAGCTCTTCCTCGCTATGAAATCTGTCACCTCAGCCCAAAGTGGCGCCGCCCTAGCAGCAGAAAAAAGTATGGAGGCTTCATTATATTTAATGTTCGTATAATTTCAATCTTAAAGGAAAAAAAATACAGTGGCGTCCATTACAACAGGAGTGATAGCATTTCGGTCATTCCGTCCAACTATCACTACTATAGTGTAAGTTTACTTTTCTGGTTTCTAAGCGTAAGAGCTAATGACAACCGTTCGTGAAAACCCGCATAACCACTTTCACACCCGCAGTTTCTAACTAAACGATACGCTGTTGTAAAATTTGTTCGTCTATAACTCCAAAACAAAATGTGTGATACTAAAGTTATGGTTTGTCTACATTAGATAGATATATTGCTGTACCAGAATGATTTATTATATTAGTCTATTCATATTTGTGTCGACATTCACCTCTGATATGAATATTGTTTAAAATATTTTTGAGATCCATCATAGCAAACACAATTCTTATCATCACAATATTTTATGAAATTAGTATACAGTATTTCGTTTATTCTTATAACTAACTCTGTGTTTATCACATACTAATAGTATTAGACTGGAGTCCGCTTGCGCCTTAACAAATCTAATTTGTGGGCGATGTGCGCACGCGCCGAGCGGTGCCCATAAATCTCTTTTTATCTAATTACCATCGCTTACTGTATGAAAATCGTTACGTTTGGGTTGAATAGTTTGTAGTTCCGTTTAAAGAAAACATTATTATTTGTTTTTCGAAATTAGGGCGAGCAGGGCGCTTTGTGATACTACGGTAAATCTTGTATAGAATCTAAATCTTGTATAAAGATTTAAAAAAAAACAACAATTTTTAATGACTTATGCTTGGGTTTTAATCAAGAGAACACTTTAAGATTACCTATTTCACAAGATTCCCATTGTGTAATCTCGGAAATTATTACGACCACAGAATACGTTACGAGTAAACACAGAATACTCTATTAATAAATAAACAATTAAAATCATGGCTGTACATGGAAAAATTAAAAATTGTGGTCGACTAAGTTATCTGTCACACGTTTCAGTTTTTGAACCTGTAGGGTATGATCATCACACTACTATTTTTAGTAGTAGAACAGTAAGAAGAAAAGACATAAATTAGATATACGTGAATAACAGTACATCTAAAATTAATAGAACAAATATATATTAATATTTATTAACGCATAGATTAAAAACTAAGTAACACGAATAGTGAAAACTGTTTGTGCTAAATCACAGGTAAAAGCTTAATTTATGAATGTCGTATTGTTAAATTGTAATAATTTATAGGTTTTCGACTATAATAATAAATTTTCGTAGAAAGCTCATGAATTTCGATATCTGCAATCAAATGTCAAACGTATCATTTAATTAACTCTCGAATCTAACAGGATTCATATAAAAAAATCTCTGATTAATTAAATTTATACATTCGAAGATTATTTAAATAAAAGAGAAAAGGATGCAGTACATAAAAAGTGTGTCAGTGTCTTTAGACTACGCACTGAAGTAGTAACCGATAACATTAGCGCTTAATGTGTACGGGGTTGTGAATTCTTGCGATAATACACTCTATAAAGTGACCTAGCCTATCACACAACTTCAAGTGTCATTTGAAGAGATTTGTTGATCTCAAAGTTAACTATGGTTAGCACGCCTCGTATGTATTAGAGGACTATGTTGACATATTTATTGTACGGATAGCGCGGGCGTTCACGCCTCATCCGGTTTAAATTGGCTACTTGTTTTTTTTGTTCCTTTTGTTCGTGTTATTTTTAATTCTGAGCGAAGAACAGAATTTTAAAATTCTTGTCAGGATTAAAGTTTAAAAATATCGCGAGCTACGCATACTGGCAGAGATCACGGTGATAGAAAATTAGAAACCCCACAGTTCTTGTATATATTGAGACGTTAGTATATTTATGTTAAGCAAAAAAGCCAGTCATAATGTGCCTATGTAATATAACGATTGAGTAGCCGAGTCGTTAGAGACCTTAAGTGCAGACCAAAGGTCGCGGTTTCTATTCTTCTATAATTTAGAAGAAATTGATCCTTATTATGATTGACCCTATCGATCGGTGCTATGAAATTTCAGGGTATTATATTTTTCTTAATTGACGTATTTGATTCCCGGCTCAAGCAGATCATTTATCAAAATTATTCAAACACAGTTTTACTTCTTTTTAAATATTTAAGAAAAGTTTCTGTCATTTTCATTTTAGTCATACATTTGCTATAATAAATAATTAAGAAACTTCCCCTCCAACTTCCGTCTTTTATTTCCATCTTCTCCTGTTTATTGGCTGACACGGTCAACCCACAAGAGCAAATCTTTTATCTTATCTTATCTCTCTTTTATCTTATCAAATAAATATTCTAAGTAGACTTTAATAGCACTTAGTTGATAGCTAGTATATTTTACGGTTTTAATTTTTAATTATCTATTGTTTTTTTATTTAATGAAATCCGACAGGATGTTGTAAAGTTTTAAGGCTAAGATATAAAAATGTGTTATAGGTGGATGTAGGCTAGGCTTCTTTTAAGTTATCTAAGTACTTACGTGGAAATATACACGCTTCAATAATATACATACATGGAAAAGTTTATATAGATGTATTAAGCTTTTTGAATAAAGGAGCACAGCTATCTTGTTGCTTAGCATCAAACATGGCGCTCGCACATTTTTTTTTTTGAGCTCTAAATAGAAATGCGATATGGGTATAAATAATATAAAGTCAATTCACCACTGTGTGCAAGTGCAGCTCATGAAAAAAAATCATTGTGTTAATTAATACTAAAAGCATAACAACGCCGCCTGGGTGTTCTTGTAATAAAATAAAACACCTAATTTTGAATAACTTACTAATTTTGACGATCTTATATCATGGGATCCGAAATAACGTTTCTAAGAGCTTCGTAACCAAAGGGTACCCGATGGAACTCTACTACTGAAGGCTACGTTTTGTGTTCGTCTATCTGTCTGCCCTACTTGTATCTTGTGAACCGTGATAGATAAACGGTTTTTCACAGGATATACGTTATTATGGTGGATATCCTAACAAATAATAAAAAGTTGAAAATTATTGGAGTCTCCATACTAGAAGCCTGCTATCGTTAAGCTTCTTTGGTTTTGTTCTATTGTAAAAACGGTAATACATATAAACCTCAAACTTGATGTGATTATATTATTACTGGACTTTGAAGTAAAAAAAAACAAATACCAAAAACCGGTCAAGTGTGAACAGAGCTCGTGCTAAGGACGCCGAACTGAATGAAAGAAAACACATATTTTTTTTCCAATTAATAAAATTTTATTACTTCTTAACCATATTTTCATTTAAAAAAGTTACACGTCACTAATAGCAGATTTAATAAAAATTTTATTTTATTTATTTTATTTATTTATTTATTTATTTATTTATGTCTCATAACTAAAAGACATAAAGACTATATAATAGTACAGCAGGTTTGCATTAATAATTATAATAATGATTACAGGTTTCATGAATTATGCATAAACAATGCACTTGCCGATTCAGAGACAATGCCGATGACAGTGTCAAATAAGACGTGAATGGGAACTCGATATGTCATGACGTTAGCGTATTTAATGAGCATCCAATTCTTCTTTAAAGAACAATTGTACTAAATACTGCATTGTTTTTTGTTTTACATTAAACTATTGAATTTACAATTCTATTCTTGAGGTGGATTGCATCGGGCGATTGGTGTTTTTTCAATTTGTTTTTAGAACGTCGCGCGTGTCGGTTATAAGTAAAATGTCTATTACAATACCTGTCATGCTTATAGAATAGCCTCAACAGATAGAGACAGAGAATTTGGTACAGACAGTTATTTTCCACCCTTTTTTCTCCCATGCCCAACCGCTACATACAAGGCTGTATGGAGCTTGCTTCATCAGCTCATTTTACCCCACTGCAGGTGCTTAGGCCTCCCCCAGGGTGAGAAGGGAGTTTTGGAGCTTAAATCCACCACGCTACTCCACTGCGGGTTGGGGATTGTAACGACCGCCATTTATTGACAGCGACCGGGACCGACTGCTTAACGTGCTCTCCGAGGCACGGAGTCAGTGATAGTTAATGTACTTAAGTCGGAAAAACTCATTGGTACACGCCCGGATTCGAACCATTCGGCCTTATAAATTTGAGACAGGTTCGTTGCGCTCTAGGCTATCACGACACGACACGGAGCTTGCTTACTCTAGTTATAATCTCTATACTTTTCATAGGTACTGTATTTATAATACGTGCGGCTCTGAAGTGCTATGCGCATGCCCGATTGCGCAGACCCGCCATTTTTCCCGCCGCAACGATTCTATACAATTATGTTACGGCGACGTTTTTGTTACTAACTTTAGAGCCGCACGATTATATGGCAGGAACTGACCTACTGCTATGTAAGTAAAATGTTGTTTTGCGCTCACCAAGGAAGATGAGCCGCACTTATTCGGATAAGTTCTATTCGTCAGAGACAAACCGTCGACCGACCGTTTGGCCGAGTGTTTAGCGACCCTATCTGCGAAGCCGAGGGTCGCAGGTTCGATTCCCGTGCGGGACAAATATTTGTGTGCATGAACATGTTTATTTCGTTCCGGGTCTGGGTGTAAAATATTTACATAAGTATGTACGTATATATTATTAAAAAAAAAAGGATATTTAAGTATGTATATCAGTTGTCTAGTAACCCATAACACAAGCATAATACTTGCTTACTTTGGGACTAGATGGCACTGTGTGGGATGTCCCATGCATTATCATTATTATTAAACATTTCGTGGTTAAAAATATAAGCAAATACCTATCCATCTACGTGCCTTTACGTTAATATAAGAGAGACTCGTGGAGAGACCTAGTTACCGCGTTGTCATATTTAACGAATAAAAACAATTGCGAGGGCGGTACTCGATTGAATAAGTCATTTGACGACCTGATTTGCAATAATTTAAAGGAGTTTACAACTACCTACACTCACGTTTCATAAAGGAAATACCTAAGTACTTCAAAACTAAAGTAGATAAATATCATATTATTAAGGGTGGACCTTCCTGGAATTCCATAGGTTGCACAAACACAGTTTAATTGTGCAATTTCTTCAGATAATACTTGTTTCAAAAATTAGAAATAAATATCTTTTTTTAGCATTTATTTATTTAAATACTGAGATCTTTTAATCATAATGTAAAATTTTATACAGAAAGCACCAATGTGTGAGTAAAGGCTGTATTGATTATTATTCATAACTAAGAAAATTCGTATTTAGGCTGTATTTTTATAAATATTTAATGTGATAAATTACAAATATTTTTTATTCACAATTCATATACTTCTATATTATTTATTAGACCCTTAATCCTTTAAATAAATATGATAATAATTTTATATTTCAAAAGTCATATTGCAAAATGACAGACTCCGAGATTACGTAGACCTCACGTCATTATCACAGTTTGTCTTAAAATTTTATTATCTTTCACCTAAAACGTAATTTCAGAAACTTTATTTGTTCTTCCATTACGAATTTTATATGTCACACTAAAGTATACTAGACAGTGCTATGCTATGTCAAAACGTCAAGTGGCGTATATTTTTCCCCTAATTTTTTGTGGTCACGACGCGGTGTCTTGACATAGATCTATAATATTATTATTATTTCCATTTTATTTTAGTACAAGTAGTAGTGTATTGTAGTAGACAAAGTATATTCATAATTACAGGTACAAACTTTATAATTATATTAGACTATAGTTTCCTTAATTAATTAATACGGTCAGCCACAACAACGGCAAATGGTCATCCAACTTGAGTCGACGTGCTTAGTACATTTACTATACACGCACCTAGTCTATATCGGACGATATTTGGACTATATCGGACTATATTTGGATGACCGATTAGCCTAGTGGGTGGCGACCCTGCCTACGAAACTGGAGGTCCCGGGTTCGAATCCCGGTCGGGTCAGTATTTATATGATGAATATTGATACTGGTACCGAGTCTTGCTTGTTGGATGTATGTGGTGTCTTCGCTTGGTACCCAAAACACTAGCTAATGCTTAGTTTGGGGCATAGACGTTATTGTGATGTATACGTTATTATTATTATTATATCGAAAAAATTTCCCCTTTTGCCGATTCAATCCTTAATGTTATTTCAAAATGTATGCTCTTTAATTTTTTCAATAAGTAATAATAATAATAATAATAATAACACACACAATCACAACAACGTCTAGGTCCCAAACTAAGCATTAGCTATTAATATAAGTATACTAATCTTTTTAAATTTTGATGTTTAAATATTGCCTTATCATTCCCAATAATCAAATCAATTAAAATAACTAATATGTACGTACATTTTGATCTTCAAACTCAAATCCAATATACTTCAAACCGCCTTTTGAACAAAAAAAAATTTTTATCACACACTAAATAAAAATTTAATTAATTAAGTACATCTTCATATATTATACGATGTGTACAAAACACATTGTTAATTTATTTATTCACGCGTGTAAAAAATAATTAAATACATCAAAACAGAGTGATAAATACAATTTCGCAAACTATAAAATGTAAACAGCAGTTGGAAAAAAAGACGATACAGTGGAAAAGAATATTCCTTTGCCCAAAAGTTGAATGAATATTGGAACTTGACAGTAAGCTATAATCTGAAATATGAAATAAAGTGATTACTTACTAAAAATATATTTGTAGTACCGAGATTTGTGTAATAAGTAGTAGGTATACATAGTGAAAAGACTTTACACTCTTTACAAATCATACTCGTTACCATAGCCCCGTCTTATCGCATATAACTTGGCTCTTGCTTCGTTGTCAACACTGCACTACTGACACTCGACTTCCCTCCTTAGGCGCCATGTTTGCCCAATAGTTTTTCACGAAAAATTTCATCTTCGATTCCATCGTAGTTTGTTTTTGACTGTGCTTGCTACACTGAGAAAAGTACTATGCTAAGTTACTATGGTGAATTCAGGTTTTATTATCATGGTTTCACTATCAGTTGAGCAATTGAGTTTTTCTGGCTTAAGTACATAAACTATCACTGACTCACGGTGCCTCGGAGAGCACGTTAAGCAGTCGGTCCCGGACGCTGTCGGTCGGTCGTTACATTCTCAACCCGCAGTGGAGCAGCGTGGTGGATTTAAGCTCCAAGCCCCCCTCACCCTGGGGGAGGCCTAAGCCCTTGCAGTGAGGTAAAAATGAGCTGATGAAGAAGAGCAATTGATGATCGAACTAGATCATCATAAATACGAGGAAATCGAGGAAAAAAAACTACGCCTCATCATAATTACGTTACAAGAAGCATAATTTCCGCTAACGCATATTTTTTTCTCTTTATATTTCTTACTAATTTTTTATTATGGGGGTCACCCATTGCTTGACTGATGATGAATACTTTTCTCAGAGTAGAATAAAACTAGCGATGGAGAAGTGTCGAAAAATCAACGTCGAGAATATGCGTGTAACAGTATATTATTTAGTGGTGTACAAATATCAGACACAATTGTGTATGACACGAGCATCGAACCGAGGGCGGTTAGCTTTATTTTATGGATTGTTCGTTTGGGTGACAATAGCTCGTTAGGGCAAATAGACAATAGCGCGTCGACGCAGCGACGGTCGGCACTTGATAGCCCGATTTTATGAAAATGTGCAACCCTATTACGCTTTGTACGATGGGAACCTAAAAGAGAGAGAGAGAGAAAGAGATTGTATATAGACAGACTCATCGCAACACTGGATATTATTTGTGAAATCGTTTTTCATAGAAACTCACTATCTGAGTAGTGCTCTACTGCTCATTGGTAAGACAGAATAAACAAATAAGAATTTTTGTAATCATTTATTTGGATACCATTATCGTTCGAAATCAAAATTTAAAACAAATTTGTCTACACACACTTATTGAATGTGAAAATTTATTGGTTAGGTACCGGTTCGAAAAACTAGAAAGAGAAGAACCGACAAGAAATTCCTCCCTGGTATTTGATATTAACATAAATGTGATAGAAATTTCAACATACCACGCTTTATACATAGATCGCTGAAATCCTATGCTCGCAAGGAAATATCGCAATCCGCGAGCAACTACAGGAAAATATCCAACGCTGTACAACGAATTTTTTGCTTTACCCTTGCGATGGGAAGGCGGATTAAACTCTACAGCTTCCGCGCCCGAGCGCGCGGGGTATGTGGGAGTTGCACCCACTAAACAACCGCGTGAAGCAGAATAAGGACGCGTTCGTTAGCCCGGAAGCTCTAAAAACTTCATCGAAGCGGCCAGGCGGCACACTAGGGTGTTGCCGGCGCAAAGTGTACAACGCAATATACAACACGCGCTATAGAATCTATACACCTCTTACATTTAACAATATTAACGAGAAAAGGTACATTTATCAAAAAATAACCAAAACTCATGTATTAGTCCATTATAGCGTGATTATAGCACAGGTCGTTTTAATATAAAGAACAAAAAAAAAGGAAGCTAAGATATCTACTGTGCAAGATAGAATGAACAGCACCATGAATGCGTCGTGAAAAAACAAAACGAAAAACCGCACGAACGGGTGGGCGATACGAGCACAAAGCCTTTGGTTCCGTAGAAAGAGAAAAAATTACTTAAAGCGAAATCCGACGCAGAAAATGCGAGTACCGCGGAGGCGACGAATAATAGCGTGCCTTTGACAATGAGAAATACAAGAGAAGAAGGTTCGGAGAAGGTAGTTTTTTATATTGAAATTTAATTTTAGAGCACATTGGCAATATTAACATTTTATGGATATTTATCGAGTGCTTTACTGTAGCAGTAAATTCAGCATATGTCGCAGTGACTTAGTTTCAGAACTTTGAAATTGCTTTACAAAAAGTACCACTAACTAATACCCGTCCTTTAAGAGCCAAGAAAGAAGAGGCGTATATTGTCGCTGGAAATGACTTTCATTTCGTTGGAGTATAGGGGGTCATTTGGGAGTTTTGTGAGACAGGCAGATTGCACGAAGAGTTTTCGAGATATCGGGATGAACGTGGTGACAAAAGACGCAGCTCGACGAGCTCTACAAGATGCCAAAAGACAATTTGCAAAAAGTTCAAAAACAAAAAATTATCGGCAAAAAACGAAAAAAATCGCAATTTTTTTCCCCGATTTTCACTTTGGGAGTCCGATATCTCGAGAACTAGGTCCGAATAAGAGAAAAATAAAAAAACGGCTCGGGGTAATTAGACGGGGGATCGATTGAGACTAAAATTGTTAGAATCGGACAACCGGAAGTACTGGTTAAGGGTGCCCTTAGTTGGAAGTCGATTATGCGTCGGTGTTACATTTCGTACTAATTCGGTTTGTTCAATCGAAATGTTGTATAGAATGTTATATTTCGAAGTTTTAAGCTTATTCAGATATAGCTGTGTTATTTTTTTTGCGAAAAAAATTTATTTCCAAAAATATTATCCAAAATATGTGTGTTTACTTTATTCCGTTAGGTTCATTTCCAATGTCGTAAGAAGTTCGTGCGAAAGCAGGAAATCCGTAGATTTTTTAAACGGGACGCCTATGATATTTTATGATGAAATGGATACTGCTAGATAACAATAAAATTATTATTGTTGATATAATCATTCTATTGTTTTTCAATTAAAGTACATTTCGAATATTTACGTATATTTTTTTTGGCTTGCACTAAGACGGCCGAAAATCGAAGATCCACTAAAACGTCGGCAATTTCATAAAATGGCGTACTGTAGGCGGCACGAGTTAAGGATGCTGGCCTAGAAAAGCACATTGAATAATTCAGTTTTTGTTAGGCGCGGCGAGCGGTAAGAAGTGAGATGTGAAGGACGAAGTTACTATTCCTGCTAATATTTAATTAGAGAGAGATCCGAGATAAATCACTGCGTTTAAGAAGATTTAGCATGCATGACTCGTGCTGCTTATAATAATACTTAGTTGCCTGTGCGTAACAACGCTCTCACATAGACAATCCATCTTACACATATTTCCAAAGCAACATACCATTTCTATCTGTACTTATTTTGTGCAATAAACAGACTTTTTACTTTCATATTAATGGCATACGTATTTCATAAGAATCTGGATATAATTGAAAGGCCATGAGCAGAATTTTTTGGTACAATACATTTGAATTGTACACAGATGGACGATGACAGTATGATCTCCGTACGGCTTTCTTTCATTCTTCGCGGTTGGCTGTTTGCGATGATAAAGCTTTTTTTTAGTTCAGTAAGAAATATTAACGGCCTTTGTTCGTTTTTCTTAGCCACAGCATTTGTGATCCTGTTTTGTATTTATATACGTTTGTTATCGTTTCCAAAGTAACATAAGAACATGTAAAAAAAAACTTAAAATAAAGTTTTTATTATCGTCGTTTAAATCTATTATTATTTTATTATATCTATATAGTTTATTATATCTATTAATTAAAGTACAAAATATATATATTAAAAACTTGTAGATTTATGTCGAATCGAAAGTTTCAAACTAGTATTAATTACTAAATAGCCTTAAGCTCCCGGCTTCGTCCGCGTGGACCAAAACGTAGGCTATATAATTAATTGTACCGGGACAACTAAAAGAACGCGACACTTTAGGACACTGTAAGAGTTTCTAGAACTTTATGGTACTTAACTACCTAAGAAATATCTATACTTTACTCACTTTACCAAATTTAATAGAAATCTGTTAGCTAGACAGACAGAGTAGCTTTCGAATGTATAATATTAGTAAGAATGAAGTTTGACGCTGTATACTTTTAAACGAAAGCTTGTTTTAAAAAGTTTTTAAAAATATATTTCATTTTGGGCATTTTAGGTGCCCAGAGGTTGGTACGTTAATGCATATGTTTGTTACCCCTCACTATCCAGCTCTTCATCATGTACCCCACCTTGAGCTTGGGTAGTTTTTTACTCATCCCATAGCTTTTCCCATGCCATACCCTTTCCTTACCTGGGCCAGTTGAGAACACTACAGTGGATTTACGATAAGCCTTTGAAGAATTCGGTAATCCATCTGTCAGTTTCATCATTAGAATTTCATCGTTGAGTACTATGAAAAGTGCTCAAGAAGACAAATCGAATGAGGCAGGTCCGCTTCTTAACGGACACAGCTACCTATATTAGAACCCCCCATTGGTGATAGAGTACCACATAAATATGTCCCAGTCAGATTCACTCTAGTCAAAAGAATTAACTGTGATATTACGAACGACACATATAAGTTTCATTTTATTATTATTTTCTCAGTTTATTGTTAAGTGGAAGATAGAATACCATATTCGATAAAATAAATAAATGTAAACTAAGTACCGTTCTGAAAGAAGCCGAGCCGGAGGCGTATCAGCCTCGTGAAATTCACGGCTGAAGTTATTTCAATTAAAGCCGACTGTACCATTGGAAAGGGCTCTGGCCATTAGGCGTGCATCATGTATCGTGCATCTCAAGTAATCGAATAATTAAGGGTGTAAATATTATTGAAATCTCTATGGTAAAACTATGAATAACGCAGGTTTCAACTTGAAACCTTACACTAATAATATATTAATTAAACGAATTTTCAAACCGGTATATAGGTGTAACGACCCCTTATAAGTTAGAATCTGCAACCTCGATTCAACGACAAAAATTTCCGGTCACGTACGCACCGTTTCACACTGTCGACGATTTATGGAAAAAAATAATTTTGCAGACCTCTTTAGGTCATTCTTCCAGCAGCGGCAGATTTGTGGTCTATATTGATGTAGGCCACAATATTGGCCTATTTGATAAAGCGTTTATTATGTAAAGCCGATCAGGTAGCGAAACGCCACCTTAACCACTTCTAGTTAAAAACTATAAAATCCGCGTACCACCACATCCCAAATACTATGCCATTAGAACCACAGCTCTCAGATACGCAAGTCCTTGTCTAGATAAGATTTGTGTATTATAATAATGTAAACAGTGTTTGTGTTTTAACTTTAATTGCATTTATTTTACATATAATTTAATTTTCCTTATAGTATTTGTGTACATATGAACAAGTCTATTTATCCCGTGTCTGGGTGTGAAATATCTATTTAGGTATATATTATAAAGAATATTTAAGTCTATATATAAGTTGTCTGGTACCCATAATCCAAGCATTGCTTAGTTTGGGACTAGATGGGGCTGTGTGGGATGTTCCAGGTTTTATTATTATTATTACACCGGAAATTCCAATACTCTATATGAGTGAAACTGAGCCGAGTCTAAGAGTTTCCGTCGTCACGCTTCCTACACGGTAAATTGGGCCAGAACGGAACTGTAATCCTAATAACTCGGAGGAAGACAGCCACTAATGTCCTATAAACCGAGTGACCTTTTTGACCTCAATGTTGTCAGTGATGTGGCGTCCCGTTTCATAAAGTTTTTAGATATGTCACACTTCATATGACTAATACCGTGAAAAAACGTGAAAAAGGCAATTTATCGCAGTAAACAGGGGCCGTGCCCATAAAAAGCACGCAATGTAAGATATCAAAATGAGGTCAAACGTGTGAATTTTAGAGATAATTGTTTATTTACTCAGATCAAATATATACAGATATGCGACACCGGAAAGAAGTGGCTGTGTCCACTTTTATAAATATGTGTGAGTATAGAATTTTGCCATCTTATTAAATATTGTTTCATACAGGAGTTTTGTTAATAATGTAGGGAGATAAAAAAAAAAGGTACTTTCGTTAAAAATAGATAGTTGTAAAAATTATAATAATGAAATCCGAAACTGTTAAAAATGTTTTATGCTGAAAATTCTGTGTCCACAATTTTAAGTTGAATATAGTTTCCCAAATACAATATACACATAAGTTCGTAAAATAATACTACTATACTTTACTGCCTATATATAGTTAATTATAATAATAATTACGTATACATGAACAACAAAATCTAGGCCCCAAACTAAGCATTAGCTTGTGTTTTGGGTACCAAGCGAAGACACCACATACAAATAACAACCAAAACCCGGTGACAGTATCAATATTCATCATATAAATACTGACCCGACCTGGGATTCAAACCCGGAACCTCTAGCTTCGCAGGCAGGGTCGCTACCCACTAAGCCAAAGGGTCGTCTGCTCGATTTCCCCGGTACGTACCTACTAAACGCGTGTGAGCTTTGGTTTGGTGTATATGTGTGCATGAATGAGCTTGGTTTTGTGAACACAGCTTATAATAAAGCCGCGTCGTATCTGTATATATTTACTTCATCTGAGTTTATTTTAGAGATGAACCGGATATCCGGTAACTATCCGGTATCCGGCCTATCCGGCCGCCATAATATTATCCGGCCTATCCGGCCGCCATAGTACTATCCGGCCGAATACCGGATAGCTACTAAAATAATAATAAACTATATAAATCACTAATAAAAAAAAAAACTGGATAAAAGAAACATATTTTTGAGTAATTATTTATTTAGTTAGTCTTAATATCACTTAGCTTAAATATAATTAGTTTTAGTTTTAAATTTTTAATCACACAATAGTAAATTAATGTAATACAAAGAAAATGAATGAATTAGTACTCATACTGCACTAAGGGCAAATTATGGTGAGTAAATACTAATAATGTCTCTGCATTGAGAGGAAGCAGGCGGTTGCGTTTCTCTTTATAAATAAGGCCAGCTTCAGAAAAAAGTCTTTCGTTATACAAACTGCTGCAAGGTGCAGAAAGGTGGAACCGAGTCCACCCGAACGTTCGCGCGCTGCCTATGCAAACGGCTAAGTTGCGCCGGATATTCGGCGGCCGGATATCCGGCTATCCGGCCACATGGTTGGCCGAATATCCGGTATCCGGTATCCGGCCAAACTGCTATCCGTTTCATCTCTGGTTTATTTAATGGCGTTTAGGTTTAGTACAACATAATTAACACAAAACAATGAGAAGTCGACACGCGTCAGCCTGTCTATAGATACCTGTTTCATTCGCAGGTAGACTAAATGGGCTTATATATACGTATTATCTAATTCTCTATAATACCCTCAAGCGACGTATATTAGCACTACACAATATGTATTTGCTTCTAACTAAAACGCGATACTTTTTCTAAGAGCACGAAGCGAGATACTTCGCTTTCAGTGAATTCATTTCACCCTAAACTTTTAAGATTTTATCTACAAGTATGTTTGTGAATGTTATTGACCAGAAGGATATTTCCATAAAGGTACGAATTGGCTAGAAGTCCTTTTGAGCGTTTACCGTCTAACCACTCATACTTTAGCTAGCTGGTGCAAGATGGCGAGTTTCAGTCCGCGAGGTCCCAGTGCGCCGGTCTTCGTCCCCGCGAAATTGCGTTTGACATTTTCGATACTGCGAAGTGACATTTCTGACTCTATTAAAACCAAACGCTGCTGTCAAATTTATTTACTCTAGTGGTATTCCTAATAAAGTCTATTTTCAAATCCTACGAATATTATCGTTTTTTTATTGCTTCCAATCTAATTTCACTTTACGAGTGTTTAATATAGTACTACCTGGTACTACGATTACTAATTATTCTGAAACAAGTGTAATGTCGACTTTTATAAGCTTGATATTAAGAAAATATCGCTACAAAATAGAACATTGTCTTCACTTCACTTCACTTCATTTCATCAGCCCATTTTTACCCCACTGCAGGGGTTTAGGCTTCCCCCAAGGTGAGGAGGGGGGCTTGGAGCTTAAATCCACCACACTGTTTCACTGCGGGTTGGGGATTGTAACGACCGCCATCTATTGACAACGTCCGGGACCGACTGCTTAAGGTGCTCTCCGAGGCACGGAGTCAGTGATAATTATGTACTTAAGTCAGAAAAACTCATTGGTACACGCCCGGATTCGAACCATGGCCCTGTGGGGCCTTATATATTTGGGACAGGTTCGTTGCGCTTTGGGCTATTACGACATTGTCTATGAAACATCAAACATAATTTAAAATGACTTGTTGCATGCCACTACTCTGAACCACGTACAAACCGTCTTTGTGTGTGTCAATTATAACCGAACTGTTAGGTGATATTTTTATTACGTATTTTGACGCTGACTCCCTATCCAGACATTATAGGATCAAGATAACCGATTGGCCGAGTACTCAGAGACCCTAAATGCGGAGTCAAGAGACACGGGTTCAATCCCACCCGGGACAAATATTTGTGTGTATGAACATGTCTATTTGGTCCGTGTCTGGGTGTAAAAATATCTATGTAATTATGTATATATTATAAAGAATATTTAAGTATGTATAACACTTTGTCGAGTACCCAATATCACAAGCATGCTACTTGCTTACTTTGAGACTAGATGGCGCTGTGTAGGATGTCCCAGGTATTATTATTATTATTACTATTATTATTAAAGGTTAAAAATATACTATTTTATACTTTTTAACATTGATTCTTCAAACAATATAAACAACGTGAGAGAAAGGCAACCGTGGCAAACGGACGAAATACACGAGCTATTCATTCATAAGGGTTGAGATTTTATAATTTCAGGCGCAAGGACCCGAACGAAAACACAAAAGACCCAACCACTGACACAAATAAAATCTTAGCTACCCCCAAGCGGTTACGAAGACTACGGAGTCAGGAAAGAAGCGAACAAATTGGGTCACGCGCTCAAGTGGACGTACTCGAGTCGGGTCGAGCTGGCGTTGAAGGGTTAATGATCTGGTTAGTTGTTTATAAATACATAAAGCTGGTTATTTAAAGTTTATTAAAATATTTTTGAATAAACTTTACGCATATACGGTGAAAAATTATGACAATTTGATGTGTTTTCGTAACTTTTTACATATTCGATTTCCAACTAATACTGTTATGACGTGGGTAACTAACTAGTGCTTCAGGATTTTCAAACTATCAAAAGATACATTACTAGCTCATTAAATATGATTTTCTCGACAATAATACAAAATAATATATTTGAAATAAAGCGTTCTCATTCATTTTTTCAGAGTCTATTCAACCGAAGCAATGGAAAAAATAATACCTCACTATAGTCACCGGAATAAGTAAATTCCAGACTTTAGTGATTTATTAAAAATAATGAAGAATACATAGCCGAAGTGATTAGCAAGCTGAAGTGGCAATGGGCCGGTCATATTTGCCGTAGAACCGACAACCAATGGGGTAGACGTGTTCTCCAGTGGAGGCCACGTACTGGGAAGCGAAGCCCTGAACGCCCCCCGGCCACGTGGACTAATGACCTAAAGCACCATACCGGGGATAATTGGAAGCGGAAGGCGGAGGACCGTGTGTGGTGGTGAGCTTTGAGAGAGGCCTATATCCTACAGTGGAGAGACACGGGCTGATGATGATGATGATGATGAAGAAACGGAACAATTTTATTTCATCCATATTTCAACATTTTCGTCTTTATACTAGACAAAGAAAAGATATTCGCCGAAGATGAGCTAACAGCTTGTTACCTAAAGAAGTAGCGTCAGCGCCTGTGAACTAGGCCACATTGAGGCGGTGCTCGCACTTCACAACGTAAGCTAACCATCTCACAGAACACGAGTAGTAGTGGGTAACTGAACTTTCAGTTTACGACCAACGGATCGCGTGTTTACACGCTAGATCCCCACAATGGCTGAAAAACAAGCTTATTTTTCTGCAACTCTTAATAAGTAATGATTCCGTTCACTTGTATGTCGAACCGTTTGAAGTGAGCAAATTTTGAGTTTGCAAATCAAGTCTATGTCCATCTGATTGTCTGTTACAGAAGCAGAACTACGAACGAAGTTTTCATCTTTCTACGTCAAAGGGTCACGGTTTTTTGTTTCTCTGAAATATATTAATTTCAATTCCGAAAGCTAACACCTCGTTTCCACCAAGTATAATACACTGTATTATACTGTATCATTCTATCATACAGTGTATTATACTTGGTGGAAACGAGTTGTTAAGGTACATATAATATACGTTTGGCAAACAGTTAAGGAAATCTAGTATATGATTTTAAAAAAAAGTGCTGTGCATATATTCGTTTAAAAAAAAATTAGTGAAAAATGTTTGCACCGGAGCCCTGTGCCCAAATAAAGAAATTTGCAAAGTGAATCGGAATGACATAAAATGCTTTATTGATATTAAAAACAAATCGAAAAAAAAAAAATTCGGAATAATTTTCTTCTCAGCGGTAACCAAAGTTGTTGACACCGTTTGATACCGATTATTATGCGGCCGCTCGCCGCGCCGTATGGAAACCATTTTAACCATAAATAGTCGTTATTTAGAAGAAAATTACAATTTTTAATTCTTTAGTGCAAGGCCACATTACGTTCTTTCTTCGTCGATTTTTCTGCGTTAAATGAATCTACACATTTTTAAAGTCGAAAAAACACAGGTTCGCACGCTCTCGTTAAAATGTATTGAATCCATTTTAGGCCTTACATTTCTTGGGCGCAAAACAAACGTAATGTGGTCTTGCATCTAGTACGTACTTCACTATTTATAACAATATGGTCCTATAATTAAAGTACAGCGTGTATACGGAGAATATATTTTGCGAATCGCCCATTTCTAAACTCTCCTGACACAAATGGAGAGCAGAAGGACACGTCTTGGCGACGATTCATTGTGTCGGCGTTTGTCGAGACGAGGGTCCGCGTCCGACACTTCCGCGCGACGCGTGATGCGGCATAACAAATACCCGACACACTTGCCTTCAACAGCGGGACCGACAGGTGAATCAAAGAACAACGTTCTAACCGAGTATAGCATAGGCAAGCACACAAAAAATATAAGCGTGCACAACAAAATTCTAATATAGGATACACTTTGTTAAGGTGTTTAGAAGGATTTCGTCACTTGGTGATTTAGGTGTTTGCATATAAACTTATACATATATTCTGCTCTTATATTCGGCTGATGAATTTGTACAGCATCACAGACTCATGAGAATATCAATAGGCCAGGACGCTATTATGGGTGCCATAGCACGCTTGACATACCCAAAGCAAATTTTTGTCCCAGAGGTGATTTCTGAACGCATTAAGACAGCAAGTAATCAGATCTTCTACTTTGCCGCATTTGGAATAGTTCGCCGATTCCATTTATTTCTGTTCAATACATGCATACTTGCGTTAGAAGCTCTGTCTGTTTAATTATGAGGTTAAATGGTGCTGAAAGTATAGACAATTCTAAATACAGTTAATATTTTTGGTTTTTTTATTGTTACGATTTAAAAAACCGGTCAAGTGTAGCGGGACTCGTACATTCAAGCAAATCCGTTTCCTTATGACAGACAATATATTATAGAACAAATCGATTGACAGATGAACTTGTAACATTATAAGTTACAGCTTTAGACCCACACGGCTTAAGTAAACATTTATCAATGGTGACTGAAGAAATATTATTATACGAGCCGGCGCCTAGATCCGTTGCCCAGGCCGTATTTGTTTTATATAACGTAGTATTATTTCCAACTGAATTAATGTGTTTGCGAATATTTGTTTTGGTTAAATTCTATGTCAATTTCGTAAACAACTACGTTAAAAATTTTGTTGAATCGAACCGGATGCTATATAGTTCCGGTTCAGAAGTGGTAAGTGGAGAAGTAATACGTATATTTTTAACAAAATATATTAATGAGCTTACCTGATATAATCAGTTGTCTGGGATGCACTCACAGAGGAAGCGAGCACCACGATTCACGGCATCTTTGTACTAATGTAATCTGTAACAATATGTCACTGTTAAATATATGAGAAACGAAAATAATTTGTTCATAATGAAAAGGCAAAGGCGTTCAGAGTGAATGCCCAACTAAAGACCCTTTCACTAATTACCGCTTTTCCATTAAAACATGATTTATCGCTTTGGTAACGCATTTTTATTTTATGAGTAACCTAAACAGAATAAGTAGTTTGTAACACTTTCTGAATAGTTTTCAATGTGACACCTCTTTTTGTTTAAAAATATTACAATTAAAATCAGTATAGTTTTGTATCACAGTGCACTCATTAAAATAGGTTTCTGTAGTTGTTGGTGAGCCAAAAAAACATCAAATCGCGTGCATTGGTAATGGTATATGTATATGGTAGAGTAGAATAGAGATTGCTTTTGTCTTTTGTTATGTCATTTAATTTTAACATTGAAAATGTTTATCAGATGGTTTTCGTGGGGGAGTGTCATTTGGCTATATTTCCGAAATCCATGGTGGTAGACAAAGGGCAGTGATGTCACAAGATGCAGGGGCTTGTGGGGCATCGTATGATATCAAATTATGTAAAATCTATCCATAACTTTTTCCAGAAAATCGAAAATAGTGAAAAAAAGACGAAATTTCCTGATTTTGCGGACAGAAAGTTTATTATTTAGAAAACGAAAACCAATATTTAAAAAATGAAAAAAAGTTCCCCAGGGAAGATAGATTGTATACCGTTCGGAAAAATAAATTTTTGAATCGGTCGAAAACTGTGGGCTGGACAGGTGCCCTTTTCATTGAATGGTTATCTGATCAGTTACCCCGGAGAGTGAGATTCGGCTATATTTCAAAAAGTTATAAAGGTGGACGAAAGGTGATAATGTCAAAAGATGCATGAGCTCGCGGGGCATCGTATGGTACCAAATTTTCGAAAATTGGTCCATAACTTTTTTCGAAAAATTTAATAAAAGTGTGATAAAGATGTATTATAAGTTTTTAATTTTGATGTTCATTTTCAAATTTTCAATGTCCTACGATAGTTGCGAGAAGCGCGAAATCTATAGATTTTTTTTCAACTATCTCAGCTGGCGTTCGAAAGGTACAGGTATTTAATTATAAATAGTTTTTTTTTTTAATTATAGGTACAGTACATTTGAAAAAGTTATAATTTCAACAATGCCACAATTATTTTTAATTATCTAATTCATAAATTATACCCACGTTCTATTTCAGTTTTCTTAGCCTAACAAGTTATAGCGTAGAGACGCTGCGTCCGCGCTTAAAGCAAAAAGTTTGGAAGCTCTTAACTCGAGAGTAAGGCGTCAAAGCTAAAAGCAATAAATGAATGTTTAATTGCAATTTAAAATACACACTCTAAAACTCCTACTCGAACACCTATAAAAAACCTTTTTCGTCTCAGCTACGTTTATTAGAAGGTACCGCAAATATTTTACTAAGAAGGAACTACCTGGCTGATCCATTAGAGCCGAGGCACCATCTTGACTCAACATATTATGAGCTATAAAACAACCTTAATTTTCTTCGAGTTTCCGGGGAAAAGCGGTATACGTGAATTCAGTTTCATTTAAAGCAATTATCGAATCCTCGACGTCGGTTATAGACATTTCTCCATCACTAATTTTATTACAAAGAATATGGGGAATAACAGGCGACGATGAATTTCATTTGATGGGAATTTTGTGGAAATCACCAGAACATTTATACCCTCGAATATAGGTGCATAGCTCCATTGGACTTGACTAACGAAGTGTCAAATGATGACAATACAGTCGAGTCGACGACCGATTAGGAATTAAGTGAAGTGTCACAATTAAGTGAAGGTCAAGTTCAGAAGAGAAATAAACAAATGGTCGGAAGTGTCTATGTCAAAGGGACATGCAGTTTTTATGAGAGAGGACGTCGAGAAATCGTGGATTTATTTTGATGTAAAGTATATATAAAGGTAGAAAAGAACTTGCTATGTGCGTGTTGCTAAATGTCACATATAACCCAGTGCTGTAACAATATGCAAAAAGCAGCACTAGTTAAGAATGCTATTCTTTCCATTCACACGTGAACGGTTTATCTTAGGTTCTGTTGGGCAGAAAGAAGTGAGATCATCATAAACTAAATTAAGAGGGAACAGTTCCTCCGCCCGCCACACCTCACTTCCTATTGCGAAACAGAAACAAAATAATTCACTGCGAGTGTGAAGGCCAGCATTCTTAACTCGTGCCGATTATAGTAGTAGAAATTCTAACGAGAAGACATGATGCGTAAAGACTGATCATTATATAAAGACGGAAACGGTTGACACAGGAATGGGAGCCGAAGTGCAAAGGAGAGCGGAAAAGCAGCTTAAGGTACTACAAGGTAAACTTAAGTAAGTTGGTTAGTTAGCCTAATATGCAAAATTAAATTAATTAATATAAAATAATAATAAATCACTACATATTATAAAATAAAGTCCCCCGCCGCGTCTGACTGTCTGTCTGTCTGTCTGAACGCGATAAACTCACGAACCACCGAACGGATTGGCATATTGTTGACATTAATGGACAGAGTGATTCAACAGGAAGGTTTACGTGTATAATTTATTAATGTTTTGTGTAAATTTGTTAAAATATGGCGATTATTGTTTAAAAAGTCGGATAAAAATCAAGCCGGCTGGGGTCTTTCACTGAAAACGCTGCCTAATCCTTTTGAGATATAACAAAATAATGTGTGGAGGAATTGTGTATCTTAAATAGGACTAAAGAAAAGTCCGCAATGGCATATGTCCATCTTTTATGGATAGATTACTATATCTATTTTTAAGTTTAAAAAAATGATGTCATATGATGAGGTAATTTGAAAGCAATTTATACGGATACAGTATTAATCCTTATCAAATTAAATACGTTATTTACCTTCAGCATTTTATGCACATTATGGTTGCCCTTTACACTATACTATTTAAATTAATATCTTAGGAGCTATCGCAAAATATAAATATCGCGCGACCAGCCGGGCGGTCATACAGGACGACGTGACACGGGTAGTTATGTTAGGTTATATGTATTTATTCTTTACTTTTTCAAATATTTATAGAATTGGCAATGGAATGGAATGGGAATACTTTAAAAATACTCCAAGTAGGATGAACCTACGTCAAATTTAAAGGTAATTAAATCCAATCCACATGTTCGACGCAACAAGCTGATATGACACTACGAAAGAAAAAAACATTAAGGTTTATATGCTCTGCTACCCGTGCGAAGCCGGAGCGGGTCGCTAGTACTAAATAAATAATAAAATTAATTAAAATTAAAATTCTCCAACATCAGTTAATCAACAACAAGGAAGTAAGGAAGGAGCATCAGGCATCAACGGATATGGTTTTAGGCAATCCCGTTGTTTCCGTCATGCTAATTATTATTAAAGGGGCGTGTTAACAAATATTTGAATATGATCTAATGCCACATCCGGTTTCCGGAACCTAACGGCACTACGAATCCATATCGGCGCATTATCTGCACGCACGGTTGTCGAACTGCGGACGTGTTGCGAATCCTACATAGCTAATGTTTATTGTAGTGTGAATTAAGTTAGAAATCAAGATTTGACCGATGCTGCCTGCCTAGATCATATGCTCATGTTGTTGGGTATGATTATGTATGTGCTGCAGGATTTATTAAAGCTATAAATTTTCTTTATAAAAAATTTTTGTACCAATAACCTGCACGCGTCTCTTGTTTCCGTTCGACTTCTTACACCGACATTCGCTGTCAGTTGTTGCCAATCAATGCTAGTATTGTTAATGCCAATAAATTGATGCTGAGTGTACCCGTACGGTGGGATTGGATGGGCATCGTGCTTTATGAGCTTTTACCGCAGGGCACAACCATCGATTCGGATGTTTACTGCAACGAGCTGATAAAACTAAAGCATGCAATTGAGCGGCGTGGTGGATTTAAGCTCCAAACCCCTACCCTGGGGGGAGGCCTAAGCCCCTGCAGTGGAGTATAATGGGCTGGTGCAATAGAATGCAATTGAGGAAACGTGGCTGGGACTGATCAATAGAGAAGGTTAAGTTTTTCATCATGATCACGCAAAATCAAACACATGTTTAGCAACTCAAGAAAATTCGAAAGAATTTGACTGGGAAGTGCTAATACATCCACCGCATAAACCTGACTTTGGATGCTCCGGTTTCTACTTTCTATAGTAGCCTACAATACTTACAAGATGGCAACAAGTTATCGTATACTTGAGTTAAATATAATTAAACTATGATAAAACTATGAAAAAAATATGAAAAAACTTTCTCCCCAACCTAATATTTTACAGATGTCACATTCAAGAGTCGACCCAGAAGTGTATGTATTAAAAAAGTCACCAAGCCGGATCCCAAGTGCAAGTACGCGCCGGGCGAAGACTTCAGTATCCTCGACGAGTCAGTTCATTAATTGTTTCGCCAGTTTTAGACGGATAGACTATCCCCACGGGTTGCTGATTTTAAAAACATGTATAACGAAGTATCGGCCAAGCATGCGATATACACCAGATTCGATCGAATTAATGAATTGTAAAATAAACTATACTATATATTTGTCAAGTCCGAAAACATACTCCACCTATCAAAAGTGAAAATAAATAATTAAAAAAAAAACACGCCAATGTACCCGATGTAGATCAAAATGGGTATATGCTACCATACCATACCATAACATCAGCCCACTAATGCCTCACTGCAGAGGCTTAGCCTCTCCTCAGGGGAGTGGGCTTGGAGCTCAATCCGCCACGCTGCTCCAGTGCGGGTTGGTGGATTTCAACCGGGACCGACGGCTTAACTTTCTGTCTAAGGCGCAGTCGGTGATAGTTATGTACATAAGTTAGAAAAAACCAATTGGTATACATGCCCTGAGATTCGAACTACGGCCTTATAAACTAGAAGTGGGCTTGCTACCACTACGCTACCACGACACGACACAATGGGTATAAAGTAGTTCAAAAACAACACTACTTAAGTAAAACATAAAATTTGATAAACCTCCGACACCAAAAAATGAACTTTTAAAACTCTGAAAGATTACAGGTATATTAATTTTGAAATTATGTAACCTTACTACCTCAGTTCCTACCTGTTGTGTTACTACAAAATATTTTGTGACGTAAAGGGACCGCTAAGTAACCTTATAAGTGCTTATTTAATCATAACAAAACAAATATCATTTCTTCGTAGTTATGTAACATATTTTCGAAATACGTTACAAAACTGAATTTATTACTTTCTGGGAAAACATCCCTTCAAAGAGGAGAAGCTTTTTAAAAAAAATATTACCAATTGTCTCAACAATTTTGAAACAAACTGACAGGCGAGTGGTCTACACAGTACACCTATGGATTTTTATCTTTTAAGTTATCCGATGCGTTTTTATAATAAGCTTTTATACAAAGCTTTCGTTGTAGTTCTAAAGGCGTACATCTATATTGATTGCGCTTTAAAATATTTTGTAAACTGAGTGCGCTAACATGGTCCGCAAGTTTATCTTTGTTTCTTGTATTAACATTACGCCGATCACAATTTCTTTTTTAAATAATTTGATAGATTCTTCACATACATTCTATTTTCGTGTCGTGATAGCTCAGAGCGCAACGAACCTGTCTCAAATTTATAAGGCCATAGGGCCATGGTTCGAATCCGGGTGTGTACCAATGAGTTTTTCTGACTTAAGTACATTAACTATCACTGACTCCGTGGCTCGGAGAGCACGTTAAGCAGTCGGTCCCGGACACTGTCAATAGATGGCGGTCGTACAATCCCCAACCCGCAGTGGAGTAGCGTGGTGGATTTAAGCTCCAAACCCCCTCCTTACCTTGGGGGAGGCCTAAGCCCCTGAAGTGGGGTAAAATGGGCTGATGATGATCACGATTCTATTTTCAAACAAATATTGACACGGCAGTGTTATTAATTTTCTTAAACTTGTTTGTAATTAATTGTTTAGGCCCTAATTTATGAATTACACAAACAGCTCAGTTTTGTAGCGAAGCACACATTAGCAGCGTGTCCCCACAGTATAATGCTAAAAAGTCATCAAACTATGGAACCCGCTGAAATACATTAATTTTGCGGTTTCTATGTCTGAAAGGAACCGAATTCTTTTTACGGCGTAAGCGGCAGCTGACCCTTTTCGCCAAGTCAGTAACATGAGGAATGTAGGTCCCATTGCAATTTCGCGTCTAGTGTGATATTCCCAAGAATACAGTGGAATTAACAAGATCCAGTGTCTCGCTTTTAAGACGTTCGGTAGCGAGAATCTTAGGCATTTGTTTTTTTTTTATTTACCTAATAAACTAGTTATTGGAAAATCTAGTTTTATCCAATATGTTAGATAATGACAACAAAAACGAATGGTCATATAGGGAAGGGCACATGTTTAGATTAGGATCTAAAATTTTTATCGAGAAATATACATATATATATTATATTTTATCGAGAAATTAAATATCGATATTTCAGTCTAGTAAAGGATATTAAAATTAATAGTTGAATGTATTTTTTCAATTTATAGAAACACTAGATTTTCTTGATTTAAGTAAATGACGAAAATTGGGAAAAAGTGTCCAACGACTAACTTTGTGCCTTATTCGAAATGACAGGAAATGTTAACATTTTCTTGGTATGCAGAATGTTTCAAATAGTGCCATTTTCAAACATAACATAGAATCATTGTAGAACTGCCCATTTCCGGCGAAAACGGCATTTCGGAAAAAACATCGATTTGTGCCCATTTCGAAATAACTAATTCAGTCTATTCATTCATTCTCTTTCCTAAAAACCACAATAAAAATTTTCGATTACCTACATTAATTGTTCGATAGATACTATGCAACTGTTTAAAACAGCTATACTCCAAGTGTGTTCCGCGGAACCCTAGGGTTCCGTTATACCTCTGTCGGGGTTCCGCAAGAATTTAGAAAAAAAAAAAACAAAACACCTCTCTTTGGTCGCTCCGCGGCTGCGCGGACTCCGCGACCGCGCGGATATCAAAGGTGCCGGCTGTCTCGGGGTAAAACTTTAACAAGGCTATTTGAACTTAGAGCCGAATTACAAATGTTTCTTTCAGCAAATACTTCTTTTAATTTGAAGGACCGTTTGTATGATAAAACTTGGTTGTTCCGATTGTCTTTTATGGCGGATATCTTTCAAAAACTTAACAAATTGAATTTATCGTTGCAAGGTAAACAGACAACAGTGTTTCAGGCCTATAATAAAATAACTGCTTTTAAAAGAAAATTAGATTTTTGGATCATTTGCATTGGTAAGAAAGAAATAGAAAGCTTTACGTTACTCAGTGAGTTTGTTAGCGAAAACGACTCAGAAATGTTTGAAGATGATGTGTTTGAAGAATTGGTCCAATATCTCAGTTCGATGCGCGCATCTTTTGAAAAGTATTTTCCCGAAGAACACAATACAAAAATTAAAGTGAATTCATGGATTCATAATCCTTTTTTACCCAACTTGGAAAAGCCTGAAAACATGTCAAACGAGATTTATGAATCTCTTTTAGAATTGTCATCAGACACAAGTATGGAGAGACTGTTCAAAACGACGCCTATCAATGATTTTTGGTGCAGAATCCAAGATGAATATGAATATGCAATGCTTGGCCAAATGGCTCTGGATATTCTTCTCCCGTTTCCAACTACATATTTGTGCGAAACAGGATTCTCTACCTACGCAGCCACGAAAACAAAATATCGCAATAGACTGGACGCCGAAGCTGATATGAGACTCCAACTTTCTTCCATCAAACCTGATATCAACCAATTGATGAAAAATAAAAAACAGTTTCATACCTCCCACTAGTTAGATTTTTTCTTTTTTAATGTTTTCTATTATTGTCCTTGTAGAGTGGTGAAGTAAATAATAATTAGCAACTGTTACATTGTACTTTTATTATGCTGATTAATAAAGAATACACTTATAAAAACAATTGTTTTATTGTAGGGTTCCATCAAGTATTTTGCTTCCCAAAAGGGTTCCGTCATTAAAAAAGTTTGAGAACCACTGGTTTAAAACATAAAAAGCACATTGGTTGAGATGATCATTGCATATAAAGTATACCCCCGCGGCACACGAACGATGTTAATTGATTTAATAACAGTGCGATGGAATATAACGGTTAAAATATAATCGATAAGTATCTGTTATGCGCGTTTTCGTTAAAACATTAAGTGGAAGAAAACAAATAAATAAAAAATCTGAGTTGCAAAAAGACTACATAAAGTAAGTGACAACTTAAGCAAATCATTAACAAATCATATGACTTAAATTAGAATTTTAAAAGGACGAATACTGACACATGATTAGGTATGCGAATTTACTTTAAAGTATCATTTATTTTTAATAACTTGGGTTATTTTAAAAAACTACTTTGAATATTTAACTTTTGTATTCAATTAATACTGAGCAAATTAACATTTCTTAGATTGGTAATGTCACATGATGGGCTGCATGCATATATAGTATACAAAAATATACCTACTCGTTATTCATTTGCCTGCATTAAAAAAAAAAATTGTTCAAAAGATGTTATTGTAAACGTCATTTACTGTCAGTTTTTTTTTTACTGCCAGAGGAGTTGGTATCAAAATCAACCTATCTTCTGATGCCATAAGGTTCAATAGAGGGCAGCGGTATGTAAAACATACATAAACTACGATTTTTTTTGGTTCATAACTAATAACACTAAACTAAGAAAAAATATAAGTTAATAAAATGCCTAAAAACGGTTTTCGCTAATTGCCATCACATTGTAAATATTTCACATTCTTAACCTTCTGCGACTGAGGTGAATCTGTAGAAACAATACGATTGAGGTGTAGTCTGTCAGACGTAATTATTATATACTGTTAATATTATGAAAACGCAAGAGTGTATAAGTTTTTTTTATACAATATCAATAAAATGTTACCGTTTCATGAAAAAACACATGAATACTGTTTTAGAAATAAAAGAAGATGGTATTATATAATCATTTATTGAGATCGGAAATTTCCAGGCTTTTTGATCTTATTATACAAAACTATGCAAAAAGAAAAATAACAATAAAACTTTCAAAAACTTATTAGTATTTTCTTTGAAAACATTATATAATATATCTTTATCAGTAAATTTAATGAGATCCAACGGTTCATTTAGGCATAAATCAGTCTCAAAGTTAACCCTTAAACTACAAATTTGATTGGCAATCTTGACACAATTCAGACGAACACTGTAAGCAGATGTGCTTTTTACACACACAACAACGGTTTGTGTGTAAACTACAGTCTCTTTTGAGAGTTATGTTAATATTACTTTGTGTCGACATCTGAAAAAGAAATGCAGAAAATTATTTTTACAAATTAAGTATGAGGTTACGTCTACGAAACACTATGGCATCAATAATATGTTAATATGGATTTAAAAAAATATTAGTGAGGTGATGTCTAACAGAATCAGTGTTTATTGCTGTACTTACGTCTGTGGGACACCTACAGCTCGTAACTCCACACGTGTACACCGCGCCGCCGCTCGCGCTGCACTGGCCGTTGGAGCGTGCTATCGTAGGAAGGTACTGAGCGAGACAGAAATATATCACGCCACCTTGCGATCTGGCAACGTTTTTTTATTCAACGGTGTCTGACAGACTACCACCTCAGTTGCAGAAGGTTAATTGGTTAATGGTTTTCTTCAGTAGTCACCGAATTTAAGTAGCCTTCTTGCTACTCGAGCAGAGATGCTACTTAATGAGAAGGACTGGACATAGGTACAGAAAATAATACAAATGGTACACAAAATGCAAAGATCAAATAAATCGAGCTAACTACATGCAAACGCCAGTAGGTAAATAAAATTGTGTACAAATTAATATAGGCTAACTGGCAGAATGACCATGTCATTACAGTTACACAATTAACGTGATAATAGGCGCAACTTTACGCTTGGCTGGCGAAAAAATGTCAGCTATTATCAAAGTGTAAGCAAATTGCAAGTGTCATGACGTCATCTTAACGTGCTTGTCTTTCTATGTGGAGCTTTTTGACGTCGCTATCTCCATTTCAATCCTCGACCCGTTCCGACAAAGATGACACGAGGAAATTCCAAAAAAATCATCATCATCAGCCCATTTTTACCCCACTGCAGGGGCTTAGGCCTCCCCCAGGGTGAGGAGGGGGGCTTGGAGCTTAAGTCCACCACGCTGCTCCACTGCGGATTGGGAACTGTAACGACCGCCATCTATTGACAGCGTCCGGGACCGACTGCTTAACGTGCCCTCCGAAGCACGGTGTCAGTGATATTGTGTACTTACGTCAGAAAAACTCATTGGTACACGCCCGGATTCGAACCATGGCCCTATGGGGCCTTGTAAATTTGAGACAGGTTCGTAGCGCTCTGGGCTATCACGACATCCAAAAAAATACCTATATTATACTAGTCGAAACACCTTAAGGGCCGTGTCTGTTTCCACTTCCGAAATGAGTATGTTGTAAGTTCTGTGGTTCGAAGACCAAAATTCGCAGCGTGATTAGCAAAGGCCCTGTCGAGGGCGGTGTGTTTACTTTTTTTTTTAAATCCTATTAATATGAAACTTACCGATCGTCATTTTTAGAATAAAAAATTTCAAGAAAATCATATTTTGCATAATTCATTGTAAAACAACTAGACGTGATATTGAAAAAATAAATATACACCGCTCTGTAACAGGGTTTCTACGGGCTACAAATATGTTTTGGAATTTTTGATTGTTCCCGTCTGCCAGCACCTATATTATATAAGGTTCAAGGCATTTATATTATAGTGTGTTTTATTCACTTTCTTATAGATTAATAAAGCCGGTTTTAAGTTAATTTCAACACAGTCGGGTTTTTATATTAAGGTTTTTTTTTTCGTTTAAACTAAAAAACGGGTGGTGAGGTGATTCTTTTAAATATATATGAGTTAAATCTACTATTAGAAGGTTTACTAAGTCCACTACTACTGTCCAGAATCTACTATATTAGCTATTAGAATCTACCGTTTTGACACAAACTATAAAACAAAGCACCACACTGGTTCGGTCGGTTATGGATAAACGGATCATCATCATCATCAGCCCATTTTTACCCCACTGCAGGGGCTTAGGCCTCCCCCAGGGTGAGGAGGGGAGCTTGGAGCTTAAGTCCACCACGCTGCTCCACTGCGGGTTGGGAACTGTAACGACCGCCATCTATTGACAGCGTCCGGGACCGACTGCTTAACGTGCCCTCCGAAGCACGGTGTCAGTGATATTGTGTACTTAAGTCAGAAAAACTCATTGGTACACGCCCGGATTCGAACCATGGCCCTATGGGGCCTTATAAATTTGAGACAGGTTCGTTGCGCTCTAGGCTATCACGACAACGATTCTGATTGAAGTGATTCTTTGAAATATATGTGAGTTGATATCCACAACGAACCGAACCAGTATGGTCTTTTGTTTTATAGTTTGTCTCAAAACGGTAGATTCCAATAGCGATAGATCACCGAAGCAAGTAATAATAAACGAGTGGACAAAAATTTAAATAACGACAGATTACTAACTAATAATATACAAAATAATTTAATTACATACGCGTAGCATTCGATTTCATTCCATGAAATTTTCATTAGTTACTAAGCGCAGTCGCCTAATAACTAATTAAAATTTGAAATTAACGCATAAAATGTCGTATTATTTCATTGCGCTATAAAGCATATATAGAGAATCGCGGATAGGCAGAGCGAAACAGTTATGTACGTACATAGATTGAGCAGTACATACAACTATAATCCATGAAACATTTCTATTACGTTCGCCCGCGGGTCCACTCGTCTGTATTTACATTATTTTCACATCCGTATTATTTACACGAATTTAATTCTATTCCAATTAAGTGGAAATGACATGAAATTTCACTTATATGTACGCTCGCTTAGTTTAGTAAGTAGGTACATTATATTACATTATGATGCAAGTACCGTAAGCTGCATATTATAGTCGAGGTGTTTATAAGCACGAGGCGAAGCCGAATGTTTATAATAAACCGATGACTATAATAGCCAGCTTACTGAGTACGAGTCTCATACGACATTTTTCAATACATTTGCGATTAAAATTAGGTAGATACTTCAAATGTAATAACGGCGGGAGCTAAGGGCACGAGCGGGTTGCTTTTCGCGGTTTACGCATGCGTTAAAGTCTATCCGTTATATTAGACCTTAGACGCCGGCGTCGGTATCCTCTGAGGCGGCAGCCAAGTGCCGGCGGCTTTTTTGTGAACTTTTGTCGGTATGCGGTGTCCATGTGTCAAAGGGTGTGGGTTAATATAATGGACAAACTATACAAACAGAATGCTCGTTTGTGATTGGTGTAAAATGAAAAGGCCTAGTACTGTAAAATACAACATTACGGTACATGTATCGATGTCATAAAGACCGTATTAATAGCAAATGTATTGAAAAGTATGTTATTGCCAATTCTAATGGATTCTAATTCCAGTTATCACGACCGAATTTAATTATCTTAGGATATAATACGAAAATGCCAACACATATTTATGCGTAATAACTAGCATTGCACTACAATAATTATTTTATTCCTATAGTATATAACGTATAATAATAAACTGTTTTTTGTATATTATAATCGTGGATGTTGTTAGAGATAGGAACCGCGTTGTTGTAACAAAAACGCGAGCAAAAAATATACACACTGACGTCACTGACCAGATATACGCAATTTGACGTTTTGAAATATTCGCTGGAAAGTTGAATTTCGTGTGACCCACACGTGAAATTCGTACTGGAAAAGAAAATAAGGATTCTGAAATAACATTTCATGTGTAATTTAACAAAACGTTTATTTAAAATAATGATAATGACGTATGGCCTATCTAACCGCTGAGTCTGTTCGCGTTCACGTTTTCGATTGTTACGAAGCATTAGACGCTCTATCCTGATTGTTATGTTATCTAAGATTTTAATGTAAACGTTATATAACTGTGCAATAAGTGGTTACAATATGTTAATATTGAAAACCATATTCGTTATGGTTTTTAAGATATTGAAGTAATAAGTATTAGCATTACTTTTAGCCTAAAATTACATATAATATGTCAATCCAGAGCTTCTAATGCGATATCGTGAGGAGTTATCTTCGTTCCAAAAGACTTCTATATGTTTCACTCCAAATACGTTCAATTTCTAAGCGGTGCAGACTCCTTCTATTGTTTAAATTTCATAAATCACTCCTAACGATTTTGTGATTTTAGGGTCCAGTAGGTACCTTAAAAGATAAAAAACTAATCCTTATAGGATGGCTTGGTTGTTTGTCTGTCTTTTTTACTTTCGCAGACCTTAGTCGGTGGTCTTATAGTCCCGTTAAACTATATAAACAAGTTTTTAAGTCGATAAAAAAATTTAGTCTTTCATATACGTATTTTCTCATAGAATGGCGCGTCACCAAATCCATAGTTTCCGTTCACGTAGAATCTTTAAATTTGGCTAAACCCAGGTACTACACATTAACCCATCTGGGTTAGATCCAAGGTCACGATCCATTTCAATGATAGAGGCAATTGATAATGATTGATGATAAGTTAATAGGTTAAGGCACAAGTGAAGAGGAAAATCTAAATTTTTACAATTATTCATTTTGAACGGATTTCTAGGGTTCCGTACATGAAAAGGTAAAAACGGATACACCAGTTATAGCATAACAAGTAGTTACTAAGAGTATTATGTACTAGTAACACAATGTCACAGAACCGCACTTGGTAGCTTATTTCATCATCATCATCATCATTATCAGCACCAGCCCATTTTTACCCCACTGCAGGGGCTTAAGCCTCCCCCAGGGTGAGGAGGGGGGCTTGGAGCTTAAGTCCACCAAGCTGCTCCACTGCGGGTTGGGAACTGTAACGACCGCCATCTATTGACAGCGTCCGGGACCGACTGCTTAACGTGCCCTCCGAAGCACGGTGTCAGTGATATTGTGTACTTAAGTCAGAAGAACTCATTGGTACACGCCCGGATTCGAACCATGGCCCTGTGGGGCCTTATAAATTTAAGACAGTTCGTCGCACAATTCGTTGTGCTCTGGGCTATCACGACTTAGGTAGCTTATTTACTTTATTCATATGAAAACAAGTATGACGAAAGTAAACACTTGCTGGAAACAAACATAAAACAGCCTCAAACTAGTTGTTGACAAGGTAAACTACTGTACTAGCGAAATAAACTGTGTAATTATGTTGAACATTGTCTTAAAAAAATACATGAAATTTAGAAGTTTTATTAAGAAAATTATGTAAAACTTGTATCTGTTAATACTGAATGTGTAAGCTGTTAATTTCCCAATGAATAAATAAATAAATTATTGATCGAGTCATTAACAAGTTATTTCTTTGCTTAGAGGACGAAGAAGTTCTATGCAGGAATTTACATAATTGAAACGTTCCCGTAACGATTTAAATTGATTTATGAATACGTTTTTTGTAAGGACGTAATTACAATCCAATTATTTGAAAACTGCCTTCCAGTTTACTCCTGTGGAATCTAAATTATTAGCCCATAAATTCATCGCCGCCCAAAAACGTGCGTCTCGCAAAAAATATATATATATTTTACTAGAATATTCCAATTTCATAATTATTCTAAGGATCGAACCTTTTATGTTGTCGCTATTTTTCACATTCTCTTTATCTTGGCTAGGGCTTTTTATCGACCATGTCTGTGTTATCGACCTACTAATTTGAAAAATATGATAAAAAAATTACTTTGAACTTCAAAATTGGTAAAGCCCAGTTTCTGACGAAAGTGAAGGCGTTCTGTCATTTTTGGCTTACGCAAGTTTTTCAGGATAAGATAACCATGTCTGCACTACTGGCGATAAGTAGTTTCCATACCATACAATACCATACTATCGGTCTATTAATGCCCCACTGCACTACTAAGGCCAACCCTAATTAAGGTAATGTCGTAATAGCCGAGGGGTAGCGAGCCCGCTTCTTGTTTAGAAGGCCGTGGTTAAGCCGTCGGTCCCGGTTGCCATCAATAGATGGCACTCGTTAAAGTTCACCAACCGGTATTAGAGGCGCGTGGTGGATTAAGCTCCAAGCTCCCTCATCCCGACAAATTTGGTCCTGAGATGCAATTTGAGTTTGATGCGTGATTTCACACATGATTTTGATAACACACAGCAAACATATATTTAAATGCAAAGAAATATACAAAACCATCTTTGGTATCATTAAAACGTATATTTTTGCCGTAAAAACTTTTTAGGAGCATTTCGCGCTCTTTCTGAATAGTGAAAGAAACTGAATCGTCACGGCTCAGTGTCACGAGATTAAATGGATATTGTAAGCGCGCAGTACGGAAAAATTTGATTCCAAGTTCGGTAGGTGCTACAAAAATCGATCTATCAAAGGTAAGTTCTTTTCTTTAATATTTTATTAGATCTACCTGAAAATTATTTAGTATTAATTTTTTATTCATATTTTATTGAGTAAGATAGGTAGGTACATTTCGCAATTCAATTCCCAAGTTACAAAATATATCATACAATACTTACGTGTTTCATAATTTTTTTTTTTCAATTTGTTACTAGAGAGTTATAACGAACGCCGTATAACGCAATAACTTAATACAATAACTCGAGAAATCACCTAAAAAGGAAAATCTTATTTTTTATTAAAAGAAAATATGAAACGTTCTTTACAAGAGATATTTTCTGGAAAAATGAAGGTAGCTCTTGTTAGAAAGATAAATCTTGTTACTTCTAATAATCTGTTTATGCCATAACTCTGTTAAGCGAATTATAGTTCCAATCAAGCTTTATGGTGGATCCGAACATAGACACAAGTTGCGTCGCAGTAACTATCAGTTTTAGGTGTAGCGGGACGCAGTGGAGCAAGGGGTATATGACTGTACCTGCGCACGAACGCTTAAAGCGTTGGTATTCCGATCCGCCGTGAAGTTTGAGGCGAACTATACCATAATATTAATTTAAAAACGGGTGCGCGTATATTCAGGGTCATCGTCCAGGTAATTAATACAGGAGTTGACTTTAGGACAAAGTTAAAAATTATGTGATTAAATTTTGTTATCACATATATATCAGAAAGTTGGTTTTTTTCATTATTCCTGGTGACTCTTAATAGGAACAACGATTTAAAAGCACATAATCTGGTGTGATTCGGTAGGATTTTTAATACTATTTAATTACAGTAGAAACATTATTACAGGATTTAAGAGAAAACCAACATTGTACGTAAAATACCAGTTCCATAAAAAATATTACATAGTTTAAATTATGACCGATGTGTTTTAACACTCTGCGTTTCATACAAACATATTGTCGCAGTCATCACAAACATTTTTTTGCAAATATCCTGAAAACGGTCAGGATGATCACAATTTTTTTTTCCGAGTTTCCATAATTATCAGAACTTTTGCAATCGTCTGAGAACTTTCGCAAAGATCCCTTTTTTCTAGTTATCCATTAACATAGGTATATATTGAAATAATTATATTTGAAGGTATAACGTTGACTGACATATTTATATAATTTTAACAACTTCATCTAAAATTTATGATAGGTCATACTAAGGTCAAAATTATTTACTAAATAAACTAAGAAGGGAAGTAGGTCCAATGAAATAGACATTTATTATTTCGAAGATCAAGAGCCGTATTTTGGATAAATTATTTGCCAACGTATAAAGAAGTATATATGTGTAAGTGGATCCTCTGAGAAATACCAATTATTCAAAGTAGGCTCAAATAATGTACCTATAGCTGAGCCGTCATTAAAAGGTTTTTAATAGGATGAACATTTCTCTAGAATATCGCTCTTTATTGTGTAAAATCGTGTTATTTTTTATCGGTATACGTCTTTCTACATTCAAAATTGATAATGATGGCGATGATAATAATGATACCTGGGACATTCAAACTAAGCAATGCTTGTATTATGGGTGCTAGACAACTGATATACATACTTAAATGTTCTATATAATATATATTTATATAGACATTTCACACCCAGTTGTATGGAATTACTGAATTTTTCTCTCTCCAGAAATTATACGTATTGGCTCTCATCCAATTTGTTGTATATCGCATGCAACTCGGTGCCCCTTCGCACTGTACCGTAAATTAAATTGCGTTTATTGTATCCCACCCTCAGTCGGTCGGACCCCGAAACCATATTAATATAAATAAAATCATTAATTTTATACGGATAGTTGCGTCGCCTGGTTTCAATTTATCACATTGACTCGTAACACAACACACATGACTTACCAAGGAACGGAATTTGAGTTAGATCCAGCGATTGTCTTTTTATAGAAATCCTTTTATATCTTTTTTATAATTAACTAAGTGATAAATAAAATAAGACATGTAAAATTTAAAAATTTTAAATAGGAAACCAGGAATTTAAAAAATTGTATTTTAAGACACTAAGCTTTGTCATCACACGTCACAAACACGGGCTACAAATAAAAGGTCGTGAGCTGTATAAAAAAGTTTCCAAAACGTTTTCCCTGGACGCGAAGGAAATTAGCATTAAAAACGTTTTATTTTTGCACAATGGCAACCCTGGTATAAAAACAGTGATCCAGTTTACTTCATTTCGTTTTATTTTAAACGAAACACAATAAACTAATGACAATGGTGGTCGAAACCAGTGGAGCCCGTCACTCGATAACTGTTCACCGCGGCTGCCCATTATGGACCGATCTGGCAATAGTGATAGATTTTAACTGTTGCATTTAGAAAACTCTTCAGCTTTATTATATGCATTAGTATGCATATAATAAAGCTGAAGAGTTTTTTGTGTTTTAAGTGCTATTCTATGGAACTACTTGGCAGATAAACACACAGACGGACGGACAACAAAGTTATCATATAAAGTTACATTTTTTGTTTTATTTTGAGATAAAAAACCCTAAAAAAAATTATTTGCCAATGGACATGTGTATTTTAATCAAAAATTCATTTACAGAAAATTCTTCCTTCGTCGCACATTAAACAGTAGAATCGGCGTACGAGGACGTTCGAATAAGATATTTATTTCCGTTAATAACTGCGGCAGCTGGCGAGTTATTTTCGATAAGCCAGTCTGAGATATGTAGTCGGTCACCAACTTGGCAGTAAATAAGGAAACTTGATAGGAATGATGAATTGTCCCTGTAGCAGGAGTACAGTTTTTCATATGATGCATATTATTCTACTTTGTATAGGTAATCCTGAGAGCTTTGGCGCTCTTTTTCCCGATAGAGTTTTACTATTGTAATAATAATAATAATAAAATGATAACGTATACATCACAACAACGTTTAGGCCCCAAACTAAACAGTAGCTTGTGTTTTTGGGTACCAAGCGAAGACACCACATACATATAACAACCAAGACTCCGGTACTAGTATTAATATTCATCATACTGACCCGACCTGGGATTCGAAGCCGGGACCGCCAGCTTCGTAGGGAGGGTCGCTACCCACTAGGCCAAGCGGTCGTCATAGTATAGGTAGCTAACACAATTCAAGAATATAGACAGAAAGCAGTTCCTTGTGTATTGTTTGTACCCTGGCAAAATAGTACATTCATATTATTCTACGAAAGAGCAGAATATTCTTGTTTGCTGTCCTGTACCTGGGTATTTTTTGTTTAAACTTTTTTGGTTAGGACCTTCATCCTAGTAAACTTTGTGTGATCTATTCTGTAAGAAATATGTTTAATAATTACTACTCCATATTTTAGTAATGCTTTCTGTTAAGAGAGGACCGAATGTCTTGGAAATCTGCGAGTAGAATTTTCGATATGTTCCTATATCACATACCGACTGACTGTTCGATCGAATGGTTAGAAACCATACCAGCAGAATCAAAGGTCGGGGTTCGATTCCCTCTCGGGACTAATATTTGTGTGCGTGAATGTCTATTTATTACGTGCCTGAATGTAACACATGTATACACGTATTATAAAAAATCTAATTATATTATATAGTAGATCAACTGTCTAATACCCAAAATAAAGGCTTCGTCTAGTTTGGGACTAGATGGTCCTGCGTGAGATATCTCAGATATTATTATAATTACTATTATAACATCTCTCTGCGGGCACATACTAATTATACACTTCTTTTAAAAATGGGTAAGTAAAAACCATCTACAACGCCATAAAATTATTTTCTGTAAATTTTCGCTAACTAAACGTACTATTATTTTTATTTCAATAATAAAATAGCAATTGCCAATGTTATTTGGTATTCTCAAATATATGTAATATTATTGTTAAGTTTAAAAAAAGAAAAATTTAATTGTTTTTCATGTCAAGATAAATGGCCGGGGTTAACGCGTTTTAATCTTAAAAATAATTTTCAAAAAAAATTAAAACCGACTTCAAAACCATAAACTAAAAATTAAAAAATTAAATTTTTACTTTAAAGGAAGGAGCATTATCAGGCGGCATATAGTTAATGAAGTCGGTGCCTACTCACTCAGACACTTTAAATTGTGTTCTATATTTATTATAGTTATAAATATATCATTGTTGTAATTGTTATTACCTGGTAAGTACCCATTTAAAGTGTCTGAGTTGGCACCGACTTCATTAACTATATGCCGCCTGTTAATGCTCCTTTCTTTAAAGTGAAAATTATATTTTTTAATTTTTAGTTTATGGTTTTGAAGTCGGTTTTTATTTATTTTGAAAATTATTTTATTTTTCAATTTTTAGTTGAACGCATCTGTAACTTATTTTTATTTAGTATAAATGGGGCTACTAAACGCGCTACTCTAATGAGACAGAACTGCGATTACGCAACGTAAATTCAGTGTCAAATTGACGGATCAGCATGCCTAGTAGGCAGTGGTATTCCTATGTAAAACTTCAATCTCATTTATTATTTTTGTGCGAACTGAACATTTTGGCATATTCAATCGTATGAAGGAAGCCCAACAAAAAGTAACTGCTGTAAATCGTTGAGAAATTCCCTCGACTGTATATGGTCTTCATCATCAGACTTGTAATGGCACTTATAACCCATATGAGTGCAAAGTTCTCTTCAATAGAAATGAATTAAGTCCAAACACCAGGTAATTGCTGTAAATCGTTAAGGAGTTCCCTCGATTGTGTATGGTTTCCATCATCAGATCTGTAATGGTACTTATAACCCATATGGGTGCAAAGTTCTCATTAATAGAAATGAATTAAGTCCGAACACCTGGTAATTGCTGTAAATCGTTAAGGAGTTCCTTCGACTGTGTATGGTCTCCATCATCAGACCTGTAATGGTACTTATAACCCATATGGGTGCAAAGTTTTCATTAATAGAAATGAATTAAGTCCAAACACCAGATAATTGCTGTAAATCGTTGAGGAGTTCCCTCGATTGTGTATGGTCTCCATCATCAGACCTGTAATGGCACTTATAATCCATATGGGTGCAAAGATCTCATCAATAGAAATGAATCACGTCCAAACACCAGGTAATTGCCATAAATCGTTAAGGAGTTCCTTCGACTGTGTATGGTCCCCATCATTAGACCTGTAATGGTACTTATAACCTTTATGGGTGCAAAGTTCTCATTAATAGAAATGAATTAAGTCCAAACACCAGGTAATTGCTGTAAATCGTTGAGGAGTTCCCTCGATTGTGTATGGTCTCCATGATCAGACCTGTAATGGCACTTATAATCGATATGGGTGCAAAGATCTCATCAATAGAAATGAATCAAGTCCAAACACCAGGTAATTGCTGTAAGTCGTTGAGGAGTTCCCTTGACTGTCTTTCAGCTCCATCATCAGATCGACTCCCGACCTTCCTTAAATAATACTAGTAGTAGTACTTTATCAAAATACTTAAAATACGATACTTTAGAATACGATTTTCGATGGTTGCCCTCGATTTCTCTGGGATGCCATCATCAGATTCTGGTTTCCTTATCATGGTACCACTTCGGAGATATCTCCCTTTCACAAAAAAAAAAATCATCCAATTCGGTTCATAAACAACGAAGTTATCCCTAAACACACATAAAAAAAAACATATATACGGTCGAATTGAGTAACCTCCTTCTTTTTTGAAGTCGCTTAAAAACGGAAAAGTTTCTAATTGGCTGTCATTTTTTTTTATATTTGATTACAAAAAAAGTACCACAGTACACACATACTATATGTCCGTACGTACGTCCATACTAAATATCCGTTATTGAATAAAAACTGTTTGAATTTTTTTTGAATTATTTCTAATCTTACATACGAGACATTTAACTTGTTCAGATAATTTCAAATAAATACTACGATTTATGAAAATTCAGTACCTTCGAGCCGTTCTTAAGGTATTATTTAAAAAATACCAAATCATAACCAAAATCAATTATCTAACAGACGACTGCGGAAACCGCAACTAGCGGTTCACTTACCATAAAGGGGCAAAGACACACGCGTTTCCATTTTTAGTCGAAATTTAATGATTTTTCCTCATTTGAATACTACCAAATGAATCGTTCCAAACACGATACGATACACGCTTTGCCAGTCGCGTGCCGTGGCACTATGCTAATAGTGTAACGATTGTGTCTGTTCCCACCCTAATCGTGACGATCGCGACGTCTGATAAAGCACGATGGCGCGTTAGAAAGCTTTTACTCGTCGAAGAAGTCACAAAGACGAGAACCAGTGAAGTGCGAGTCGGATTTCGGTACAACCCTGATAGTGTCGACGACGATTTGATCCGTTTTAGACCTATCGTGAAGAACCATAAAACGTATAATATATCGGCCAAATGTGAGTTGAACTTGTACACGAAGGGTTCCGTACCATCGTACAATATAAAAAAAAACATGTTTCTTGCATGGGGACCTCCTTTAATTGAAAAATTTATTTTATTTTTATTATACATTCTCCACAAAAATTTAAGTATCTACGTATTACGGTTTAGACGATACAGCTATATGTCAGACGCACGGACGGACAACGGAGGCTTAGTAATAGGGTTGTCATTGGTACTCTCTGGGTACGACATTCTAGAAAAGATTACGATCAACAAATAAAAATAAAATCTTTACTTTAAAGAAGTATTAATAGGCGGTAGTTAGACAGTTTATGAAGTCGGTGCCAAGCATGGAACTAATGTGCCAAGTATTCACTTTACTGTATTCTATATTTGTTATAATAGTTTGAAATAATAATAATAATAACGTATACATCACAACAACGTCTAGGCCCCAAACTAAGCATTAGCTTGTGTTTTGGGTACCAAGCGAAAACACCACATACAAATAACCAAGACCACAGTACCAGTATCAATATTCATCATATAAATACTGACCGGACCTCGGATTCGAACCCGGGACCTCCAGCTTCGTAGGCAGGGTCGCTGCCCACTAGGCTAAGCGGTCGTCGTACAATTCTAACGTTATTATTGTTTTGATTGTTATTACATAATAAGAACCCATTTAAAGCGGCTGAGTTGATACCGACTTCATTAACTATATACTGGCCACCATTGCTTTAACGCAAAAATATTACTTTCAACTGCTTAGTTTAAGTTTGTATATATACAAAATTTTAAAGATTTTTTATTTAAATTTTTAAAGGTAAGTCATTGCAGCTTATTTTGATTTGTATTTAGCATGAGTAGCATTGAGCGCTTCTAAGCGTGACAAATGAAAAGATCGTTAAAAAATTGGGAAAGAAATGCATTGATTTGCGGGTCAGGTGCTTGGTCGCAGCAATTAATACAGTGGAAGCGGAACTCCATAATAACGGCTCCATCCATATAAATGCTTACAGACGGGAGTCCGCATCGAAACGAATCATATGAGCCCAAACACGAGGTAACTGCTGTACACCGTTGAGGAGTTCCCCTCGACTGCCTGCCATTTCCACCATCAGATCAGCTGTCACCATAATATTATATTTCCTATGAATGTATATTTATGTGTCACGTTTCATTAAAATAAATTAATGGGAAATGGGTGAAATTCAAACAAACTGGATTCATCCCTTAATTTTTTACCTTTAGAAGTAGAATATTTTCTTCAAATTTGAATGGGGTCAATTGTGTATTTAATAATGCCAATAAAGTCTATTTAATAAAAAAGGAATGACTTGAGTTTGTCAGAATCGACAAATATATCGAGTAATATGGGTAATTACACAATAAAAAAAATTAAAAATAACATGCAGTCCGATCGAGAACTGCCTCCTTTTTTGGAAGTCAGTTAAAAACAATCACTTTGGAGAATACTATATTTCATCGTGCGATTTGTGCTCATCATTTTCACAAACTCTTGATTTTCTTTGGTGAATAAAATTTCACCATGATCATAAATACGATTGTCCAAAAGATTCCACCATACACAAAATTAGCAGAGAATTAATTTCAAAAATGCATTAGAAGAAAGACTTCAATGAACTAGGAACAAAATCTAGTTATATTTTTTAATTAACCTTATTCACGAGTTCAAGTGGTAGGTAAGTAATTACCACTGGATTTTTGGAATGCTATTCATTTGAAATATTCAGAATTAAGATTTAAAACGTATCGCGTGTCACAAATTAGCGCAACGTTGAGCTTCTAGTGGTCGACACGCGATCCAATGATATTCGATTACCATTGTTTATCATTGGCTGTTTCAAAATACACAAAATGAGTACTAAATAAAGTGAATAAAGTGGTAATAATAATAAACAATAATAAACTTGGGATATTTATTTTATTTATTTATTTATTCAAGGCCAAACTTACAGCTACATAGTCGAGACTTAAAGTCTTTCAAATATACATCTACATATAAAAGACATTCCACACAGCGCCATCTAGTCCAAAAATAAGCAAGTATTATGCGTGTATTATGGGTTACTAAATAGTTGATATGAGTACTTATATATTATTTTTTAAATTATTCGTACATATATATATATATATATATATGTACGAATATATATATATATATATGTACGAATAATTTAAAAAATAATATATAAGTACTCATATCAACTATTTAGTAACCCATAATACACGCATAATACTTGCTTATTTTTGGACTAGATGTATATATATAGACACTTTTACACCTAGACACGGAACAAATAAACATGTTCATGCACACACATATTTGTCCCGGGTGGAACTCAAACCCGCAACCCTTTAAATATTTTTAAAGTGGTCAGTGACCATAAATTTCTATACCTAGGCGACCACGCAATTTAGGCACGTGAGTACATAAATGGAACAGAGACAAAGCTTCATAGAGCCGTGTTAGGATAGGTACACAAGCATTGCCTGACTACTGGCAGAGCCAATCATAGCGTGTTTTGTAGTACTGACCAATGACCGTGTGGTGGCGAGCCCGCTTCTCATTTAGAAGATCAGAGTTCACATTACAGAAATAGGCGTGTTCCAATGAGCTTTCCAGACTTAAGCACACAACTATCACTGACTCCGTGCCTCGGAGAGTTCGTTGGTCCCGATTGTCCGATGGCAACTCACCAACTCGCACTGGAGCAGCGTGGTAGACCTCTACAGTGGGGCATACTGGGCTGACCAACACAGACGAAATACTTTATTAGAATTATGTGTCCGAATCATCATACTAACCCATGTACTAGTTATAATGTACAAGGTCTACTTATAGAACACGCACAACCCAACAACGACTTTCTTATTGAAAGTAGTGTTATAACAGCCAAAACTAATATTTCGGATCTTTCTGTTGATCGATATCAAAAGAGTGACAGAATCTGGTATAGGACCATTGGAACTTTCAAGTACAAAGCTGGTTACTTGCTTGTATTAGACTAGCTTTCTGCCTGCGGCTTCGCCCGCGTGCACCTCATGTTCGTGCTGAAAAAACAATCCGGTTTAACAGTGAAAGGGTGACAAACATACAGACATGTTTTCTGTGGTGAAAAGTAGTCTAATGTCTTTCCTTCGGGTTCAAGCTATCTTTTTATCAAATATCATTAAACTCGGTTTTGCGGTTTAGCAGTAAAAAAAATAACAAACATACTGACGCCATTCCGCGGTAGAAAGAAGTCAAGGTACCTTCTTCCCAAGTTTCATGAAGATCACTACACCGGCTTAGCCGTGAAAGGGTAACATATATAGAAAAGTATCTGCGGCAAAAAGTATCCTACGTGTTCACCAGTGTTCCCAGACGTCCCGATTTTTGCGGGACGTCCCGATTTTAGGGTTCTAATTGAATGTCCAACACGGGACGCCAGTTGTCCCGATCATTCCGTAAATCGATGCGTGAAAATTCGATCGCAACTTTAGAAATCCAGTTGTTTGCGGCTGGCCTATTCACCGGACACAACGTAAATTGAATCGAAACTCAATTTTGATTTCGAGTCATGTATGGACATTTATACATTTTTGAAAGACAAGAAAGATATATTACAACAAGTAATATCATCTAAAAAATATCAAAAAATGTTTGCCTTTTTTATTATCAAAGAATTTGTCATATTTATGATTTAGAGTGATTATAAAATTAATAAGCAAGTAATAAATGGTTCGTAATTTTTTTTTCCTTTTTCGTCCCGAATTCTTCAACGAAATCCCGCATTTTTTTAAATTTCGTATACTGATCCCGATTTGAAATTCTGGCAATACTGGTGTTGACCCAAGCGCTACTTTACGCATCAGGTTACATCACAGACAGACATATAGAAAATTCCAAAAAATGGCGCTTTGATACCTGGCTCGATCTTCACTACCATATCTATTTTCAGAAAATATGTACTACAGACACGGTATCATTATAGTATAAATATATACGGACCCTGTCAATAGATGGCGATCGTTACAGTTCCCAACCCGCAGTGGAGCAGCGTGGTGGACTTAAGCTCCAAGCCCCCCTCCTCACCCTGGGGGAGGCCTAAACCCCTGCAGTGGGGTAAAAAATGGGCTGATGATGATGATATACATAGATTAGACTAAAAAGTTTGAGGCAGATAACTGTTAGAGTGGAGTGCATGGCGGGTAGGCAGATATAGTAGCTTTAAGTACGTAAACAAAAAAAAATTACATAATAATACGTCTATCGTCTTGTTGCGATGAGGCATTTTGTAAAATTACTACCTGCAAATCCTCTATGCACGCCACTGAGTTGTTATTACATTGGTAGAAAAATTTAATAATCACCAAGGATCGCGTTTAGTGTGAAGTCTTGAAATGTCACCCTGTTTCACTACAGACAAAATTTTTTTGTAGCAGGGTTTACTTTTTGAACCAAGCAAACGAAACCATTGTTTTTACACGATCAAGTTAAACAAAGCAACAATGTGCTACAGAAACAAGTTTTGAAAACGAGCACGTTTTTGTTCGGCTTTACGATGGTATTTTTTTAAAATTGCGACTTAGTGTTCCATACATTGAGTAAATTAATTTGACAGCAGCGTTTGGTTTTAATCTATACTAATATTATAAAGCTGAAGAGTTTGTTTGAACGCGCTAATCTCAGGAACTACTCATTCGAATTGAAAAAATGTTTCTGCGTTAGATAGTCCATTTATCGAGAAAGGCTATAGGCTATTATTACATCACACTACGACCAATAGGAGTGGAGCATCAGTGAAAAATGGTGCAAAGACGGGAAAAATTATTCCTTTTGAGAGCTTCCGTTACGCGCGCTGCGTAAAAGGTTGATGTTAAGCAAGAATCATGTATTGCGGAATTGTTCCCCTTTAAAACTTCTAACCAAAACTCCACGACAGCATATGTGTACCTTTTAAGGTTGTAAGGTACTTTGCGCACTGAAACTCGGACTAAAACTCGTCATTTTACACCAGCTAGCTGTAGTATGAGTGGTTAGACGGTAAACACAGAAGAGGGCTTCTAGTCAATTCGTGCTTTTATGGTTCTATAGGGTGGTGATAGGCTTTGGCATCGCGTACAGATTGAAAGTTTTTCTTCTGATTTCCCTTGTGAACTCGAGGAATGAATTCGCGCAAGCACAATACTGTAATTTTGCAAGTAAGTATGATAGTCGAGATTTAATATGGTACACAGCTATGGTCGGAGATAGTCTCTTTATACGAACTATCCCTAACTCACTATAAACACGTAATGATATACAAGGTGAGATTTTATTAACCGGCCAAAATTTTGCTAGATGTTAGGTATCACCAATAAACATCATTGCGTAAATAAAAAATATGGGTTACATTTTCAAAATAAATTATTTTATCTACAGTTTATTTTATAACGTTTGGTTGCCTTCTTAACGCTATAGTAAACGTACGCGCCCGAGGCCTTTGAAACGGAATGATGCGGCAGGCAAGAATGGTAACTAGAGTTTTTGGTTTTTTCGGGAAAGGTTTATGTAGTCATATCTCAATATTTTTCTATAGAACGATACTAAAAGAAAACAAGACGGCTATCGGTTTTCTACCAAAGATCATTATATTAAAATATGGCTGGTCATAAAAATCTCACCCTGTATAACAAAACAATAGGTACGCATGTGAATAATGACCCTTGCTAACTTGGAGAGCAAATTCGCGCAAGCACATACTGCATATTATTATAATTTTGCAAGTAGATATGATAGAAAGAATACTTAATAAAGACTACTCTCTGATAAAAGCCATGTGCGATATTAAAGTTCGACTTCTGTACACAGTAACAAATTCGGCCATTTTGCATATATGTCCCAAGTACTACACGTCAGCTTCACTTCATCAGCCCATTTTTACCCCACTGTAAGGGCTTCGGCCTCCCCCGGGCGAGAGAAGGCTTGGAGCTTGGAGGCCTGGAGTTAAGTCAGAAAAACTCATTGGTACACGCCCGGATTCGAACCATGGCTCTATGGACGTCAGCACACGTCAGCTATTTTCGCAATATTCATTCAACATTCGTTCATGTATACGTTTATAGACATTGTACTTGTACACTTGCCAGTATGTAGTCCTGAGATGGTAAAGTAACACGACAGTTAATATTTACTTCATGGATATTTTTTTTTTGCACTCATGACAGAAAACTACCTAGACACAGTGTTATTATGGTTCTAGCCCTAATCGATTAAAACAGTTCGACAAACAAACAAAACGTTAAATTTACTACTTTGCTGCTATTGGTGAACCTCTTGAAAACTAATCATGAACAGGTGTGGCATGGTGGGGTGAACACAAAGTTGAACAGAAAAGACATTCGGCCCTACATTCTAAGGACCTACTTCTGAAATGGCCCTTCAGTCGAGACTCTTTGAATTCGAACAAGCGACGTAACGGGTCAAGCTGCTTTGTTCTTTCCGTTTCAATAGCAATGTTAGACTCACATTTTCGAATTGAACGTCCTATGTATGTGGTCGAGTGTTTTCGTTTTTTTAACGTGGGTATTTAAATAATTTTAATACCTTTATATTTGGATTGTTTGCTATTTAAAGAGCTTGCATTAAAGACTTGTGTGCGATATAATAACTTATTAAAACTTTATATTTTTAAGGCTTTGTACTCAAAGGGTGCTAACGGGACCATTTGATTAAGCATATGTACGCCGTCTGTCCTTCTTTTAAAAAGTTGTTTCTTTTGAACTATTTTGTCATCCACTTTCAGCTTCATGATTACATCAATCATCAATCTATAAAATTTCACCTGATGTAATCGTTGGAACTCCCTTTGAGGAGACCTAGACCTGATAACCAGATTGTTGCATTGTCATCGGAACTAATTTTCGTAGAAAAAGAGGAAGGCTGACGTGGAGAGGCGTGTACGCATTTACATTTACGAGCGTCGCCTGAAAATGAGCGTCTTATCTGGTTTTTACTCCCTACTGAACGCACTATTAAATGTTTCACAAAAAAAGTAAAAAGTAAAGTTAACGTATAAGAAACGCATTTTTTTTGCTGCATGGCATAGCAAAAACGGTATTAGATACATACAAATGTCAAGCTTGATAACGCTAAGGAACCCGAACTTAATGAAAGAAAACACGATTTTGTTGGTAAATAGGTACATCACACAAATAGCTGTATTGTGTGGTAGCTGACCGATTTTATCTTTTACATTTCTACTGTAGCTTCGTATTGGTCACCTTAAAGTGGCTCTGAAGACTGATCACCGTGATGTGACGTCACCTACAATATATGTCTACGTCATGAAATTACTAATCCCGCTTCATCTGTCACTTCAAGTTACAGTTTTTCAATCTATATTCTTACATTTAAATTAAATTGTGGCTTTGATGTGCGATGGGCCAGGCCCTATTGCGCTGGCAGGTCCACCTCACTTCTCGCGACAATGGTTCTATGAAATTATTCCATTGCGACATACGTACGTACACTCCATTTTTAGGGTTCCGTGGCCAAATAACAAAAACGGAACTCCAACAATTTCGTCATGTCCGTCCGTCACAGGCTCTATATCCGCCATCTTTACATTGAATCTCATCAGATTTCACAGTGTGTCGTGATAGCCCAAAGCGCAATGAACCTGTCTCAAATTTATATGGCCCTACGGGGCCATGGTTCGAATCCGGGTGTGTACCAATAAGTTTTTCTGACTTTATATAACTATGACTGACTCCGTGCCTCAGAGAGCACGTTAAGCAGTCGGTCCCGGACGCTGTCAGGGATGGCGGTCGTTACATTCCCCAACCCGCAGTGGAGCAGCGTGGTGGATTTAAGCTCCAAGCCCCCCTCCTCACCCTGGGGGAGGCCTAAGCCCCTGCAGTGGGGTAAAATGGGCTGATGAAGTGAAGTGAAGAAGATTTCACAGGCAGATATAAGTTCATTATTTAGGGGTTCTCCATACATTGGACTAAAGAATGAAATTTTATTTCGCCCACCCCATTTTGTGGGTTGTCGTTGAACAGATCTTTGAAAATACAATGATGGTTCTTAAGCAACTTTTTATTTACTTACAATGTTTTCCTTCATATTAATGTGTCCCCCCATCTTTAACTTTTCAACGGTGGGATTAAAAATTAAACCTATTACTATATGCAAGAAACAGTACATGTCCATAGATAATTTCGACGCAAGTGAAATTTTGAACGAAAAAACAAGTTTCAAGTTTCAACAATATATTATAATTTTGCGACCAACTTTTGTTACTCAGATTGTCATGAAATTACACAAAAACTTTCACTTTGAATAAAACTGAATTGATTAAAGCGGGTATCTTTTTTGTTATTTTTTAGTCCTTAAAGAAAATAAATAAGAAAATTTCATATGAATTAGCTACAATGGTTCAAATATCCGAACAACTTGAACGACGTACTGTATGTATAAACAAAAACCTGGACCAACTGAATATTGAGTATACGGACGTAAAAGATTGATCGATCACAATTTGGCAGAAAAGTAAATATTTGGCCACAAACACGTGTGCAAGTTGACTGCTATGTTCTGGGTCAACGACACTCTCAGCATCCGCACGTGCTATTTCTGGTGTTTCTTATACATATTGAACAGATGATATTAGAAATAAATATTATTATAAATTTTCTAATAATATTTATTTCTAATATAATATATAATAATAACTAAAGATAATATTTAGTCCTAGTGAGTTTCGGAAAAAAAATATTTTGTTCCCCTGCTTCTTTTTTTTAATACATATTTTAAATTTAAGCCTATACGACAGCCTTTAGGTACTTACCTTTGAGATTATAAGCTATAAATATAGAAAAAACAAGATACCGTTACTCTCTCATTCTATAAAGTTGTTATTTAACGACCAGGGAACAAATAATACATTTTGATTTTACGTATATCATTAGATTTGATACTTCAAATTATATCGGGTGTCTTCGTGAATTGCCGAACAATGCCGAGCTACCGAATTAAGATCGTAGAACTGTAACTGTTATTATTAATACAAAGTCTAATAGCCAAGAATAGGTGAACGATGGTTATAGGTATTTTTAGCCGTTTTATTTCACATGATAGTAATTTGAACACTTATACCGGTACAGGTTGACTATCTCAGCACAATATACGTACGTTAGGAAGGTTTAGGGTGCGTTTCCCACGCCCGATGTTATCTTTGGAAATAACCTTTGCTTATGCGGTCGAGTGATCTCGAGGTGCTCTGAGTATGCCTACAGGCATACCGGAAGGGGCTTTATATATCGTAGGTACCAGGCTCTAATAACGGTATGATAAAAATCGAAAGTTTCGTTTGCTAAGGCCCTCTGGCACTTTACTTTCCGTGGAAGTAGAATTGATTCCCGTGCGTCTCTTATTTATATAAGCTATTTGAAGAAATAGGTTATTTGATTAATATTGAAAATATTATCCTTATCAAGAAATATAAAGATAAAATTAATATAATAACAAAATTTAGGAACAAAATTATATTCGATTGAACAGTATTGAACTCAAAAGCGATTAGAAGTTTATTTTTGTCTCTTTCGCGAAAAACGAAATTTAACATTTATTTTTTTAAATAAATGCCCTAAAGTTACAGGCCAGTATCCATGCGCTATTACCTTCTCTGTCTAATATGTCCTATTAGACAGAGAACGTAATAGCGCATTCAAAACTTAGTTATTAATAATTTAATTTATTAATTAATATATTATTATTATTAATATTTTAAATTATTTCACTGTGATACATTTAGTATCTCTTCATATAAACTCTTTCATATAAAATAATAAAAAATTTGTCAACTACTGTATTCTTCTGCATTTTAGTGGTTTTAGAAAAAAATGGCACTGATGATCTTTCATTATAAAGGTTATAAAGTGTAATTTTACGTAATGCTACAAAACACTGCAGCATTTTGTAGCATTGGTTATTTTACTCAAACCGCTAATAGTGGATTTCCATTCATAATTTTTACAGCATTCATTATCTCAATAACTTGTAAAATTAAGGTGTATTTTATGCAATTACCATAGAAAGGTACAGTTATAACCAAAATTTATGGCGGATGTGAACATAGACACAAGTCGCGTCGCAGTAACCAGTTTTAGGTGCAGCGGGACGCAGTGGAGCGAGGGGTAGGTATATGACTGTACCTGCACAAGCACGCTTATATCGTTGTATTCCGATCCGCCATAAAGTTTGAGACGAAATATAACTACCACCAAAATGAGATCATCACATACATCGTATAGAAATGACGTAAAGTGGTTCTCTATCACACAGCGCCATCTAATCCCAAAGTAAGCAAGTAGGTATTATGCTTGTATTATGGGGTACTAGACAACTGATATACATACTATAATATATAGATACCTTTACATGGATGTAAACACGAAACAATAGACATGTTCATGCACACAAACATTTGTCCGGGGCGGGATTCGAAACCGCGACCCTTGGCTCCGCAGGTAGGTTTCTAACCACTCGGCCAATCGCTCAATCGCTAAGGAGTTACTCCTAATTTCTCTTTATTTTGTACAGACCTTTTTCCATCTTCGGAGAATCTGGTAATCACATTAAGTTGATTCGTGTTTGTCCGTTCCGTAGTCCACGCGAGCGGCAGCGATAAACAGATACCATGTGTCCTCGATGGGTGAATGACCACACGCTAGGACGAGATTGCGCCTGCGCACGCGCAGAGTTTAACGCAGTTAACTAATTAATTACTTGGTGTCCAAAAGAATCGCTTTTATTGGTGACGATTACATATTCACTAGTGGTTAGTCCTTATAAAGGCTCGTCCATCAATCACTAGAGATTAGTAAGCCACTTTTTTCCCCCCTCTCTTACACGGGTGATGCATGGTGAGCTAATTGTTATGTTCGGAATGTCGTCTATGAGCGGGATGTGCCTTGGGTCTCGTTAAAATATAATACTGAATATTATAATAAAAACTTTTATTAAATTAATTACAAAATTAATAATTATTGAGACCAGCAATGCAAAACTACTTTTCTGTCTTGACTCTAAGTATCCTGTTTTCGGAGTTTGAGGCTATACCTACCCCTCGCCTTTCACTCAACATCACATGTTTCGATGATTTTTTTTCTTATTGTTTTTAGTAATATTCGACAAAGCTGAGGATTATATATTAAACCATAAAAGAACGAATTGACTTCTTCTAGTTAGTTGGTGTATCTTTGGAGTCCTCGAAGTCTCCACGCGCCAATCCTCACCCCCGCGAAATTGCGTTTGACAGTTTTGATACTGTGAAGTGACATTTCTGACTCTATTGAAACCAAACGCTGCTGTCAAATTTATTTACTCTATGTATTAAACCAATTTGCTAAAGAATATCACTCCCCTCGTATATCCGAACCCTCTTCACCCCCATTTGAACTTCATGTGCATAAGGACGACTCCTAACCATAGAGATATTATAACTAGAGTAGGCAAGCTTAATAAAGCCCTGTATGTGGCGGTCGGGTAACGGTTAAGCATGGGAGAAAAAAGGATGGAAATTATCTGTACCGTATATAAATCAAGGTACTCCTATGAGGTACTCTTATTCTCTGTCTTTTTCTATTGAGACCCGCGCTTCGGACCGACTTGCCAACTCTATTCTCTTACCTCTATGCTCCTAACAGATACCTAATCAAATGGCGTAGAAAAAAAAAAGAGGATGAAATTATAAGACAGTAGAGAAGCTAAGATTAGCATGCATTCCGCAATTCTCAAATGACAAAGGAACGACATCGTTTCTAACTAAAATATCGTTTTTGACGACCGCTTAGCCTAGTGGGTAATAACCCTGCCTATGAAGATGGAGGTCCAGAGTTCAAATATTAGGTCGGGTCAGTATTTATATGATGAATATCGATACGGTACCGGGTCTTGGTTGTTATATGTATGTGGTGTCTTCGCTTGGTACCCAAAACACAAGCCAATGCTTAGTTTGGGGCCTAGACGTTGTTGTCATGTGTACGTTATTATTATTATTAACTACATGATTAACTACGCGACGCATCATCTGAGTCTCAGCTTTGGATATTCAAACACAAAGGCGAAACTAACAAACACAAACAATTTCTATCGATCCAGCCATTACATGTCCTTGACACGACAACCTGTCAAAAGCGTTTTCGCAAAATCATCATTGCCATTATAGCCATGATTATAGCGCCATTCAATATCCATTTCTAACGAGAAAGCGACACTTGGTTGCATATGTGTGTGTTGTCAACCTCTTCTTCTATGAAGTTTCACAATCTCAAGCGTGCAATGCGATAAAAGCTATCAGAAATGTCGCACGGGTGACGACGAGATGACGCGAATTTCTAAGAACGGCGCAATTCCACAAGAAAATGCCTATTAGGTAAGGTAATAGCTGTTTCAGGAATAGGGGAGGTTCAGAAGGGCGTTTAACGGTCGGATGTTTATTGACAAGTTTACTCTGAATCACCAAACCCCGTCAATGACAATTCGTGCATACGTAATTTAGATATTGGATTGTAACGTGTCTTGTATATATTATGTAGCTAGGGAATATACTATATCTTATACGAAATTGATTGTTAATATTTCACTTCACGTTTCATGTCAGAAAGCACGGCGAAAAACAAATACAGAATAATGGGATTAAAAAAACTGAAAGCTCGAAGCAGATGTCGCTACTGTTGAGTGACTCCAAATCTGCCATTGGTTATCACTAACAAAACAATTAGCAGTGTACCTACTAGTTTCATTCATAATAATCATTCGGTAATAATAACTTCACTACCAGCACATAAAACTCACATGTGGTCAAGTGCGTCGGTTTTTAAATTCGAAATGGGGATAAAAACTGCCATTTGCCTGGACTAATCCTATAATTTGACATAATATGACTGTCAAATAAGCACCTAACGATTCTTCGAGGCAAAAAGTTATTCTTAAATTACTTGTTTTCGATGCTTGTTTTGCAGCTATTGGCTGTAAAAACCCATGTATTTTCGGAAAAACCTGTATGTAGAAAACTCTGCGAAAAAGCTCTCTGACGGAAAAAATTTTAAATTACAGATACGTCGAAGTCAGGTGGAAATCATCTTAATCGAGTTATAACAACGAAAACAAAATTAGGTAAGTTTGAAAAAAGAAATAAATAAGTTGTCCAAGTCGGTGGCTGTCCCGGTGACATGATGTGGGAATATCTATTTATTCATTTACGATTAGATTTTCATCCTTAATATATGACGACTATAATGACGAGGAGAAACGTGATGGGTATGTTAGGATCTAACCGAAAAAAAAATCGGGCGCGTGGCACACCTGTCGCGCCGGGTGCGTTCGTTTCGATACAGCTGTTAACTTTTTTTTGATGAACCAATACCGGTAAATTATATACCGTGAAAGTACAAAAATCGATGTGTGCTACTTTAAAACGAGTTTGGGCTATTAACTTGTTGACGTTCGAATAAATATCGATTAATAATTTGATATTTAATTATAGATATTCATCTAATCTGAATACATTCATAAATAGGGAAACCTATGGAAGCAGAAAGGCTAACCAACTGCCTGCGGTCATCGAATATTGTTCGTCCTATATCCATAGTGAAAGTCACTGATGGACAGATCAAATTACCTCCATGAGAAACAAGAATACCTACTCAGGTAATAAAGTGAAATTCGGAATAAATTAGATGTTCGTATTGCTCGATGAGAACTGTATAGTGATTGAAAACTCGATATTTTTTTCGAAATTATAATTTATGGTCCATTTGTTTTCGTATGGCGGGTAGTCACCTGCGCGGCAGTAATTGACACAATGGCGTAAGGAAAAAGTGGAAGGGGGTTGTTAACCTAGATTACTGTGTCAATTACCGCCGCGTCTGTAATCATATTCCGTACAAAGACAATACAGACCACAAATTAGGAAAAAAAATTATGACGAGTTCTTTAAATTTTAATTTTAAGTTTGGTAAGGTTAGGGAAATAATTTTTTTACTTTTAATATTTTAAATATTCGGCAGTCGATATTCTATCAATGTGCTCTAACTCTTCAATGTAAGATATAGCGCGTATAATTGTATGGCGTACTTAATGAGCGCATGAAAAATATTTTCCACTTTGTACTTTGCGAAAACCCACTAAAAGCTTTCCACTGATAACTCACCAAGGCATGTTCGTAAAACCGGTCAAGTGCGACTTATGTCTCGTGCGCTGTTCCGGTTTAGCCGTATTTCATGAGATTTGCAATACCTATAAACCTACAATCTCTTGAAGTTAAAAATTTTACTTCAAGCTGAAAGTTATTGTAGGCACAAATTTCCTTTTTTTACGCAGTATTTTGAATCAGATTTTATGCGAGTTTAGTTCCTTATTTCATTATTTTACATTACCCACTAACTTTCATTTGATATGCCACAGTCAACTAAATAAATGCGAAAGTATTATACATAAGCGTTCATTAATATTCCGTTTGGAAAATGGCCATAAAATTACTAATATTTTTTTTTCACTTTTGCATTCGCACCAACTGGAATTGAATATGCGAGGTTTCAACTTTCTAAGTCAAACGGTTGACAGACAGACGCTGTGAATCGTTCTAAGTATATTCGTATACCTATGCAGATCATTAAAAAGACAAATATTTCAATATAATAACTAGCTAGACAAACTTAGATGTTCGTGTATATCGGTTTAATAAGTAAGCTTGGAAGGTATCGCGACATGATAATGTAAACACAGAACATAAGTAATTTAAGTACATTCAGCTAAAATGGTAACATAACAAAATTGAATCATTGAATAATTTATCATGAAGATACACTTCCGTGAATGTCTGCCCTGGAAAAAGAGTTATACAAATTAATTGAACTGAAAACATACTGAAATTATATCTGAAATCCACCTGCCAACTAACAGAAGTACAATAAGTCGTGTTTCTTAGTTTTATTACGTACCTACGCACACAAAATATTTAATTTAGATACATTTTGTTTGCTATTTGTAAACAACTAGCTGTGCCTCGCGGTTTCACTCCCGTTAAATTATAACCTGTCGTTGTTCCTGCGACTTTTATGGTTACTGCTCCGTTCCTTTGGGTCGTAGAGTAATGCTATATAGTCTGTAACCTTCCTCAATAAACGGGCTTCTAAAGTAAAAAAGAACATTTTAAATTAGACTAATAGTTCTTGAGATTAGCGCATTCAAACATACAAACTCTCCAGGTTTATAATATTAATATGATCATAGACTAAGATCTCGAATGTTTACGAGTATAGTCTATAATGTAATATGTTATTCGTTTCATTTATTAATTTACAAAGCCAGTACAGTAATACGCACGGATCTTTGCAGCTTTGAGTTGCCTGCGAATGACTCAATGCGCAGGTACATCTGCAAGAAAAGGGAGGGGTAATAGTGGGACGCGAAAGCCGTGCGTGCGAGCGAGTAACGTGTGCTATCCGACCTCTCCTTCATCTCTATTTTATGCTACTGCGCTGCGACGCTTTCTTGTAAATAACTTCACAGCGGTAAAGATCCGTGCGTATTACTGTGATTAATGCTCTTGACATAGTTAAATTTTTTAATTAATACTATGATTGAATCATATCCAACTACACCATATCATCAAATAAATGCGTATAGCAATGCTATGACTTAGGTATATTACTCATAATATTTAAATATGACAATGTCATTAATGACCAGCTTATGTGCTCATACCTATGTTTTTAGTACATACTACTTTTGTTGTGAAATAATCAACGTATTTTGGCGAATCAGTTATTTCTATTTGGATAGGTACACAAAATGCACTTATCAACAGTTTCGCCAGTATTCTGTGGATAATATACACATATATATAAATTAACAAGATTTTATTTTTTTATGAGTGTACTTGGGCATTGTCGTGCAGGGCACTTTAGCCTTGGGCGGGGTCACACTGCATCGTGTCCACTCCACTCTGTTTAATGTTTCACCATTGTTATTCTAGACTGTAGTTTATAGTGACCTTTCATATGAACTGGTTGGGTTCAATTTAAAATATTTCTACCAAATAATAAAATTTGTTAATAAATATACTACCCCCCACTTTTTAGCTAGTGCCCTATTGTTTTCCACTATTTCATGGCTTGTATAAACATTGTATTAGTCCAGCAGCATATCAATATGCAAAACTTTAGTTTAATGCCAAAACTATATCATTGTTATAATTTTGAACTGTCCTTCCAACATAAGAATATTAATTTAATAATGAACTATGTGGCACTGCTACAACAGTGAGATACAAAATAGTTACAGCTTAAGAACTTGTGGCATTTAAATCATCAGTAAGTTTTCTAAAAAGGATAAATATAAAATTAACACAAATATATTTAATTGTAATAAAACTAAATTTGTTTAATTAAATTCATGGAATTGTATATTCGAGGAGAAGCGTTTCTGTATATGTAATATAAAATGGACATAAATCTTATTTAACAATTGCACAATACCTTTGATAACATACATTGATTTAGATAAAATTCAGAATACGGAACTAGTAAACCTATGTTTCCTTAATATGGCATGACATTTTTCAATGTTACCAGTAGACATTTCTAAATATATTTGAAGAGGTAAAACACTCGGAGAGTTTATTTGTGACAGTATCTTTCTTGCTGTGACTAGATCGCCTCTTATAATCTGACATTCGACTGCTTTAGCCCAAACTGAAACACAAATTTTATCTCTCATTAGCGGCGGTACTGCCGAAGCGATTTCATTTATCATCGGTGGATGTAAATGTTCTACTGCTTCTGTTATTTTGTCTAAGCTTATTAATGCTTCGGCAGCATATATATGAGCTAAAGCTTTATGTTCATTAGAAACGTCAACCTGACTCAGTACATCTTTAGCAGTTATAAGGGCTGCAAAAGGATCTTGTAATTGCAAAAAAATATAAGTTTGCAACACTAAAACGGAATTTTTAAGTTGACACCACTGTTTCCAGTTCAGAAGTGTTCCAGGGGGCACTGGGATAATGTGAGCATTTGTGTCCGTCGGCATTTCTTGGTTCGATATAAGAGATATAGCATTCCTCAAGCATAGCGTACCAAATTCCAACGATAGAGATGGAATAGCAAAAGATTCACCCGAGTTGGAATATTTATCTTTACGTTTTTTTTCTAACAATAAACGTGAATGTGGATTTTTTCCTATTTTCTTAACAGTGAATTGTTGAGCTTCGTCGTTTGAATATTTTTTTACACAGCACTCTGCTAATCTTAACCAAATTCGTGGATTGCTGGGATAGTGTCTGATGGCTTCAACTAAACATTCAAATGCTCCATCTGGTTTATTTGCTGCGAGTAATGCTACTCCTAAATTATGAACGTAGAATGGTCTGTCACGACAAGTTATTAGTTTTTTACTATCTTCTGAATCCATAGCTCGAAAATGTTCCTTAACTGCATTTTGTAAATATTTTGTAGCGAGAAACGATTTGTACATAGACAAATAAGCTACTCCTAGATTATTATTCAATGCGGCCCAAATTTCTTCCCCTTGATTTTTCAAATCATAATTTAATTTTAAAGTTTTGTACTGCCCTAACATATTTACAGTGTCATTCACTTCACCGTTAAAATGTTTTTGTTCGGCCAAGATAAATACATTTTCAATGCAGTCTGGTTTTAAGTTTATTGTGAGCTTTTGATTTAACATTAATTGTGCTCTGCATACTAATCTTTCGTAGGCGGCTATTAATTTATTATTTGCTTTAACTAAATCACCATGACTTTTCGCAATATCTAAAACTTTCTTGGGTAGTTGACGACATAATGCGACTTCCATTAAAAGAAGTATTATGTGTTGAACTAGATTTTTATCTTTTATATTCTTCAAGGATCCTAATAGTTTTTCTAATAATACAAAACACTGATTATAATGTCGCGAATGGTAGAGCAATACAGCATAGTTGTACACAGCGAACGAAGAACAGTTATCTTGCATATCGATTTCTGGGAAATTGACGCCAAGTAAATTGCATATATTGTTTTTAAATTTCTCTATATCTTTCATATCACTTAACATAAATTGTGTGACTTCTTTATTGTGTTGTATCCGTGTATGGGAAGAGCCAAGTAATGATTCCAATTCGTTCAGATGTTTCAAAGTCGACGCATAATCGGATTTCGCCCATGTTTGAAGCATTAACACCGCGGGTTCTTCACGAGTTTTATTATTCGACATTTTCGTTAACTTTTGCACTAAAATAGGTAAAAACTCAATAATTATTCACACGACTCAACGTAGCAGAAATGGCGTCTTTTGACATTTGTTTGCGGCTTGCGCGATTTGTGATGAATGTCAGATGAATGAATGACCGAACTAAAGACCGAACTGAGCAGGCAAGTAATGTTCCGCTTTAGTTAAGTTGGAAATAAATGTAAAATAAGAACACCCAATAATTATTTTCTTGTACATTTCACACGATTGTTCGATCATTATTTAAAATATTAATTTATTAAGTTTAATATTTATCTACATTGACAATAATGTAATTTGCGTTTTGTTTATTGTGATTTCTATTTGTATTTACAGATATACAAACAGACTTGAAATAGCCTTTTTGGAACGTAAAAAGCACAATCGCAATTTAAATCACGAACCGGTACTAGTAAGAAGTTGAACCTTAGGTTTAGAAGATTAGAATTAGAGGACATGGCACATAGCCATGATGCGTGTAGATCATAGGTGTAGATTAAAAATATAGTATAACTTTTAAAAATGAACTGTTTTAAAATTACGAATACGGCTATCAACTCCCAGTTGCCAGATAGGTATATTCACGTGAATCTGAATTTGTATGCGAAAATTTAAAAAATGCGGGATTTCGTTAAAAAATTCGAGTCAAAAAAATTACGAACCATTTATTATTTACTTATTAATTTCATAATCACTACAAATTATAAATATGACAATGAATTCTTTGGTAATGAAAAAACACAAACATACATACAGTGTATCACACAAATTAATATAAAAATCTTACAATTTTATTTTGTTTTACATATATTGTTCAGATATTACTTGTAATATATCTTCTTGCCTTTCAAAATCTGTGAAAGTCAATACATGACTCGAAATCAAAACTGAATTGCATAAAATTCGCAATTCTACTGGAATTTCTGAATTATTAATATCCCTACTCATAATTATTTTGACGAGCGCTTAACCTAATGGGTAGCGACCCTGCCTGCGAAGCTGGAGGTTTCGGGTTCGAATCCCAGGTCGGGTCAATATTTACATGATGAATATTGATAGAAGTACCGGGTCTTGGTTGTTATATGTATGCGGTGTCTTCGCTTGGTATCCAAAACAGAAGCTAATGTTTAGTTTGGCGCTTAGACGTTGTTGCGATGTATACTTTATTATTATTATTTCATAATTCAGCAATTTTCAGATTACGTTTCGATTTAGTTTACTTTGTATTCAGTGAATAGACTAGCTGTAAACCTGTAAACAAACTTAGTTTGGGACCTAGACGTTGTTGTGATTGTGTGTGTTAGGTATTATTATTATTATTATATTTCTATTAGATTTCGATCGATCTTTCACGTAATAATCGAGACAACTGGCGTCTCATGCGGGACATTTAATTGGAGCCCTAAAATAAGGACGTTCCGCAAAAATCGGGACGTCTGGCAACACTGATCAACGCTGAAATAATCATGGTGAGTAGTACTTCATTTCCTATGTTTTGAAAAGGGTAGATTACGAAAATGTCGGTGCGAAAATGTCATTTTATTTTTATTAAAGTACGATTACGATGTGTTGTTTGGGGTTGAAGAGAGACTACGTGAACAAGTGATATTTTTAAATAAAGAACGATTTGCCTTGCGAAGAAAACTTTACTTATGTACCCACTACCTACTCCAAATTTAAACTAAAAATTTAATAACAATATTTTATATTACTGTAATGAAAGCTAATGAGCTAATGAAGACAATATACAAAATTACTAATACTTAAATATTCACGAATATTGCGTGCTTATCCAAGTTCTGCAACTTCTATCCAAACTGAACAATTCAAAAAGGTCTATACAACTTTCTTTCCTCCTATTTAAAAAAAAATTTACATTTAGCACAGAAATGAAACATAGGCATCTAATTTTATATTACCAACAGTTATTATTTTTCATGTACGTATTACGCAGGATATCATTAAGTACATAATTTTTTTTTTTTTCATGATATATGTATAAAATGTCTGTCGAGATAGACGTGAAAGTACGCTGAAAGCATGTTTAAAGAATATAAAGAGATACATGTCATCTCACGTCTACTTCACAAAAGGGTATGTGAAGTGGAGATTAAAGATTCCCACATTGTCCTCACAATCATCAATCATGTAGCAATGAGTTTTTTCTAACTTTTGTACACAACTATTACTGACTGTGCCTCAGAGAGCACGATAAGCCGTCGGTCCCGTTAAAATCCACCAACCCACACTGAAGCAGCGTGGTGGATTAAGCTGCAAGCTCTTTCATCCCGAGAGGAGACCTAAGCACCTGCAGTGGGACAATAAGAGACTGATGCTATGATATGATAATCATCAATCATTTCACTATTTTGAGATGCCGCCAATTTGGTCGACATGTAATGCTTGTTAAGGGTACCCCTTACCAACCCTTTCATCACAAACATCCGCTTTTGGTATATTTCTTTTGTCTCTACAAATTCATTCTTTCCATATGATCAAACTGTTTCAACATACCTTTTTACACTCTATTCACTACTTTTCTCACTTCGCACACGGCTCACACATCATTATTATTATATCTACATTTCAAAGATTTTACTCCTTTTAAACTACGAACAGATTATATCACGTCAAAAGTATGTTTCCCTCTATTGAGTCCTAGTCTCAGGCCAGTGAAACAGGTGACTGCAAAGCCTAATAATGCACCGTTAGGAAAATGGCGTTGGTGACGTTTATTTCAGTATAGATGACGCAAGCACGATCTTTTTATTCGTGGAATATTTTTATATCAATATCTATCCAATTTATCGTATTGCTTTTTAATTTTGTGGTCGGGCTTTTCATAGTACTAAAAGGTTTTTTTGTAATATCGTTCTTTACCCACGACACTTACTAGTAGTGCGATGGGTAAAAGACGGATTGGTTAATCTAGTATTTTCTATTGGTGGCTGCAATTTTATCAAAGAATTTTAAAGTACCTGTCATCTTATAGTACGCAGAACGATTCAAAACTTTAATCCTCTCATTCTACTAAGATCCGCCGACGATGCTCCACCGGTTGATTTATGGATTATTCTTCTTCAACCCACCGGTGGATCTAAGGATATTTTTTTTCCTTTACGATGCAGTGGTTGATCTACGAATTTTTTTAAATTTTTGATTCACCGATTTATCTATGGATATTTTTTTCGTCGATATCTCAAATAATTTTACAAGATTACAAGGGAAGTTTCCATATCGCCTAGCTCCCAACCTCTAACGAACGTAGTTTTGAACGAACTTTTGGCAAATGTTCGTTTACAGATTCATTCCTCTATGTAAGGCAATACCATGGTAATACCTATGTTTTAGTGGTAAATGGAAGTCTAGATGGAATAAAAAATATATGACTAATCTAGATCCATATTTCTTGCCCTAAAACGGTGCGGTGGATCGAAGTAGACTAAGAAATGTACATAATTTAAATACACTTTTGCCTTGCAGCGGTGGATTTAAGAGGAAAAATAATATCCATAAATCCACCGGTGGAGCCTTGTTGGTGGATCCTAGTGGAATGAGAGCTATAATCGCGTTTATATCGTTATATCGAAAAGAATATGAGAAAAACTTTTTTTTTTAATGTAATATTTATGGTGGTTTCGTCTCTAAGACTAGTTTCAAGAATCCTTCAGAATTTTGCGCGTGCATGCAAGTTAACTATCTCTCATATACTTACAAATAGTATAGTATATAATATAAAATTATCCTTTATTATGATACAATATGCTGTTTCAAAACATTTACCAATATTATTTTTTTAATGTTCAATGTTTTTCCTAGCATGTACATAATTTTCCTTTGACTTATACGAGTATCGGTTCAAGTTATTGTTTGAACCAGCATTTGTATATTGAAGTTAGTATAATGGCTTGAAGCCTCACATACAGTTATCGATTATAAATAAATAACAAAGGTGTATAAGCAGGCAATTATTATTATTTTTGGAATTCAGTTCTGTAAAATTAGACATGATTTTAGACAGAAATATGGCAGACAAATAGCATCTATATTTCATCAAAATCTAAGCAAAAAATTTATATGTAGATATATGTTCCTACAAAAAACAACACCACAGTAAACACAATAAAACAAACTTTTACTCAAATAATGACAGTCTAAAATTATTGCAATGCGGTTCTAAAAGTTTAGTGATGTTTGTTCTTTGAATTGTATCGGCCGACCGAAACCATAATAGGATGGCGAGATGTTAAATATTTCGATAATATTTCAAATTAAAACGGGGTCATATTCTGGAGGTCATTTACTACTACTGACAATTTTTTTTTTGTGTAAGTTATTTTTTAATATAGCCGGTGGTCAGTTAAATATAGCCATTAGAAAATGAGATCGCAAAATATTCTTCTAAGATACTTCCCTGTATACATATAGAAAAAAATGATGAAAAAAATATTATGATCAATTTGTTGTGCTATAGGCCATTAAAAACCGGTCAAGTGTGAAACTAGTTTATGTGCCGAGAGTTTCGTCACCACTGCTTTGCTCTGCAAACTGACGTTTTCTTAAAACTTATGACTATTTTAGGAAAACGAAAAATTCATTTATTTATTACCCAGCCCACATACTATTACATATGTTTATTTATGTTATATTGTGAATTATCGGCAAAAAATTTCTAATTTTTGGGAAAAATATTTATTTTAAATAAATAAAACTATAAAAATTAAACAGTTAAAGCGAACGTTGATCAAAGACAAGTTAAATATATTTGTTAAGGCTGCGCCTTTTTGTAGGAGCACCGAGGAGCACTCTTTTCTTGTTGAGTTTTTATGGAAGGTAGCAGTTTTTACAATAAAAAGAAAATACATACATGATTTTAAAAGCTTAAAGCATCCATTCATAGACTTCAAAACATAATTACATAAAATTTTCTCGATAAAAAAAAATCGCAAAGTAAGCGCTCAAAAATAACAAAAATTTCATCTGGCTAAGTTCTTATCCATCTTAGTGCTGTGAAACTTTACACTATTATTTTCTGTATTTTTCTTCATCCATTCATAGAAGCGTTTAGGCTGTATTGTTTGTACTATGTCTATAATAATTTTTTTAAATATTTTTTAGGTCGTGACGCTTACGTTTAATTCAGTCTGTGCGAGTTCGCTATAGTTCTCATCTGCTCACACCACGGGCAGCGTATTTGCCTGCCCCGCTCAAGCGGCCTGAGCCTCAGTCGGCCTCTCAAAGTGAGAACGTGTACACGTACTACTTGTTTTGGAGAGCAGACAAATTACCATCGAATAATTTCATTATTTTTTTCAAGCGTTGGTTTTCGTTTATTGCTGTGATTGTGTTATAGGGGTATATTGTGCTTCGGAAATATGGGGAATAAACAAAAACTATTCAGAAAATTTAAAATTAAGATGAATCGAAATAGACAAAAACAGTTGATGAACGTAATAAGGTAAGCTAGTAAAATTTCTAAGTGTATTTTTATAAATTTTATTCAATGTTTTTTTCAAGTCTGTGATTTCAATAGTATTGCTAATTTCGTCTTGCTGGAATTAGTACCCATAGCGCGTAACACAAATTCAAGAGACCGTTCTGAAGTTGGCCGGTTCGATCCCTCGCATGCTTTTTTTTATTGATATATGATATGAAGTTTGATGTCTGTTGAAGTATGTGAATAAAGAAGGCCAGCAAAACGAGATAAATCATGTCAGTGAGGTACGCAGGTTCGATTCCTAAGTAAAAGTCTTACCAAGTACCTAACTACCTACCATTTTCAGATCTAGAAAAGTATTTACAGGTGAAGCGGATCTGTGTATCACGATGATCACTGACACGAACTTACATCAAGAGAATAATAATATCATGAATATTGTCGATAGGTGAGTAATAGACATAGGTAGCTACCTAATTAGTTATAAGGCAAAGCACACACAAATCATTCAAACGGTGTCTTCCTAATCGAGTGTTTGTAGTACTAGGTAGGTACCTACTGGGTAGATATCATGCGATGTGGCGTGCGTTCGCAACTTTGTTTTTAGACTTACAACAGAGCGACGCTGATGTCTGTCGTGTAGGTAGGTACGTCGGCGTCGTAGAGAACTGCATACGAAACGCGCTGCTAATCGCCAGCGGAGCTCTGTCGGAGGCCTTACGGTTAGCTAGGTACAGTATAAGTAGGTAATTGAGATAAATCTTCACAATTTCAATAGCCAGGTTTCGAAAAAAAAACCGGAAAACAGGAAATGCGCATTCGGAGAACTGAATATCAGAGTGAACTTTACTAAAAAAACCAAAAACAAAATGTATTCTATGTATCCAAAAAGCGAACGTTCTTTGCTGACTAGTACATTTGCAATAAATAAGTACTATTGTGTTAGCTTGACTCAGTGGCGAAACGACCACAACGGTTAGCGTGATTGCTAATTTCTCCGAACCCTGTTCGTTCAATAAATCATAAAAATATCAGTTAAAAATATATATTATCTGCAGCTGCCGGCGGCTAATGCTTTACGTACGTACGCAAAATATTTGTAAAAATAATAATCAACAACACAAAAATAGTTTTTAATTCACGGAACCCACAGTGTGCGGAGTCCAACTCGCATTTGGTCAGTTTTTAAAAATAGGTTTGTTCAAATTCGATATTCTGGTTTATTTTATTAAATCTGTTTCAGACCCGTCTTTGCTGAACTACAAAATGTTTTACCATCTACTTCGACAGAGGATAGTGCTCAAAGGTATTTTTCATAAATATACTAAAATCTTAAAATATAATTTTACAAATCTAGTCGTTACTATATATTTTTTATTCTCTTAAAATATGTTGAGGTTATCAAACTCGACATTCTGTTTTATTATATGAAACCTATTTCAGATCCATCTTTGCTGAACTACAAAATGTTTTACCATCTACTTCGAAAGAGGATAGTGCTCAAAAGTATTTTTCATAAATATACTTATATATTCAAATATACTTTTATAAATTTAAAATTCATAATTTATTTACGTAAACAATGAAAGATTCATTTATTTATTTATTATAAATTTACTTGTGAACCGTAGGGAGCTGAACTGTAAATGTTGTCGTCAATTGATTCTGTGTGAACATAAGAATAAACACTTTTCAGGGCACTAGATGTAAATTTACCAAGACGTATGTACATAAACAAGAAAAAAATTATAAAGAAACATATAAAAAGGAAGCAAAAGCCGAAAAAAGATAATGTATGGTAAGTTTTAGTGCGGAATGGTTTTGGGATTTGTCACTTTATTTTTTGATCTTATATTGTACCTGCTCTTTAGTATTTTAATTTATTTGTTCTATTTTGTAATATTAGGTAATCTTGGGTACGGATCCACAGTTTATGGAGTAGCTTTCGTAAACGTTTTTATTTGAATCTTTATATTCCCTGTAAAGGTATTAAATTTCTCTAAGCAGCCTACAAAAATGAAATCCACAATTAGACATTTTAGTAGTCAAAAAGTAAAATAATGTATCCAAGCAGTACCTAAGTTTTGATAACATAACCGAAGTTTGTTATAAATCTGTTATTTCATTCGTTTTATGTCTAGGTCTGATGCCGTCCAAAACGAAGCAGTGGAAGGAGGAGAAGAAAGAAGAATTGTAGATATTTTTTATTTCATAAAGAAACTACAGGACCTAAAACAGTATATTTAATATATGAAATCTGAGACAAATGAACATGAAAAGTTTCATCCTCAAAAAAATTTTAACTTCCAACTTGCATCATCGTCGTGACTGGCATTTTTTTCATTTTAATGGCTCTTATAAAATCGTTATTTCGTTTGATGACGGACGGACTTTTTACCATTAAAATGTAAATGTAGACAATATATATTATTGTAAATAATGACATTGTTAAGTGCTCCAAGTGCCATAAACAACTAAAGTATTGAGTACTTTCACGCATAGTAACCCTTCCCTCTCCCCCCGAATCCCGAGAAAAGTAGACTATGCGCTATTCCAGACTATAATCAATCTGTGCTGAATTTCATCTAGATTCGTTCAGCCGTTCAGGCGTGATTGAATAACAAACATCCATTCATCCATCCAAACTTTCTTACATTAGTAAGATTAGATTACATGTTGAATGTCAAGCATGCTTCTTTTTCCGTTTTGCGCACCATATGAGTACCTTTTCACCTTTACATAAAAAACGGAATTCAGTTTATTTGAAGATTTAGCTGAATATTTTGCATATACTATTACTAGTCGAATGCCAAGATGCCCTGGTTTTAGGTATGGTGATATCGTTGCACCGCAGTTACGGGCGAATGGTGGGGGCCTAGGTTCTATTCCCAGTGGCGAAGATAAAAGTTTATCTTTTTTACCTTTTTTTATTATTAATTAATCGTTTTCATATAAATAATCATAAAATAGAAACAACCATATGTCATACAAAGACTAAAAGCAATAAAAATATTATTTGGGATTTATTGGGACATGATTTACAGACTACTCAAGAGATGGCGTACGCCCGTATAAGCGTTAGAACGAAGCGGCCGTGCCGAGCGCCGCGCGCGCCGCCCTACCTGGCATGCGTCGCCAAGCGTAAACGTTGCGGGGAAGTGGGACGGAAACACGAAATTTCTGTAACTTTGGGCTGAGCCTTAATCACCTCATCAGTCACTAAATAATGACGTGATACTCTATACAATATTAAAAAGAAATTTTTTTTTTATGTCAAATTAATTTACTCTATGTTTAGTTCACTATAAAATATGGCCTCTGTCAAAGTTATTCTGCGTATTTTGGCATCACTTTCATCGAAATCGGTTTAGTATACATATCGATATATATCTGCTTGTGGCCGACAGACACCAGATATCGGAGTGATGCCTTAGGCCCTTTTTCGTAACTTTGTGACAGGACATTAAAAAATATAGTTATAGAGGAGTCGTGTAACAGTATTTACATTGCGCATTGTTCGTTGGTAGACTCGTAGCTCGTGGAACTAGGAAAAGGCAACTTTTTACCCGACTATAGTTCCAATAAAACTTTATGGCGGATCGGAATACAACGCTTTATGCATGCTTGCGCAGGTTCAGTCATATGCCCCTCGCTCCACTGCGTCCCGCTCCACCTAAAACTGGTTACTGCGACGCGACTTGTGCCTATGTTCACATCCTTCATAAAGGTTGATTGGAACTATATGTAAGGTAATGTTTTTCGAGTATATGTATGTACGTATGTATGTCTATTTATTTAGCGCGCTCTGTGGGCGTAGTACTATTATTTCTTATTAAGACAATTTTAACACGACCCCTATCAACTTGAAGTTGAATAATTGAGCTTTTTCCGCATGAATTATAAAACAAAATGGATTATCGTCAGTTCAGTTATTATTCTCAAAGCGGAAATGTTAGTCGCTCGCTAAATATTAGATCAATGATTATCATTAAAGACCTTGTAATCGCCATGAGTCACCTGAGATGAGAGTGATCTTCATCGTTAACGCCGTAACAGCTTAGTGACTCACGCGCATTTTTTCGTTTCCCGCCTTTTTCTGCTTGTAGACATTGTCACTTGTAGGTCAGGTCATACAACATATCCGTGATTTCTTGTTCACATGATTATTCATAAAAATATTCAAAATAAAATGAATTATATTGTACATATAATATATCATAGAGTAAATAAATTTGAAAGCAGCGTTTGGTTTATTACTTATATACGTTTTCAGTCGGTTTATTGGATTTTTTAAGCAATTACTAAATACGAGTAACACTTATGTAGCTACGTAATTAACAACAAAAATGAAGGACAGTATCTACCTAATGCTCATAGTGGATATAAGTAACATTCTCAACGTATGAATGTAATATTACGTAAATATAGATGTACCTAATAGTACTGGTTGGTTAATTTAAAAAAATATATTCCTCAGTTTTCTCGTAAAGGGCAATGCCCATTGCGCCATCTGTAATTTATCTAAGTTATTATTACGTAACTTTAAGTTGCATCGAATTCAAACGTATGTGTCTTAAAGTATTTTTTTTTTCTTTTAATTATATTGAAATACATATTTTCAAGAAAGCGGCGTTTTTGAGATATACATTAAAACATACACATGTGGCGCCATCTATATATGTACACAGTTGCATTAGAATATTTTTATTTCTAACAAGACGTACAGTATTACGCACGGATTTTAGCCGCTGTTATAGTTCCAATCAAACTTTATGGCGGATCGGAATACAACGCTTTATGCAGCTTGCGCAGGTTTAGTCATATGTCCCTCGCTCCACTGCGTCCCGCTACACCTAAAACTGTTTACTGCGACGCGACTTGTGCCTATGTTCACATCCGCCATAAAGGTTGATTGGAACTGTATTTACAGAAAGCGTCGCAGTAGCATAAAACGTAGAAGAATGAGAGTTCGGATAACTTGCGCTACTCCCTGGCGCGGGCGGCCACTATCACCCCTCACTGCCCGCGTGGTGGTACCTGCGCATTGAGCATTCGCAGGCAACTCAGAGCGGCAAAGATCCGTGCGTAGTACGATAGATATTTTGCACAAATAATACATGTTGCATGTTTGAAAGCTTATAATTTTGTTGTAAGCTCACAAATTGTTTGTTGTTGTAAAAGTGAATAGTCAAAGTTTATTAGATAAAATTTATAAGGCAATGAATAATACCTAATTAGCGATTCAATATAGCGCAACCTGTAGTAATGTGTAGTAATTAATTCGTTTTCAGATTAATTCGTTACGTCTATTGTATGCCAGATCTTTTTTTTTTAATTTGCTCATCGCAATTTCACTACTTACTTATTTAGTATTTATCAAACCCCGTTGAATAGAAAAGCACGAAAACTTAATTAAAAGTATTTCGATTTCGCATAGCTTTATTTTTGATATTAATTTTCTTAAGGGACAGTTCTTTAAACAAATAATTTTAATCAGTAGTATCGATACTCATTTGATGTGGGTCAATATTGGACTTAGTATTTTTCAGCAAGAAGTAGATACGTAAGTATAGGATTAATGATAGGTACATCTAGGTTTTATGTCTAGGTATAAAATAGTACCTAAAGCCTAAAAATAAAAGTTAAATTAAAAAAAAAAAATAGGGTTTCATAGCAAATGGCCGAAACGGGACCCTGATAATTTAGTTGATTTAGTCCTGTCCCTTTGTCTGTCTCAGTGGCAGCTTTGCGGTGAGGAAAGTGAGGTTGAGCCTCACTTAAATCAACTGAATATAATAAACTGATAAAATAAATGTCGGGTCTCAAATTATTTTTTATTATACCGATTTGACTAACCGATTGGCCGAGTGATTAGAAACATATAAATCGATGTTAGAAACCCTAATTGTGGAGCCAAAGGTCGCCGGATAGATTCCCGCCCGGGACAAATATTTGTACATGAACATGTCTATTTGTTCCGTGTCTGCGTGTAAAATATCTATAATGTATATGTAAATATTATAAAAAAAGAATATTTAAATATGTATATCAGTTTTCTCGAACCCATAATACAAGCTTTTCTTAGTTCGGGACTAGATGGTGCTATGTGGCATGTTCCAGGTATGATTATTGTTGTTGTAAAATAAAAACTTTGGAATAAATGAAGACTAAAATTGTTTTAAACATTTGATTTCGTTCATCCATTTAAACGTTCATCCCGACTACGGAACCCTTGATTCTGCGTGGTCCGACACGCACTTGACCGGTTTTTCATTTTGACTTTTCATAAATACCTACCTATGCCCATTATTTCTTCTTTTACGTGGATTTTAGTACTTTTGTATTTTATTTTTTCTACGTTTATAATAAATGCATTAACAAAGAATTCAACGACATTGCAAAATACAATGCAGCCTGTTATTGTAGTTCTTCGTTGTACCATTCTAAACCCCATCGATATAATTTTGGCATGGGGTGGGTGTGTGCTTGCCTAGGAAAAACATGCAGAACTTGTAACTTCAAGTTAATTAATAAGGATCGCCATGATGATATTAAAATAAATATTATTAAACGATGACTTTCATTCATACTTACCCTTATTACTGTAAAATTAGGGTGTTTTGTATTGATCACATGTGTATACAAATCGTTGAACAAAATTTCACTGCACTAATTTAGTCACTCACTCATAGTAAATTAAACAAACAAATTTGAACGAAATTGTATTTCGTGTATAGAAATATTTATAGTTTATTTAAAAAAGTGACAAAAATAGATATGTTTTGAATGTCCATTTATTTGACACTTATAACATAACAATACACCTCACCCGTCCATAAACTTAGCCAGACTGACTGATTGACCGAAGGAAATAAAATTCCAGGGTGCGATCGGTGCGATGCTATGCGATGCGATTCGAATTCGAAGGACGAAGTAATAGAACGGTTTGTGTGATAAAATTGAATGAATTCGAACTTCAGGTTCAATATGATTCTTTAAAGTGACATCTAGAGGCTAAACTTTTTTAAAGTTATTACTCATTAACAGATGTCGCTAAAAACAAAAACATTTTTCTGGGTTTACGTCAGTTTACGTTGGTACGTCTTTTAATTTTTTAGAAAGTTGGTGTGACTGTATTTCTGACATTTTCACAGGCGAACTGAATTTGTTTTGTTGTCAAATCCAATCAGGTCATTCATTTTCATATTTTTCATTTTGTATATGTCAAAAATGGAGGAGGAACGTCTTTTCGACGAAAGAGTTTCGATTAGAGATTCGGCTCGACCCTTGAAGAAATACGGCAGTACTTGCAACCATATTAAAAGGAACGAAGAGTACATTAAACATGTGATGGTTAAAGGCGATACTTTGCAAGGACTCGCTTTAAGATATGGTGTCACCGTAAGTGTTACAAAACGTACCTAATTGAGTATTTATCTAATAATGCCAATGAAATATGATACTTTCAATAAATTATTCAATTGTAGATGGAGAAGATTAGACGGGCGAATAGGTTGTTTGCCTCAGATAGTCTGTTTTTACGGGAATATTTGTTGATTCCTGTTACCAAAGATTCTCCTTTTTATGAGAGTGGCGAACGGGTAACGGAGTTGAGTCCACCGAACTATCGAGCCTCTATAGGTGGCATTCCAAACAACGATTTCCCACCAGGCAGCCCTGACGAAAAGCAGAGCTTTGACGATTTTCTAAATAGAGTGGATTCGTCTCTTGCAGACATAAAAAAACACGTTGAGAAATCTAAAGAAAACAGCGAGTGAGTATAAATATTTTATGATTTTTTATAATCTATGAATTGTTTAAAAAAGATAACAATTTACTAACAAGAAACTAAAACCTGCTTATCATGCTATTACTGTCTAAAACATTTATTAACCTAAATATTTATATTTAGAAAACAAACTCTTATCATAGCGCACAAGTGTATCTATGAGGTGTGGAACTATAGGTATCTTGTTTTATTAAATTCATGGGTTGGCTTTCCAAAACTACCACCCTAGGGGTGTTAATAATAAGAAAGAGGGGGCAAGGTGGTAAAAATTCTGAAAGTTGGTTTTGTGTCCACGTCCCACCATCCCCTAAATTATTATTAATACTTCTAGGGTGGTAGTTTTGGAAAGCCATACCAAATTCATTGCTTTTGAGCACCTATCATGTGCAATATAGGATATAAGCTATCTAGGTGGCCAATGTGTAAAATGTCTTAACATCTTTTATTGGTGGTTCGGTTATAAAGTTTCAAACATTTTGCTTTGCTCTGTTAAAAATTAAAGCAAAATGTTTGAACGGATTAAAAAATATTTGTTGCATCAGATAATTACACATGAATTACTAATTACTATTTATTCAGTATATATAATGTTATCATTGGATAAATTATGTATACCTACTTAGAAAATATGAAATAATTTACCTAGTGCATAAACCAAAAAAAAATAATATTATTGTACTTGTCTTATTAATTTCGTATTCGGATTGACATGTATGAATGAAATATGAGATTAAGTAAAACATAACTTTGTCTAGAAGAATCATACATCAATCATATCAGGGGTAGGCATTTATTAGATATACCTACCAAAATGAAGGAAATAGTCTAAAATTTGCTTAATTATATTAAATTCACATATATTTCTAATGGTTATAAACTATTAGTAAACATATCTTCTGTAATGCAGTATGGTTGTTTTAACTGAAAAGTTCTGGAATGTCATAATTCTTATCTCTTAGATTGATATTTGCGTATTATATATTTAACTATTGATGCTACATTTTAAGTATAGTGCAAACAAGCGAGATAAACATCCGACTCGACTTATCAGCTACTGATACAGAGATTTATTGAATGATGGAAATTAGACATAACTATGACACAATCAGTGATAAATAAATAGTTAACAAGTAACACTTATATATTTTTAATTATAATAGCCTTGAACATTTTTATTTAGTTTTATTTGTTTTTTAGTTATTTGTTATTATTAAGCTATTATTTATTATTAACATTTTAGCAACAAGCTGCTTGTTCGCGGTATAAATAAATTATTATCTGTACACTAATTAAATAGTATCTGTGGTAACTAGTAAACAAGAACATATTTAATGCGACCATCTAAGATGAATATTTTTCCATTTTATTAGAGAAAAATCGTAATTTTGACGACAGATACATTCATGTCTTTAGTTCGGCTATGGCAAGTGTCTAACAATAATAAATTGTTAATCACAGTCAAAGTTAAATGACAGTAAAATAGTTACTGTATAAATAAAAAGGCACAAACTTTCATGATTTTTTATACAGGAATAGGATGTAATATTAAACTCTGGATTATTGAACATATTAAACTAATTATACTTAAGTAAATTAGCAACAAAAAATTGCCGACAGTAAGAAACCAATTGAAGGTTTAATGCATGTACTTTGTACATCTATTTATTTCTATTTTTTTCGGTTCCAAAGACCAAAGAAGTAAAATACACACATCCTTTTCCAAAATATTGTGTATTATTTCAAAGTGATATTTGTGAATGTTATATATCACTTATCATAAAGCCACAGGAAAATGTCTAATTTAGAGTTAATTAAACATAATGACAATAAATGCATATCAAACTGTCTACTTAAAAACCAGAAACAAAATAGAAACTAGAAACAATTCTAATACCTACTCTAAAGCAAATTGTAATAAATAAAAATATATATATACATACACACATTGTATAATACATGAAGCAATAAAGGATTATGATTAGCATAAAACACCAATAACATAACATACGTACACATCACAACAAATGTCTAGGCCCCAAACTAAGCATTAGCTTGTGTTTTTGGGTACCAAGCGAAGACAACGCATACATATAACAACCAAGCCCTGGTACCAATATCAGTGATATGTAAACATTTTAAAAATTTTAAGGTCACTTTTGCTATGAAAGAATCCAGTTTAGTAAACAAATGTAGATTATTCATATATTCCACATGTTAGTCTCGGGCTACCTAATAAAGCAAGTTGTTTCACATATTCCAAAATAGATGTGTTCACTAAATTTGAATTAATAATACATAGGTATATTATTGACGGCCTTTCTAGCACAACAGGATGAACATGATGTCATTGTAATGATGCAGATTTAAAGCAGAAAATATATCATTGCATTGATTTTGGTATCATTCTAACTGGAATATAACTGAATATTGTATAAAATAAAATATGCAGTCAAGCAAGTGCAATATGCAATGGGAGAAGGGTCTGAGCTTAAGCTAGTTCCTATAAATAGGGTTAGTTTGTATGGAAAAACCGTATTTAAATAACACATATCAATGACACCCCATTTTTAACCCCGACACAAAAAAGAGGGGTCTTATAAGTTTGATGTGTGTGCCTGTGTATCTGTCTGTGACCTCACAGCTTCCAAACGAATTTAGTGCATAGGTTGATGTAAATAGAGTGTCATACTATCTCACTGGGGCACAAGTGCAAGAGTATTTCCATGTACATATTATTCTCAGGTAATCATTTTGACAGAGTTGTCATCCTAAAAACACAAGATCCCGATGGTAATAAATAATGATGTTTTGACACAGATCTGCTCTGTCAGTCCGTTGTCAATGCTTAAGAGCTGCCTTCCCTCCTCGCCGCGCACATACCTAAGGCGCGGTACAGCGGTTTCGGTCAAACTAAAGTTAACTCCGATGTTTTTTTACAAAATTTATTTTATATTGCTCGGAAACGGTTGATGCACACTGAAAAGTCAGGTCAAGGCCAAATATAATTTTTTAACCTTAGAAAAGATATAACTCCGATACAGACTTTTTCCCCATTTTCCCTTATGTCATTTTCATGAAAATCTGAAACATCTGAAAAATCTGAAACACATCTTTGTTAATTTGTAACCGAAAGTTAAAACCAATTATATTTTCAAAACTAAAAGATTTCTATACAATTTAAAATCCCCTGTTTTACCCTGCAGGGGTAGAATTGCACAAAAAATTAATTTTAGTGGGTGTTTACTTTACAAAAGGAACCTATTATCTAATTACCTTCAGAGGTTTCGGCTCGGTGTTGATAAATCAATTAGCGATTGAGTCATTTAGTCAAGACATGCTATTTTGGGTTAGTAGCAACTCGCACGAAAAAAGTCGCATGAAACGTGCGAGTTGACACCTTTTAAGATTCATATTATTCTTAGTAGTCAACTCGCACCACAACAGTATGAATTGACTGGAAGTCTTCTTCTGCGCTTGCCGTTCAACCCCTCCTACTCTCGCTAGCTGGTATACCCGTTTGGCGAGATGGCGAGTTTCAGTCCGCCAGGTCCCCGCGTCCCAGCTTTCACCCCCGCGAAATTGCGTTTGACAGTTTTGATACTGTGAAGTGACAATTCTGACTGTATTGAAACCATGAAACCCGAAAGCTGCTGTCAAATTTATGTACTCTATGGCTGCACAAAGACAATTTTATGTACCCCTATATATATACATTATTAGTATATCAATCTGATCAATTTTAAAGAATATCGCAACGCTGAGGACATCATATTTCAATCTTTGAAAGTATTTAGAAAGTATGGTATACTAAATTAAAATAAATTCTTTATATTGCAAAGTAATAAAAGGATATACGTGACATCTATAATGGTCACTTTTTAATATAGGAAATACATGGTCTGTGGGTTCCTATCACATCCTATCTTTGGTTCGGACATATTTCTTGATATTAATGGTAGGTATGAGCTGTGGTGTCTCAGTGGTTAAGTACCGCTTTTGATACAAATGTAGTGGGTTCGATCCCTGCTATACCTACTGACCGTTGAGTTTTTAACTTATGAAAACTCAAGTCATACATCTGCTCTGTCAAAAATGGTGACGGTGAGATCAACAGCTCATAACCCACAACGAACCAATGTGGTCAGTTTATCAATGTTGAGGAAGGGGTGTACTCCAGCAGTGGAAACATAAATATCTCATTAAAAATATATATAATTTGTTTAATCTGTCTAGCACTTTCTTATCTGTGGCCCGATGCAATTAATTTACGTGGAACCTCTAAATAAGTGATTTTTTATTTGATTCGTTTTGTCGTTGTTTTTTTTGTGAAGTCAAGGTCGATCGTACGACGTCAACAACTCGCCTTTCTAGTAGCTGTCACATGACAGTGACGTGTACGAACGCCTGTCTGCGCGTGATTGCTCAGTTAGTGCATCATTTTATTACTTATATGAGCAAAACATTGAAATGTAGGCACAGAAAGATAAATATGATAACACGTACATATTTCTGCCTATTATACTGGCCTCGATTTATGGAGCCCAGTGTAATAAACTGATGAAGGGGTTTGCACTGCATACAGTTTGTTCCTTTAAATAAAATAAGCTGCATATTCTAAAATACAAGCTATATGTCTCAACAAGTCGGTTTTGTAAAAGTTCAATGTAAAGAAATTATTGATTGTAAACTCATATACATCGTGTTCGGCAGATCATAATCCAAAGTTAAAAGTGCGCACAGCTTGTCAATCTAAACAGAGAATTTCAAGCACAGGTGGCGCAAATTAACGGCTACCGATAAAAAATGTTTAAAATCACATTTTTGCCATCACTTTTTTTATGGCAAAGGGTAACAACACTTATACAAAACGAAAATAATATTTTTTTAATAAAACAAGTTCACTTGCAAACTCAAAAAAATACCTCGAGACTGTCTCGCAAATCGTAAAATTGGACAAACACTAATTGTGTTTGTCCTTAGGATTTAAGCTCCAAACCCCCTCCTCACCCTGGGGGAGGCCTAAGCCCCTGTAGTGGGGTAAAATGGGCTGATGATGATGATGATGACTAGTTGTGTAACAGCTGATAAAATCAAAGCCCGACAATTATGCAAAATAGAAAATATTAATGTAGTAGGTAGGTAATGTATAAATAACTTTCTCAATAAAAATAAAATCGGTTCACAATTGGCGAAGATATCATTACATACGACCAAAAAATAACAACTTAAATGTCTTCTCCGTCAATTATTTTCTGTTATGTCATGGTTCCAAATATCGCTCATATAACCGTCTCTCAATAATAAAATATTATTATATTATAAAATATTCAGCAAATATAAAACTTAACCCACGTTCTAAATTAATAACTATGAAACAGTCTTTCAATATATTCTCATTGAAATCTGTACAGACATCAGTGGCGAGGAAGGATCTATATAAAAGTAAGCCGGCCACGACAATCTAGGCGATGAACACGCTGCTGTCCTTTATGTTGCGATGTTCCATTTTAATGTTTAGGGTTCGTTGGTATATAATATCACACAATATCACCGACACCGTGCTTCGGAGGGCACGTTAAGCAGTCGGTCGCGGACGCTGTCAATAGATGGCGGTCGTTACAGTTCCCAACCCGCAGTGGAGCAGCGTGGTGGACTTAAGCTCCAAGTCCCCCTCCTCACCCTGGGGGAGGCCTAAGCCCTTGCAGTGGGGTAAAAATGGGCTGATGATGATGATGGATGATAATATACATATTGGTTTTATTAAAAAAAAAAGCTCAAAGGAGTTTTTTACTGGCTGTTCTTCTTCTCTTATTTCCGAGTCCGTGGTTAATTAATTTTACCAAGCAGTTACTGTGTTTAAGAAGGGGCTGCACGCGTGAACGCCGATACAAACGTTATAATTATGTTTTTATAGATCCAAAACTTCGAAAATTTTATAAAGATCCTAGTTATAGGTTCCAATATTTCTATAACTATAGCATTTTAGAGAAATTTCGAAATGTAGGCTTTATATAAACCTAGTTCTAATCCAAATGAGACTATAATTCAAAACATACCAAGATTGAAACGAGTATCAACGTTGTAATCGTATTAGAGCGTTTGTATGGGCATCAACTCATGCAGCCCGTTCTTAATACGTCTAATATTGAATTAAAATATTTTTTATTCTCACGATACACATAAATTGTGCAAGTTAGTACTCGGAAAGACTTTTATTTATATTTTTTTAACGGCGCTGAACAAAAATATTTTTTTCTGGGCAACGGTAAAAACACTAGATCTCTCACGTACATATGTCAAAAAGGTTGAATTAATTTGTGAGTCACGTAGCCATAATTGCCGTCTGAATTTATTACTCTGTAATGTGCGAAACCAACATTTACGTGAAGTTATTACGTCTGGTGACAGGTTTATAACAGTTTTAAGTTTTATTAACTCTGCTCGGTGACGATGCGTTTGTTCGTAATGTAATTATTTGGCCGTTAATTGTGCAGTTGGAAGTGTTAATTTGCTAATTACCGATAATTAACATTGCTACGTTTGTAAACAATGTTTCAAACAAAACACAGCTCATTTTTATTTTATTTAATATTGTTACGTACTTCCTATTCGGGGTTCGTATGGATCGGAAATAAAACAAGGGTAACCAATTTGGAATTAACTATGCACTTTTATTCACTTTAATGCACTCACAGTACCGCGTCCAAATCACCAGTTTACTTGTAGCTCGTTGTTCGCTTCGTTCGCTTTTAAACTGAACTCTTAACTCTTGACTCTTAACTTCGCTCTGTTCGCTGTCTCGGCGGGCTTATATATCATTTTCATTGGCTCTTGAAATTTCGGGGGTGGAGCTAGCAATAGTCGTGGAAGAGAGATAGCGCCATTTAGGTTCTAGTATTTTCTGGCGGGTTCTCGCGATCGGTCGGCCCGCCTCGTACGTCGTTTTTAGTTGTGGGACGTGCGTCATGTCAGCCATGTTTTGTGGGGCGGAGCCAGAACTGCTATTGGCTGGCTTCGCCCGTATTTTTTTAATACGACCACTAGGCGCCATCACACCAAGTGTTGCCCGTAACAATATGTAATAGCTAGAGTTTGCGGCGACTTGAAGCTTCTGTTGCTTGCGTTTTCATCTATAACGAAATGTATGAAAAATAATGCACTTCCCCAAACACCCCAATCATAATATTCAGTTATCATCACTACATATTATAAAATAAATTCCCACGCCGCGTGTCGGTATGTCTATCTGAACGCGATAAACCGAAAAACTACCGAACGGATTTGCATTTGTTTGACACCAATGGACGGAGTGATTCAAGAAGAAGGTTTATGTGTATAAAATATCAATGTTTTGTAAAAGTTAGTTGAAATATGACGATTGTTGTTGAAGACGTCGGAAAAAATCAGGCCGACTGGGAGCTTTCATCGAAATCGCTGCCTAATCCTTCTGAGATGTAATAAAACATTGTATGGATGAATTGTTTCTCTTTTATAGGACTAAAGAAAGTCCGCGATGGCATATGTCTATCTTTTATGCATAGCTTACTATACCTATTTTTATGTTTAAAAAAATGGTGTCGTATGACGAGGTAATTGGAAAGCAATTTATACGGATACAATATTAATCCATATCAAATTAAATACGTTATTTACCTTCAGCATTCCATGCACACTATGATTGCCCTTTACACCATACAATTCAAGTTAATATCTTAGGAGTTATTGCGAAATAAAAACTTTCGTGGGATATGCGGCCGAGCGCCGCGGTGCGGCACCATACCGACGCGACACGCGTGATGCAAAGTTAGGCAGAAGTTATCAATGTTATTTTAGTTTGTTTTTATGTATATATTCTCTACTTTTCCAAATATTTACAGAATTGAAAATAAAATACTTCAAGTAGGATGAACTTACGTTACATTTAAATCCAATTAAATCTAATCTACACGTTTGACGCAACAAGCAGATACGATACTACGACAGAAAAAAACACTACGGCATATATGTTTTGCTACCCGTGCGAAGCCAGGGCGGGTCGCTACTAATGTATAAAATGAAATATTACTTTTAGTGCCCTAATGTTGATTAAAAAAAGAAAAAATGTTATACTCATTGTGGGTGAATGAAATGGGCACATTACAAGAGCGTACGTACACAGATGCGACACGCAATTGCCTTACTGCCTTGACTTACGTCTCGTTTTCGTTAATTACGATCACCGACCTTTGAGTTAGTTCAATAGAGGAGTAATGCTGGCCTTTATTTCGGAAACTAAAGTTATCATTTTTGAGCCATAGGATGAAAAAAGGTGAGGGGCGGGATGCGCGTAAGGTCCACACGACCTAGATGTTGTGTTGTGTTTAGGTCTTTGAAATGAAATTTGAATGAAAGACAGATATCGATAAAAAAAATTTAAAGTAAATAAAGTTGGCAAAATTTATCGGCTTTGAATCGTTGAATTTAGAAAGCATACGCCTTCTACTACCTTCTACTTACATACGAAAGGGCAGGGCATGTGGGCGGGGCGCGTGCACGTGCACTGGCACCCTCGTGAACGGTGACTAGTATATTGGTAGTTTTAGGACAGGTTTACGTAGTCTTAACTGAATATTTTCCTATTGAACGATACTAAAAAGGAACAAGACGGCCAACGGATTCTTATCAAAGGTCATTATATTAAAATTTGGCTGGTCATTAAAACCTCACCTGTATATAGATGATTTTACACCCAGCCACGGAACAAATATACATGTTCATGCACACAAATATTTGTCCCGAGCGGGAATCGAATCCGCGACCCTTGGCTCTGCAGTTAGGTTCTCTAACCACTCGGCCAACCGGTTAGTCAAATGTATCCTTTATGGGTGTTAATCGGGTAGTGCAAGTTTATTACAAACTTCATGAAAGTTGCGTTGTTTTTAAAGTTGAAATCTGAAAATATTTAAGCCACTAAATAATTATAAAATGAAGATATCACTTTTGGCGTTTTTGGAAAATCTAGTTCTGAAGGGGTGAAATAAAGGACGAAAGTTTGTTCATCGGCCTCGATACAAATGTGTAGTTCTCACGAACGAAGTCGCATCGTGGAAAGCATAGGGGCTGTATAAAGTTAGAAAACACACCACTTTGTTATGAATTATGTTACTTGCAGCGTCTACAAAAGGCAGGTATGTGTGCACAAGTCACATTTCACGGCATTATACAGGTACGGCTTACGATCATGGGGTTTGGTCGTCAAACATTCTTTGACGCTTTAGGGTTAGGGATGTATGCACACTCGTTGGTGAATTTGAGGGTTGTATTGGTTTATATTTGCTGTAATTCTTTTGTAATGAAATAAATAAAAAAAAAATAATAATTAAAATATTAAAGGCGAGTATGTTTTGTGTAGATTCGTGAAAGACCTGGAAGACGGTTTCGTGCGACACCGGCCTACAGCGAGGCTACGGCAGTCGGCCTCACTCGGCGCATCGTCCTTTAACACACAGGTAAAAAAACAGACTTCACAAAATCATTACGTTTCCGTTGCCAACTACGGAACCTTTGTAGGATAACCTCATTGTCCCACTGTCTGTCTTTTAACACCCCTTTTTTCACAACGGGTAGAGGTATTTTAAAACGAAAATATCAAATATGGAAGATCTGCGTTTCCGTAGTCGTATAAACAAAAATCAAGTTTCAAGTCAATGTCATAAGAACTTAATATGGTGTATTTTTACTATAGAATAAATAAAGACAGCAGCGTTTGGTTTTAATAGAGTCATGTCACTTCACAGTATCGAAAATGTTAAACGCAATTTGGCGGGGGTGATAACCGGCGCGTGGGTATCTCGCGGACTGAAACTTGTCATTTTGCACCAGCTAGCTGGAGTATGAGTGGTTAGATGGTAAACGCACAAGAGGGCTTCTGTCAATTCGTACTTTTATGGTATTTGCACTAAATGGTATGTCATTAAAATCTTTAGCATTGCTCCTATGATTCAAACATTTTGGCGGGCAGTCAAACTTAATAGACAAAACCTAGCTATCGTGGATGGTGACCCCGCGCTACGCAGATTCGTAAGGCTTATATGTGTTGAATATACAGAAAGAACAAGATACGTTATAATAACTATAAAAATACGCCGAGGCGTACCTTGACCAAGACGTCCTTATCATTCTTTAGTTTTTATGTAGGTGATTAATAATAATAATAACGTATACGTACGTACAACGTCTAGGCCCCAAACTAAGCATTCCCTTGTGTTTTGGGTACTAAGCGAAAACACCACAACATATAACAACCAAGACCCGGTACCAGTATCAATATTCATCATATAAATACTGACCCGACCTGGGATTCGAACCCGGGACCTCCAGCTCCGTAGGCAGGGTCGCTACCCACTAAGCTAAACGGTCGTCATTTGACTGGATTGAAAGGGAAAGCATGATGATTATGTGATAAATAAATACCTGGGACACCCACATAGAGCCATCTAGTTCCAAAGTAAGCAAGTATTATGCTTGTATTATGGGTATAAAACAATTGATATACTTACATACTTAAATATTACCTATATAGATATTTTACACCCAGCCACGGAACGAACAAATTTGTTCGTGCACACAAATATTTGTCCCGGGCGGGAATCGAACCTGCGACTTTTAGTTCAATGATCTGTTACTGTCCTTCGGTGTTCGACCGTGTCGAAGTATGAAAAGCGGCATCTCGAGTATTCTGCTTTTGTCCAACGTCTATGATGTACCCAATCAAATGATTATAATAATTTTTTTTCTCATACACATCAGTCGTTCAGCGGTGCAAACAGCATGGGGATGGTGTCGCCGCCACAAGCCGCGGTTTTGACTCAAGGTCGACGCGTGAACAGCTCATTGCAGCGGCTCGAAAGGGCACACGACGACCTGTTCCAGTTGTAGCGGCCAAAACAGCGCAGGTGTTTTTTTTTTAATTACAAATATTTTGCTGTCAGTCATTGTCTTCTGTACTGATGATTAATTTTGATTACAGATCAACTCTTATGTATTTGGTCTGCGAATAATTTCAATTAATACCACGTTACGGGAAAAAATAAGTTACACAGATGTATGTACGTAATAGACGATATTTTGTTACGCGGCAAATTATTCGACCAATAGGAATGCAGAACGTTCCAGAAAGTATATCGCTCTCGCTCGGCGCGTACGAATCGTGCTCATTCATGGAAGGCAGTTCATGTGATTTATCTTTTCTTAACCTGTACTGTTATATACCGTATTTTACTAGGGTATCATACATAAGGGAACGTATCCATACTAAGTGGCCCATTTTTTTTACAATTATTAACCCCTCCCCCCTCGGTGACCTCCCGTAGTATACGTTAACCCTCCCCCTTTTATTTTTCACGTAGTAATTCATTAATATTATTAATATGGTTTGAAATCATTTTTTTGGAAACAAAAAGATTAAAAGAATCGTTTAGCTTATACTTGTTTGTATTAATATGGCTCTTGTCACGTAACGCCAAGAGTGCGTGCATTGCATACCTTCAATTACAAGTGAAAAATATACAGGATGAGGTTTTAATGACCAGCCAAATTTTAATATAATGACCTTTGATAAAAATCTGCTGGCCGTCTTGTTCCTTTTTAGTATCGTTCAATAGGAAAATATTCAATTAAGACTACGTAAACCTTTCCCAAAACTACCAATATTACTAGTCGCCGTTCACGAAGGCGCCAGTGTACGTGCACGCGCCCCGCCCACATGCCCCATCCCTGCCGTTTCGTATGTAAGTAGAAGGTAGCCAAATTTTGTTAAAAAATATTTAGGATACAATTATCGATTATGAATATTTGACTTATATTTTTATTTACGTAATGAGGTCCATTGGTGATACCTAACATCTAGAAAAATTTTGGCTGGTGACTAAAATCTCATCCTGTATGTGTAAAAACATATTCTAACAGGAGCTTCATTTTCCAAAACAAGTCTTTTTGTCTTTTGTTCAGGATTATTTTCCTTGAGGATATTGACTATGTGATGATGACCTAAGCTCCTCCCCCTGTCCCTGTGACCAAGCGTGGTATTATGAAGACAACCCCTCACCCCCTAAACGGGTCACGTAGTATGGGTACATTCCCTAAATACGTATCTTCAAATTGCGGACATATAACGAGGAGGCATAAACATCACAAGCAATGTCAGTTGACGGTTCAATTTTATCTATTGCTAAGATCAAACAAATGAAAAACAGGTTGTCGAGAAACAAAGCATTGAAGCTGCACACTTAATTGTGTGACTGAATTTAGACGGACTATCGTGTTACAAGCTCACGCCAAACTTCTAGTTCACTCTGAAGTCGCAACGAGTAGCATTGCAGTAGGGAAAATGGGTATCAGAGAGTGGACCTCGCGGCTACGTCCCAGTAGTTCTATGTTGTAAGTTCCACATGAAACTACTGTAACCTAAAAAAATGTTATTTTGTCCCAATTGTTGCATGTAATTTTAAACTTTTTTATAACCCGACATTTCTTTCATATAGAAAGAACTATTACAATTATTTTAGTTACAACCATTTCATCCCCTTAACCTCAGGGGTAGTTTTTTTTTTTTAAAGTAACTTTTGTCCATTTCCAAACTTCAGCCTTATCTCCAAAATGTATCCGCATCTACCTCAAAGCGAACAAGAAATTTGGCGTAAGCCACTTTTAAATGTTTTTTTTGTTCATTTTTTCAGAAATGTGTATATGTCCTACTGAGAGGGAGCAAAATACGTATTTGCGCCTTAGTGAATAAAGTGATCCAAACAAGTTGTATGCGAAATTTTATTTGGCTACAATTGTTTATAAGACACTCTTTGCTGAAATATTATTTTTTTATTCCACAATAAAAACATGCTGATAATGAAATACATTAATAAAACGAAACGAAACGAAAACACGTTTCTGCAGATTCGATGTTAATAAAAACTATATGAGTTTAGTACATCGATCAAAAGCTATTAATAAACATTTGTGTGATTTAAAAAAAAAACGACTAAATAACAGATGCAGTCATAAGCCGTTTCGAATCAACGGCAAAATGTATTGCGAAAAGTTATGTTACTAAATTATCACAATATAAGTTATGCTAACACGACACGACATCTTGTTGTAAAAGAAGAATGTAACACAGTTTTTTATATACTTTTTAGTAAAAATATGCTTGAGTAAGATTGTTGTCTTGTAGGAATCAGAGCTTTTAAATCTACTTCAGGATCCATTTTGAAGATATTTTGTAGAAAACTGTTTTAATCTACAGTAATTATTTGCATACTGTTTTATTTAAAAATAGTTCATTCGTTATTTAAACGACATTAGCAACCACGAACATAGCGTTACGAGATGCGACTACGTCGATGACTCGTTCTTGAACGTCTGCTTCTATTTGCGTCGGTAGGAAGTTCGTTCCTGCTCGTTTAGTGCGATAATATGCATAGTTGCTGTGAAAAGACCTATTTGGGCTTGCTCAGGGCCCTTGACTAGCTAGAATTTCCACAGGGCACACGCGCTGTCTAGTCTAGCAGGTTGTAATCACGACCGCCCTCCGACTTATACAAGTGAATGAAAGAATATTTTGATATTTTCTTTTTAAGTAAAATTAATTTAACAATTTTTTGTACTCTAGTTATGTTCTAGAATCGGGTGAAAATCCAGATACTTGTAATTTATTATTGATAAAATTATTAAAAAGAGTTTATTTAGTGGTTTTAATAAATCCTTGTAAATCCCAAGTAATCTAAATTTTTTAGTATTTTACATGAATAAGTTTCCTAAATATATAATAACAGTGAAATAATTTTAACAAATGAATACCTAATTAATAACAAAGATATGAGTGTTTGAGATGTCCTGTTAGACAGAGAGGACAATACCGCACAGTGTCTATCTTGTAACATCAGGTTATTTAATTCCTTTTTTCAAGAAAGAGACGGAGATAAACTGTTAAATAAAATTTTGTTGTCGTATAAAGTATATTTTTATATTTTCTTATAAATAATAATAATAATAACGCATATATCACAACGACGTCTAGGTTCCAAACTAAGCATTAGCTTGGGTTTTGAGTACTAAGCGAAGACATCACATACATATAACAGTCAAGACCCGGTACCAGTATCGATATTCATCATATAAATACTGACCCGACTTGAGATTCGAACCCGGGACCTCCAGCTTCGTAGGCAGGGTCGCTACCTACAAGGCTAAAGCGGTCGTCAATATATTTTCAATATTAGTCAACTACCCTATTGACGTTAATTTTTATAATGTTTAAATTTCAGATATGCGCGACTCCAATGAATCCTGTAAAGCAGCGCCTCTGGTGCATTGTGATAGCGAAAGCCTGATGGCAGCGTTAGTATAAAATTGCTTAAAACTATAATCTGTGTTTATTGAATATTTATTTAACTAAACATGTATGCACAGTGCTCGGGAGACATCGGCAACCATCGTTTTTAATCGGACTGTGGCACTTGTGAATCAGTACTGTTGTCTAATCGAAAGACTTTGGATTTAAAACCTTCGGTATACAAAAATAATTTTTGCCGATGTTCCACCTTCTCGAATACTGTATGTAACGCTCTTATTGTCTATGTCAAAGCAATATAGCGTGAGTTTGTTTATGTATTTTTTTTTAAAATAGAATAAACTCATTTATGTTTGTACCAAGTTGGTCTGTATTGGACTATAACTATTACAAACAATGGAAGTTGCACAAATATTTATTTCTATGGGAAAAATTATTAAATTGAGCTGTTTAAAAAAATGATGATTCATATAAACTTGTCGAGTTATATAAGAATTATTTTTTTGAAAGAAGTTAACCACGATCTGGTGTTTAAATTTAAACATTCCATTATTTGTTTCGAATCTCTGGGAATTGTTTTCTTTATTTTTTAGTATTTGAGGGGGTTTCCATCTTTGGTATATTGTATATTTGAGGGGGTTTCCGTAAATAGTGGCACATTTTTTGTCTAAATTTATTCGTATTTAGTGAGCTGATTATTATTACCTTCTACAGGCAAATAGAAGTAATTAAAAATGTTAAGTGTACAGAACTCATGTGCATAATATGATGAAATGGATGGATGTAAGCCACCAATCCGCACTTGAGCAGCATAGTGGATTAAGCTCCAAACAGCCTCATCCTGAGGGGAGGCCTAAGCCCCTATATTGGGGTATTAATAGGCTGATGGTATCGATCTTATATCACTTATTCAACTATAAAATTAAAATTTAAAAAAATATAAGCTTTAGCGTTCATAAATAGTGTATTTTTGTAAATTGATATTCTGATTGATGTTACCGATTCTGATGAATATCTTATTATTAATACAATAAAACGTATTTGCGGGTACGTTTGGCAACAGTCAGTATGACATTTTCAAATCGATTTATCACTTCTAACCACTATGTTCTACATTATTTTACGTTATCACATTGATAAGAGACAGTTGCATAGTAATAACTACATGTTATAAATGAAAGTTTATTTTATTCATCATGGAAAGTTTTATTGTAAGAAGAGTTCATATGAATTGCAATTTGATGGAAACCCCCTTGAACATAAACATTCTAGATTTTTTGACCGTATTTTATTCATATCAGTGACCTATATATTTTAGATAAGGCCCGTCCGACTGTCCATTTCTGTATAATTCCACTGTGCTAAATAAGTAAGTTAAGGACCATGGTAAATATCAGTTAGTCTAAAGCGGAAAAAAATTGTATTACAAAATTAGAAATTAATACAACATCAGAATTTAAAGAAATTCAAAGCAAGTGGAAATTGGGTTAGCCCATACGTAACGCCTTATATATAGATACGTTGTTTATAATCGGACGGTTTGTTGAGCAGACCATTGGAAGGAACCCGGAGGGGCGCCCCCGCCAGTGACGTACGGTGACATATAAAAAGGGAAGGCGGTCGCGATAATCTGGGCGATAGACCCTTATCATTTTTATTGTGTTTTTAAACATTGGTGGTCTATTCTAATGTTTATATACTAACGGCCTCTGAACATAAGAATTGACCATCGCTATATAAATTACAGGAAGTCATTTATATAGGGATTATTAAGTGTCCACTTCACTGACACTATAATTAAGAAACATTGGTTACTAGAATGTAACTGAGAAAAAGAAAATTCGATTCAAGAGGGTCAAAGAAAGGATTCTCGTCAATTTTTTTTTTAAATACCTGACTTATCTATTTTACGCCACTGGCCCCCGCAATCCGATATGCCATGCTAAAACCACGAAGATTGTCTTATATTATCCTGGTCGGCATAGCGCTTGTATGCGTGTCACGGGCATATAGTGTTGGGCGCTATTATAAAATAATACAGAAAAAGAAGTGGGATTAGCATCCATAGACCCTATTTTAATTAAAAATATTGTGGCCGGCTGCAGGTATCTTTTATGCACACTTCAGGGTCAGGTATCCAGGGAGGTGCACACAGTGTCGCGCTTCGACGATCGAACATGATATATGTTGCCGAAAGCGCCCGTCCGCCCGTCTTCCAATGCTCTGTGATTCTTGGTCCCCGAGTTTGTCCGACTGTATTTGTGGACCGTGGAAGTTAACTATACCAGGAGGCTTAGCACAGACGATTTCGATATAGTTTAATCGATTCAATGTAAAACTTAATCGATCGATTGCATCGACTACCATCCTACCTTGGAGCTCTTTTTGTCGTCATCGATGAATTGTCAATCTAATCTGTTTCGACGTTTTTGATAATCGAACGATTTCACTAAACCATTGGGTCTTTAGTAAATATATCCAAATCGTCTGTGCTTGCTTTCTAGGGGAGGTTTTCATCACCTGCCAAATTTTAATGTTACGATTTTTGATGAAACTCATAAAATAGTGTTTTTTTCTTGTTATTGTACTACTTAGTACTAAAATTTTGAGATCTGACGTCACAAAGTTATTGAATTACCGCAGCGATGCGCGGGCAACTGACAATTGCGTTGGTCAGCTAACACCAGTGGGTTACTCCTCCCCGTTACACCCCGGCCGCACCTTTATGTTTAACTTAATCATTGCACTGTATCAATAATTCTTTTGAGAAAATATTTATATAGAAAAAAAATTACCTAATTTTTTTTCCAAACTTGGAAGTTTATGGTGATACCTAATGCTTATAAAAATTTGACGTGTGATGAAAGAATCGCCTAAATCGCCTCAAGCGCCTCATCGGATTTGGAATAAGCAACTTTACTAGTTAGATCGCGAAAATCAAATTGGGTTCGAAATGTTATGTAACGTGTGTTATGAAACGCTTTCATCGGTTGGGCCTAATAAACAAAGCCTTGGGCCTTCGTAAGAGCTATACGATTCACGTTAAGCCTTCTCGGTTAGGTTTGATAGTTGTATTTCTGCAATTAATTTATTTTATAACTAACAATATCTTGTTGAGAAATTGTTAGATTACAAAGTGAAAGCTATTTGAAAAGAAACTCGGCGATTTGTGCATTATTTTTTATCAAATAATTCCATTATGATTTCTCGAATTACATGTTTTTGTCATATAAATTTATTATTTATAAAATCCTTAATTGTAGTTGATTGACACAAACTATTGAGTATAATGTGCGTATAATGTAACCTTAACCTACCTTATCACTATGTCACAATGTTTATAAATAATTGTATGTTACGTGTATAATAAACTCAACATTGTTTATTCAAAAAATTGCAGAACACAAATTGAATCGCTTCACTTTTTGATGGAGTCCATGTATTTCTATTGATAGAAATTAGCCAACCATTTTCTATTTTAGACAAAATATTTCAAATAAAAATCTAAACAGGGATATTTATTTTATATAAATTGAAAACGTATTATTTTAATTAAAGTGGTTGTCAGTTTGCTCTGTATGTTGTGGCCATATCAAGAAATGCGACTATTTCATGATATGCCCAACTAAATTTGACCAGATCATGAAATCTTTTTTTTTTCTTTTTTAATAATAACGTACACATCACAGCAACGTCTAGGCCCCAAACTAAGCATTAGCTTGTATTTTGGGTACCTAGCGAAGACACCACATGCATGTAACAACCAAGACCCGGTGCCAGTATTAATATTCATTATATAAATACTGACCCGACCTGGGATTCGAACCCGGGACCTCCAGCTTCGTGGGCAGGGTCACTACCCACTAGGCTAAGCGGTCGTCAACGTTTCACGTTTTTGTCATCCGCGATTGACTATATCGTAGAATTGATCATTTCATGATGAGTTCGCTTTTGTATCTTGGCCAAATTATAAAATTAATCGATTCATAATGTGTCCGACTTTAATAATGTTCATTTTTTGGGTGGCTTGTCGCTTTGCTCCGCTTCGCTTCTCGCATTAATATACACAAACCCTACCTAACATGATCTATTGATTTAGAAATGGTAGGCTACCAACCTATCTTGGCCGAATTTCGTCTTGGCCGCCATGTTGTCACATAAACAAAGCGCTTCTAGCGCCTCTATCGGTAATTTATGTAACTATTTTACGATATGATCAAAATAATCCTGACCATTTCATGAAGTAGCTGCGTTTTTAGTTGAACATATCGACAAACGATTTCTTATCATTGATCTGGTCAAGGCACATCATGATGTATGTGGCCAATAGACTGAAATGCAACCAACTTCATGACGTAATCAATTCTACGATAAGGCCACGACATACATCTGCGAAATTATTTGGAGTATCAAAACTATGGAGATAGAGAAAATGTCTTTGAGTTTCTTTCACTTTTAATTTTCTATGTTCATGTTCAAATTAAAAAGTGAACAATGCAATTCTGTGAATAAACAATTTTTAGTTTTTTTTACTTACCCAACTCATAATACGTGTATCAAAGATTATATGTGTTACAGTATAATTAATAATGCTTATAAAACTAAATTGTAGCACATTTAAATGAACTGTTAAATGTTAAAATAATTGTAACTTATTTATAAAAATAATATAAGGTACACAAAACCACCATATAAATGATTAGTTGACATAAATTTCACAGCTGTATTAATGAAATTCATAATAAGATTGTCCTATATTCGATAATTAAAAAATATTGTATCTAATATATTGTGGAGGCACTATATTTACTATTGTTGATAAAATGTAAAAAAATTTTTTTTTTGTTCTGTTTGAAATAATGATTGATTTTTGTCTATTTATTTCCATGTATATATGTAATAGATAAGCGAAAATACATTCGCATACATATACATATCTTTTAATATATATATTTTTAAATTTCTGTCTTAACTCTAATTTGGGATATCAACAAAGAAACCATTTATGCATAGTCGTAATAGTGCCTTGTAGGAAATGATATGTGTGTAAGGTTTTCGAATTTTTTGCTGTATTTAGAATATTTTTTATTAAAATTCTACATGTATTAAATTAAATATAACTTCGTAAATATTATTGAAGTTCGATGTTAAAATTAACCTTTATTGCGATTGCGTCAGATCGAACTATTTGTAAATGGCGTTTCCACCAAGTTAGAATAACATTACGGACATTAGTTGATTGTAATATCTTTTTTTTTTGTACTAATGGCCCCTTCAAAGAGAAGTGACGCCGGTTGTACACACTCGTCGAGCGTAGATGAGAGCCAGAGACAGCGCTATACGGATAAAAGAGAAGGGAGAAATGCTTTCTCTTTTATTCGTATAACGCTGTCTCTGCACCTCGCCTCCGCTCCGCGTGTGAGTACAGATAGCGTAAGAGGTTAGCTACCAAAGCTCTTTAATACGGTTGCGATTTTCGTTTTCGTGTTTCTGTTCGTATGTATTTTATGACTGTACCTACTACACCAAGATTATTAGATATGATATATTACTATTGTTTCTAACTTCGTTGCTATTAAATATTTATTCATGCACAGAAGATGTTCTGGTTTGTATTGGTCACATATCCTGCATAAAAAGTTCGAGATGATCAAAAGAGGTACAAATTTGATTCTCGTGTATATAAATTTTATGCTACCTCCAGTATGGCGTTGTGCACAATATTAATAGCTCCATAGTCATACCATACTGGCTGACGTTTGACAGTCGTCTAATTAGCATGGTAATAACTAAATAATTTTATTCGCAACCGGTGGAAGCGTCACCACATTTTAATTGTTTATGTGTGTCTACATAAAGATATACATATTTTGTAATTAACTAAGTATCCTCATATCCTATACCTCTTTTTTTTGTGTAACCAACCTAAATAGGTGTGCCTAAATTTCGTTCCGTGCTGTGAATTATGTAAAAATTTAAGTGTTTTCCAAGATTTTGTAATATTTGGTCATTGTAAATTGGTAATAAATGTGGTCTTTATTTTCTACGTAACTTAAGGAGCTCTGTTAAGTCATTTAAAATAAATAAACTAAAAGATAAATACAATGTATCTTTTGTGAAAACTGGTATCGAAAACTATTTATGCTATTTTAATAAAGGTATCGAGAGAAAAAAATAATCATTAGGAAATTTATTTTACTTGGAAATAAAATTGATTCATTTTTATAATATTTCTATATATGTATGTAGAAAAGGCTAATGGAATGGAATGGTATATGTGTACTATATATACCAAAATATAGTCCAAGAACGCTCAGACACTATGTCGGTTTGTTTGTGTTCAAAGGCGAGCCAGTAAGCATGTACACACAAAGAGACATCAGCTTTGTACTAATGCCCGAGTGGCGTACCACGTTTTTAAAATGTCGGGCACCTCATGATACTCATTGTTGAATGGCTCCTTAGTTTAAGCATGCTCCAGTGGTACAAGCGTTAAGACAGCGCGGGTACGTTTAATTTTGTATCTATTAAAAAAAAAAGAAAGAAGCTGCTCTTGGCGCTTAAAACAAAACTTTACGACAATAGTTTCTTGTTTTGTTTTATATGAAAAATGTCAGTTATAATAATTCTAGTCTGTGCATTTTTTTTTTAATAAAAAGTGTTCACTTGTTCTTCAGGTACGATGGTTCAACAAAATAGAGGCATCTCTGGATTTTCTTTCTATTGAGCGAAGTTAATAATGTCATAATATTTGTTTTACAAAATACCGCGAATAAGCCTGTATATATTTGTAAAAAAACTAGAACATTGTATGCAGCTGTCTAGTTTTTAATACATTTGAATAACTTTTACAATTCACTGACTCTTAAAAACCATCTCTACATTTTGGAATCATTTCCATTACGCTAATGCTTAATTTGTTTACATAATATTCTGTTTTAGTCAAGGATCGGGGAAGTGATTATGGATTAGCATTTATAGAAATTATCAACACAATGTTCCAGAAGGCTGTGATCCAGTAGTGGAAGCCTGATGATCTATAGAAGTGTATTTAACATCTTAGAGTAGTATACAATGAAAATAATCGCACAGTCGAATTATCGCGACTGCACAGAGCTGCCTGAGTGCGAGAAAGAGAAGACAAGAGTTGTCTTGTTACGTTTTGACCGTTGCCAAGTTACAATGTTCAGATTGTAATACCGTTTACGTATATTACATGCAATGGGAGAAAATGTATAAATTGATTGTTATATGTATTTGTATGTCATACGTAAGCTATATTAATCTGCTTGTTGGTGCTTATAGTTTTGTGCGAATTTACCTATTGGTTGACCCAAACCGTTGTCTGTATGCCGCGCCTCACGCCTTGAACTCAGGGGTGGCGTGTTGTAGGGCGTGCGGGCCGAGAAGCGGCGTGCATACCTGTCCACCATCGCCGCATCACCGCTTTGCTAAGGACGCTATCATTTATTTACATTTGTTATGCACGCACCTAAGCACGCCCCGCCAAACGCTCGACGCCCCGTTCTACTCGGGCCATAAGGCATCCCTAAGGTTAGGTATGTGCGCGGCGAGGAGGGAGGCAGCTCCTGAGCGTTTAAGGTGGTGCCGGCGGACTGACAGCGGAGTTGCCGCCCTCCTCGTCGCGCAGTACCTAAGGCGCGATACAGCGGTTTCGGCCGAACTATACTTATAAAGTTTATTTTAATTTAATTAATTTCAGTGTGCGTCAGAATGGCGGTACAAGGTCGTACAAGGTTACCGTTTAGGGTTGTGATTATACTGTAAATTTAGTACCTAATTTGTATTATTTAGTACCTTTCATCAAAAAATGTGTATCCTGCCTACTTTCAAAAATATTTGAGATCTAAAGCGTACCGCCATTCTAACGCCGGGATGGCGGTACATTTTCTAAATTAGGTACTTCTAATATGTAAAATTACATTTAGAGTTATCAGTTACTCTTTTACGTATTTATTGTTAGGTTTGAGAATTTCATAAGCGTCAGGATGACGGTTCAAATTTTGTATTGACGAATACTACTAAACGGTTTGACTTGGGTATGTGTATTTTATATATGTTTAAGTACTAAATATGCACTAAATATCTCATAACTCTGAATATAATTTTAAATAATAAGAATCCCTATTCTGACTAAGTTTGATAATGACGTCATAATGGCCGTAAAATTTATATTGACGAATACTACTTAACTGTTTGACTTGGATATGTGGATTTTATATATATTTAGGTACTAAATATCTGATAACTCCAAATGTAAATTTAAATAATAGAAGTACTTAATTTAGAAAGTATACTGCCATCCTGACGTCAGAATGGCGGTACACTTTATTTTTGAAAGTAAGCACGTAAAAATTTTTTGGTTAAAGGTACTAAATAGTACAAATTAGGTACTACATTTACAGCATAATTACAATCCTAAACGATAACCTTGTACGACCTTGTACCGCCATTCTGACGCACACTTAATTTCAATAAAAGAGATTATCACCATAATTATATTATGTTAAATTTGTGCATTATATAAATTTTTGTATTTTTGTTTATTCTCTGTCAAATTCAAAATTATGGAGTCACAATAAGCGACACGAGTTAAGAACACTGCATTTCACACAGGCCGTCAAATTGTTTATATTTTGCAGTACCTAGTAATTGAGATGTGACGGGCGAGGGTACTATTACGATTAGGCTATCAGTTCATCATATCACTATCACTGTCTAACAGACACTATGATCCACCCTAAGCTGAACCAATGCACGTGTGATGGCCAACATTCATAACTTGTGCCGTTTATTGTACAGTTTTGTAAAAGTAACGCGGGGAATCTTAAAATGTCATAGTAATTTAGGAAGTGATCTTCGTTAGTGTGGTTCATTTAAACTTTGTGCTAATGATTGCACATAAAAAAGTGAAACTATGTAAAAAAGCTTCTAATAGTACTTTTTGATGTAAGTACGGTAAGCTGGATATTATAGTGGAGGTGTTTATAGGCATGAGGCGAATCTGAATGCTTAGAACCCATACGATGACTATAATAGCTAGCTTACTGAGTACGAGCATCATACAACGTTTTTCAATACATTTGCGATTAAAATTAAGTAGACACTTCAAATGTAATAATGGCGGGAGCGGGTTACTTTTCGCACATTTTACGCATGCGTTACAAAGAAAACACTCGTTTGTGATTGGTGTAAATTAAAAGGGCTTAGTCCGTAAAATACATTACGATCCATGTTTCGATGTCATAAAGACCGTATTAATAGCAAATGTATTGAAAATGAAGTTTTTGTTATGAACCACATAACCGAAATTATCCTAAAATACATCTGTTGGTTAAGTTATGTTACAGTTTTCCCATTTAAGAAATATGATTTGTTTATGCTAGTTGAGCTTTAATACACTATATTTTAATACACGTTTAAATGGTATTTTATTTAAAGACCTAAAGAAAATTTTGATTGGGATCGGCAGGATAACTATTACCACAGAATTATCATACAGGTACAGAAGATTATTTCTTCAAAAATATTTCAATAAATAACGACTCTAGCGACGACGCAATAAAATGCAATTTAGCTCGCAAAGCGCTATTTGCCGAGAAAGTAAAAGTTTCAAGGCGCTTTTTTTTCTATCGTATAACTATATCTTCTTCTCCAGGCACTTGTAACGTTGGGTTTGTCTTCTTGTGACGAATATTTAATTTGAATATTTACCAGTCATATATCTATCACTATTATTATCCTTTTATGCCCAGTATCGTGGATCAGAAAACTATTTCACGATATCTGCATAATAATATTTTAAACTAAGTAGGGCGCATTATACTACGATATTCTATCTACGAAACTGAATAGAACTGTTTTCAGTGTTCACTGCATATATTAAGGTCTTAACCTATGAAGTTGCCGTTTTGTATGAAACAAGTTAAAGTATTTTTTTTTTTTTCAAACATCTTTATTTCTGTTATTCAAAGTATCACCCGTGCAATCGATGCGGCTTTGCCAACCAGGCTTTGCCAACCAGTGGCAGTTTATTAATGCCCTTCGTGTAAAAATCAACTGGACGGGAGACAACAAACTCTTCAAAGGCATTTTGTACTGTCTCTCGGGAATTTTTTTTCCTGTTAAAAAGTTGTCCAAATTTTGAAAAAAGTAATAGCCGGTACGTGCAAGGTCTGGTGAGTATGGCGGATGAGGGAGAACTTCCAACCCCAGCTCTAGCAGCTCGGAAACTGTTTGTTGTGCAGTATGGGGTCGCGCGTTGTCGTGAAGGTGCAACAGGGACAACCGATTGACTAAAACTGGTCGCAGACGTGCGAGCTTCTCCATCATCGTTTTCAAGTTGTTCACAGTACACATCTGCAGTAATGCTCATGCAATTTTATAAAAAGCTATGATGAATCACATCGGCACTAGACCACCAAACAGCCATCTATCAAGCTTTTTTACTTTGCCAATTTGTCGCAAATGGTCCAATATTGTTTTGATGCTAACATCAAAAGCTGTTGCTAGTTCAGCTGTGGTTTAAGTATCATCAGCTTCCACAATCGCCTTCAATTCATCAATGTTGACCAGTATTCGGACGACCACGAGGTTCATTATTTAAGTCATAATTTCCAGAACGGAAGTGGGCAAACCAATAACGGGTTGTGCGTTCGTTTGTTAAGTTCTCTCCGTAAATGTTGTTGATGTTACGTGCCGTTTGTGTTGCATTAGTGCCACGATGAAATTCATATTCCATAATTACACGAATTTTTAAAGTGTCCATTATGACGAAAAATGTTCAAATGTAATGAAAACACAACGCTAATCAATAAACAAAAGATTGACTTTGTAAAAAGAATGTCATGTTTTTAAACATAATTAATTTGAATTTAGAATTCACAGCCAATCAAAATTTTTTTTTGTTGAAATGGCCAGTACTTAAAAACAGCAACTTCATAGGTTAAGACCTAATATGCGCGTATCAAATCCAGAATGAAGGACTGCAACAAAAAAACGGCCACAATTAACTACTCCGGGAGCCGTCACCCTAAAATCATGATATTGGTATTTGTCTTATGCCGATTGAATGAGTCTTTTATTTAAAAATCATATACTTAGTGATATTTGTTGAGTAGTAGGTACGCAGATCTACGTAATTTTCAAATCGGACCTACGTCTTTTTCAAAATTTGAGTTGACAGCACTGTAGTTTTTGTAAGGCAGTGTAAGGTTAGTGTGTTCTAGTGTCTACCTACCTTGTATTATTCCTACTTCTATGTAACCCCGTCTTCTGTTTATTTTATAATACACAATACAAACATAAAAGGTCGAATTGACTAGAAGCCCTCTTGTGCGTTTACTGTCTCCCGTCTACCACTCATACTCTAGTTAGCTGGTGCAAGATGGCTAATTTTAGTCCGAGTTTCAGTGCGCAAGGTCCCGGCGCGCCGCTCTACACCCCCGAGAAATCCTCGTGCGCCTTCCTCAACCCCGCAAAATTGCGTAATGTCAATGTCACTTTGATACTGTGAACTGACATTTATGACTCTATTATTTACTTATTATTTCCATGATTAAAACCATTAAAACCAAATGCTGCTGTCAAATTAATTTACTCTATCCATATAACCATCACTTATCGTTTGACGACGGACCCGCGGACTTGAAATTCGAGCGGGGTGTAAAGCTATCTCGGCATGTACACCTACGACAGTTAAGTTTCTTTTCGCCGCGAACGTCGGCGAAAGATTTAATAATCTGTAGTTAAACGATAGAACAAAATGGCCAAAAGAAATCCAGTTAGTTCTATATTGATTGGTATATCTGTCAGACTACCGAAAATGCGTCCACTTAAGCCTGATTTAGATGCTGCCAGTCGGCCTGCCAATAGAGGTTGCCAGTGACTGGATGCCAGCGAGTAACTGTATAAACGGTTTTGCCAGTTAATGGAGACGCCAGTGAGCCACTGGCGCGCTAGCGAGTGGCGGAGCCAGCAGAACAAATACCAGTCTGTACCTTCGGTCGCCGCAAGTGAGAGGTCGAGCCAAATAGTCAAAATAAAGAATGTCTCAGAAACAGTGTTTAATCATAATTACAATGGACTGTGTGCAAAAGCAAAACGTACGTCATGCACCTGCCCTACTTCAATGTCGCTAGCTTATCATTTATTAGTAGTATTAGGACAGAGTAGTAGTAGGAACGTGCGGTCATCGAGTAAATGAATTTCACAGCAGTGTTTGGTTTTAATGTTTTGATATGGTTTTAATAGAGACATAAATGCCACTTCACAGGAGCGAAAATGTCAAACGCTATTTCGCAGGGCTGAAGATTGGCGCGCGGGGACTTCGCTAACTGAAACTCGTCATCTTGTATGAGCGGTTAGACGGTAGGTAAATGCTAGTCGATTCGTACTTTTATGCGTGCGGTTTACCACTTTTGGGTGAATCTGTTGTTAATTTACCCAACGAATAATTATCGACTATGAACGATGAATAACGTTTACTTACGTTTTATTTCGTTGACATGAATTCGTCCATTCGTCGACATAATTAAATTATAGGTAACAAGGAAAACGAAACAATAATGTCAGTAGTACAAAATTTTTTTAATAATAAATAAAAATATAGTACACAATATATTTTTAAAAATAAAATATAATTCGTTTAGAGTCTTAATCGTAATTTATTTACATAGATGTGGTAAGGACATCGAAAGTGTATTTCTAAACGGGTAGAATATGGATTTATAGAAATTATTCTATTTTCTGTTTTTTATCGTTAGTAATTTTTTATTAGAAGTGACTAGTTTTTTTTTAAATTTCACTGGTAATTTAAAACAATAAATAATTAATGCATTTTTTAAATAATTTTACGACTCAATGTATAGTAGGTACCTCAGTTTTTAATAGGACGGACGGACAGACATACATTTTTCATTTGTGGCGTGTCGCAACCATCGATGTAGTACCTATATAAATGTACCGTCTCAAATAGTGTTACACTGCTTTCGCCACCGAAATCTGAATAATTTCTGTGAGATACATTTAAAAAAGTGTCTCCCACCATATTCCATGTTTTTGAAGTGAAACTTCTTATGGCACAGGGTGAGCCTAAAACGACACGAAAATGCGTCACGCTAAATAATATAGGTGGGGGAGATACAAGAAACAATCGACTCTCACACGAGAAGCCGGTTGTTCCCTATATCCCCACTATTAACTGTTGAGTGTGGGGAGTAAGGCCAGAGCGTTACTCAGTTTCGTGTCGCTGGCAGCTGCGTCATTGCTCGGAGTGTCAATAGATGTGAAAACCGTGAAAACCAGATTGATGTTGATAATTTTAATAACATTATGATAATTCAAATTTTAATACTAAAAGTTCTATGTTTTCACTTCAGTTTTTATTAGGGACGGTGAGACAGTGTATAAACATCGATGGTTGCCTTAGCTTAGTCCATTCATTGAGATAAATATTTTAATCTAATTCACAATTTTCCTAGTTTGTTTATATAAACAGTATGTCCCGCGGTTACAAGGTCAAATTTGCCTGACAATTTTTTTTTGGAAATTCGTTTTCTTTTTTTCACACAGTTTAGCTTAAAGCTCCTACTGTAACAGGTATTACAAAGTTATAAACTTTATTTTGACGCCTACAACATGAACTTTAAAATACAAATACTTTTATATAGTAGTGTATACTCCAAAAATATCCAAAAAATAAATGTTATAAATCAACGATAAAATATTCCTATCAAAACTATTTAAAAAAATTTATAATTTATTCACAAGTACGTATGCCTACTATGATCAAAGCTTACGATTTTAAAATTTTGTTAGTAGGTATATAATACCAGTTTATAATTCAGGAGTTATATTGTAAACTGTGTGTCATATTAGCAACCAAATTAAAAAATAAAAAAAATAAAAGGTAATCCTTATAGTAAAGAAAGGAGTAATTAGAGTTAACTTTTAGTTAATTTCTCTCGATAAAATTTATTTTAAATTGCATCATGCAAGTTTGATCCTATAACCGTGGGACATACCGAATATCCACACGTAAAATAACTTTCAATTACGCGGTTATTGTTGCGACCCATCCGACATGAAGTTTACACAATAGCGAAAAATTTAAGTGGGATTTAAAATTGGGCAGGTACACTGAACAGGTTTTTCAGGGTTCCGTAGTTGTTAGGAATAGTTGTGATTCTGGTGTGTCTGATCACCCAATTTACCACACTGGACCTACTGTAAGTGATCCCAACAATTTGGTTATATCAAATGATTAGTTTGTATGACAAGAACTAGAAATTCTGATTTAATTTGATGTGGTTCTATCCTAATACCTAGCAAAAATTTTCATCACTGCAGTACATGCATATAAATTTATATGTGAACGAACTCCTAACAAATACGGATCCTATTTTAGTGCGTGGTGCGTCGCGTACCTCACAACATCATTATTTTACGTTAAATTTGGTACGAATATTAACCACCAGGAACTTGTATCAAAAAAACAACGGTACACTATAGTAAACACATAGCTTATTTACACAATTGTTTTATCTAATTCTCACACCCCTGTTTCCATATAATGGCAACAGTTAACATATTCGTCCGAATATTCGTCGGAGCATCGAATCCCTTGACGAATATTTGAGCCGAACGATGCTAACATAGTGCTGCTCAACAGTAATTGTGTGTTCACACACTAAAAAGTTTATCCTAGGTGGGCGCTTCTTCTATTTCATCAAGTGCGTCTTTATCTGCCTCGGTGGTACGGTTCAGTAGAAAATCTAGATCATTCGATATTTTGTTCAGCATTTTCTCAGTGTCGGGAGAATCGTACGCCTTATTCCACTCTCTATTTACTTGCTCGATGTCAGATTTGGACTTTGGCTCGTCGACCACAACTTCCATTGAAGGTAGGGAGACGCTCGAAGTGAACTCGTGGGATCTTTTCTTCAAGCAACTTTTTATTGGCGGTGAAGGAATCTTCGAGACGTCAGGGTTAGACTGGACGCATAACGTGCAGCTTTCTTTCGACGTGTCGAAGTGCTTCTGCGTGTAGGGTTCGAAGTCCACGGAACAGGTTAAAAGAGGGCCCGGAGAGCGGTCTGGGGTGGCATTGATAGGTTGCGGGGGGTTAAGTACCCCGAGTTCAAGGCACACCCTAGCCATGTATTCGGGTTGTGCGGGGACAGGAGGGGCAGAACGAGGTATTAAGTCGCAGATGGCTCGAGTGGCTAAAGAATGCCTTGCGTCGTAACGGTGCGGGCTGAGAGCAGTTTCTCTGTATTCTACGCAGCGAACGATGTCCGCCCTGCTGTCTGGCGTCGACATCCGCCTGTGGAATTATGATCAGTTCAATATGATTAAACAAATATGACAAAATAGTGATATGAGAGAACAGTTTGATTTGTAAAAACAAGAAGTTAGTGGCCATATTAAAGAATGTATGAAAGTAGAATGACGAAAGGCCTCTACTCAGCGAATTTGCGTGATAAAGTGGGTGACCCATATTGGTGATATTTTAAAGAAGGGTCAAATTTTAAGTATGTACTCAAAACCGCGTGTCTGCAACCAACGATTAATTAATATCGATGAAGCTAAATAGACAATACCATTTGGAGATTTGGAGGTAATTTTTTTATCACCTTAAAATAATAAAACACGTGGTTTTCTTTTAGTATCGCTCGACACTAAAATATTGAGATAGGCACCACATAGGTATTAGCGTAGGGATGTATGGATGACTGACAATTACATCAGTCTTCAGCCGCCGGCGGGATGACCTTACCCATTACACCCGCGGTCTCCCTTTCTCGATAATTCCTTCGTGATTTTTTCAAATTGATTCTAAATAACTCTTAATGCCTAGAAAAAAATTGGAAAGTGCACTGAGAAATGATATAGTGAATTCAAATGGTTTTACTATCGGTAGAATAATTGATGATCTCCATCATAAATACGAGTGAACCGAGGAAAAAAACTACACGTCATCGTAATTACGTTACAGGAACCATAATTTCCGCTGACGCATATTTTTTTTCTTCATATTCATCTTTTTGTCATTGGAAATGACTTTCATTTCGTTGGAGTATAGGGGGTCATTTGGGAGTTTTGTGAGACAGGCAGATTGGACGAAGAGTTTTTGAGATATCGGGATGAACGTGGTGTCAAAAGACGCAGCTCGCCGAACTCTACAAGATGGCAGAAAACAATTTGGAAAAAGTTCAAAAACAAAAAAATTATCGGCAAAAAACGAAAAAATCGCAATTTTTTCCCCGATTTTCATTTTGGGAGCCCGATATCTCGAGAGCTAGGTCTGAATAAGAAAAAAATAAAAAAACGGCTCGGGGTAATTAGACGGGGGATCGATTGAGACTAAAATTGTTAAAATCGGACAACCGGAAGTAGTGGTTAAGGGTGCCCTTAGGTGAAAGTCGGATATGCGTCGGTGTTACATTTCGTACTAATTCGGTTTGTACGATCGAAATGTCGTATAGAGTGTTATATTTCGAAGTCAAGCTTCGAAATTATTCAGATATTTCGGAAAATATTATCCAAAATATGTGTGTTTATTCCGTTAGGTTCATTTCCAATGTCGTAAGAAGTTCGTGCGAAAGCAGGAGATCCGTTGATTTTTTATTATGGGGGTCATCCATTTGCTCTATTGATGATGAACACTTTTCTCAGGGGTGATGAAATAATCTTGTTGTACGATATAGTATCGGAAACAAACGTGGGCCGTTGATTAAGTAGGTATTGAATGTGAGAATGGCTTTCTTCTAGATGCATTCAAAAATGTTTCATGATGCATATCAACTCCAAAGGCAGATATTTATATATATTTACCTGTGCAGCCTAGTAGGACTTCCAGGTCCGGGTGCGCGCCAATATGACGCCAAGGCCGGCGATGACCCGCGTGGAGAGATTTCTGTGCCTGCACCACCTCGACTCTCTACTTCACCACTTTGCTTGAAGTATACTAGAAATAAAACCGAGCACCATGTGAGTCGGGCTCACTTTAAAGTCCATCATCATCAGGTTATAATGATTCTACTTCTGCTAGTATGATAATGTGTTTAGTTATTTGATTTTAGTTTCTTTGTCGAATCGACTTGACTGGCAGACCGTTGACTGTTAAATGCGCTTTATATGTTATGGAGATTAGCTCGAATAGACAGATGGACGTACATACAAACATACAAAAAGTAGTGTATGTCACTTTTGACTTCTTGCTTTCCATATCTGTGAAGTTTCATCAAAATCAGTATAGCCGTTTTGGAGATTTGCTCGAATAGACAGACAGACAGTTAGTATTATTTTATACATATAGCCTATAGCCTTCCTCAATAAATAAACTATCCAACACAAAAAGAATTTTTCAATTCGAACCAGTAGTTCCTGAGATTTGCGCGTTCAAACAAACAAACAAACTATTTAGCTTTATAATATTAGTATAAATAGGGTTGAAACGTTCTAGTGATTTACAATTTTTTAAAATTAAATTTAATCGATTGTCGTCTGTTTATCACCATATTTCTGTGAACAAAACTATAAATGGGGAAGTGCTGACAATGTACAACGAGGATGGGCACGTAACAATATAAATAATAGAACAAACTAAGGGTACTTTTTTACCGTTAAAAAAATGCTCAAAACTCACAATCTATCAATATTGAAATAATCAAGAGATTCTAGTGTACATATAAATTGCAACACCTATGATAACCTGTCTACAAATAGGTATTAGATTTTGAAGCTTAGGTTTGGTTAAGTGATATTTATGGAAAGACCTTGAATAAGTAATTGCATTTAGATGCAATTTACTCATGAGAATTTCTTATTTTCTGAAACTACGTTATAGTTTCTTAATGTCTGTTGTTTCTTACAACTTAGCGATGTGTCGCCGGCAGGTGAGTCCGCCCAGTGACTGTGGCCAGGTCCCAGTGCCAGTACGCGCCGCGCTGCACGCAGGCATTCTTCGTCACGTAACACGTAGCATACCACCATTGTGAGGCCCTGTAGGGAAACAAGTTTTGAATAGGAATTTCAAAGATTATGGACTTCATTGGTTTGCCATGTCACTGACTTCAAGTAGTCTTCTTGTAACTCGCCGTCAGGTCCTCAAGTGGATCTTTGAAAACAGAATATATAAAAAAAGAAGTATAAAAGTTTTTTTACATTAACAAGTGCCGCGGTGGAGAGAGCGACGACGTGTGCGCGTCGGCGTTCGCCCGGTTGAGCATACAGCACTCCCGCGGCCTGTGCCGCTGCCGTCGACACCACAAGCGCCAAGGTATGGCGTACAGTGCGACGTCTACAAAAGAAATTGTTTTCAACTCATTAAAAAAATTAAAAATCAATAGGCATGGCGCATAGATACTGAAATGAACCTTTTGATCAAAACTCACGTGAGTGCCTTTGCCACAATCCTCATGAGACCATTTCTGATTCCTTTCTGGTATCGACTACTTAAGGTCTAAACCTTGTGACTACATACAAACTAAGTGGAATTTGAGGATGAAAGATGTAGAGTCGGATGTAAAAACTACCTGGTTGCAATATTTCATACTGTCACCTCTGTTGAAATGTACATCCATGAACAGAGGCTTTTAGCTAGTAATTATGTAAAGTTTTTTAATCACAAACTGGGCTTTTTGAGATGCCAACTCAATGTTCAAAATAAAATTGAGTTAGGTTTTTGTAGCATTTGTTTTTTGCTTTTGAGCATAAAAATATTTTTTTTCTAGGTTCATTAAGCATGGAAAAGTAAGCAATTTAAAGCTAACCTGTCTTGCAGATAGCTTCTTCTCTCAGCGGGCACCTTATGATTAATAGTCCTTAAGCGTAATGCCGCGCATACTGCAAGTGCAGCGCATAATGCTGCTAATAATGCACAGCCGCCAGCGCAAACTGCTTGGGCAGCTGCACCGACTTGTAAAGGCGCTCCTCCCCACAGCCGTGCTGTTAGCCACGCCAGGGTACACACGCCTAAAAGGAATCAATAAGTTATTTTATTATAGAACGAAGAAGACTAGAAAATTTCATTTATTGTTTAAAAAGAGAGAAAACCAGTAAAATATTTTTTTTAAACAAGAAATTTGCAAAAAACATAATTTCTTCATTTTCAGTATTTTCTTTTTTGATGTGTGTCGTGCCGTGCACATCTGCTTTGAGAGCGTTCCCATGAACATCAAATTTATATATGTAGGTGATACTGAAAGAGTCGCAACTTTATTTTAATTATAATGTAGATTGCTACTTAAATTTTGTCGAGCATCGAGAACGTAAGAAAAGTTCGTTGCATTGTGGTGGGACGACGCGTGTTTAGTACGGCTATTTAATAATAGATGGCGCCACCTTACAAAAAAAGTATTTTTATTTTTTGTTAATCACATTTTTACGTTTCAATTAGTAAAACATAACATGCGAATATGAAATATAGTTCTCTTTAATGATTTTATCTGACATCATTGATAGTTTGAACAATTTCGAAGCGTTTGTCGAAAAACTTTATTTTCCACAAATTTTAGGGCTTTGCACAAATGCTACGAAACTATTGCAACAATCAATGATATCGGTTAGAAACATTAAAAAGAAATATTTTTTTATAGGCGCATGTCATACTTTATCAACTGAAACCCAGAAATGTGATCAATAAAAAATTTAAATCATTTCTTTGTATGGTGGCTCCATCTATTAAATAGCCGTACGAGACAGGCAGCGCTATTGTTGCTGACTAATTTTGTTGACTATTGGCCAAAAATACTACCTACGAGCTGTTGGACTCGATATACCTAATGTGAGAGAGTGTTGGGTTTTTGTTAGGATTTGCTGGTTATGGATACTGTTTTTCTCAGTTTAGGGTTTGTCCCGATATGCCCGCTTTTGGTTATTCATAAGAATTTCTTAATAAGATCCAACCAAATTTCACAACAGTTCCGTTTTGCTATTTATATACAAACGGTTGACGAACTTATAGTTTACCGGCAAGTAATGCGACAGAAGAGAAATGCTGTCCTCGTCCAGCCAGTTCGGCCTGTAGAAGCAGCGGTTGAGCGCATAAAGCAGCGCTGCCTGCACACCAGCAAGCAGCACAAACCCAACCTAAAGCACCAGGGCACGCCTCCTCCTGTAACCAAAGTAGCATATTCATTGATATAGGTATATCAATATTCAGCCAACATATTGTGGGCTGAGAACAAAAACCACATAACCATTTTAAAAATGTGTTCTACTCTATATTACCTTCTTCAATTGATAAAAAATTAATTAATTTTTTATTTTGATAAATTATTTGTTTATTATGCCTTTCCAATGTCCACAATAATAATCTGGGTTTCCCATATTTCGTTACTTGACGGATTTTCGCTTATATTTGTGAATTTATACTATATATTTGTTTGACTATCTTCTCTATCAACTTCAAATATCTGTTAATTTTTGTTTTATTGGATGACCAATCGGTCGAGTGGTTAGAGACCCTATTGGCAGAACCAAAGCTAGCGGGTTCGATTCTCGTCCCGGACAAATATTTGTGTTCATGAACATAATTTATCTATTTGCACCGCGTTTGGATGTAAAATATGTATATAAAAATAGTAATACCTGGGACATCCCACATAGCGCCATCTAGTTTCAAAGTAAGCAGAGCTTGTATTATGGTTACTACGCAACCGATATACATACCTGAATACTCTTCATAAATCGGGTCGCGTATAAGGTAGGGTTCCGTGGTCATACCAATAACAAAGTCTTATCATAGACGGAAATCGTGAGTTCATTCAAAGTCGACTACGCATTAGATCGATCGGCTATTGATGATTTGACATAGCTGACATTGAGGCATTAGTTAGTTTAGGTTAAGGTGTCAGTAGTTTACTTTCTTGCAACAGTTTAATAGACGGTTAAAAGATAATGGCATCATTAATATTTAAAGTTGCTTTCTGTAACTGACTGTCGTGAACTAATTCACTTTAGACAATCGTGATAATTTTTAAAGTGAGCTCGTACTATGTACTATCATCACGGATTTTTCATATTCTTCGGGACAGTAGTTCTAGAGGAAGAGATGAGGACCTGCATCTTTCGCAAAAAGGCTTATAAAAACTATAATGTGATCTCAATTGATTTTAAAATACCTATTCAACTAACTCTGTAAACAATTTTTTTTTTCATTACTCTTACTCGGAAAGTACGCTTGAAGTTACCTGATCAGAGGGATGAAAGTAGTACTTTTAGTCCCTAGGAAATGATTTTCCCTGCTGTCAAATAAATTTATAAAGAAAACTATTCAAGCCATGTCCCAACTTTTATATAACAACTCTGTTGAATCGCGGCGTAAAATTGTAATAAAATAACATTATCAACAATTTTTTAATATGACTTTATACTTATAATTTACTTTTAAATAAATTACTATTTAATTTACATTGATTTGAGCTAAATATTAACCATCATCAATGATAAAAAATACTGAGAATAGAACGCCACAGTAAAAGAAACAAAATAAGGCGAGAAAGTGGCAAAGTGACGACCGCTTAGCCTAGTGGGTAGCGACCCTGCTTACGAAGCTAGAGGTCCCGGTTTCGAATCCCAGGTCGGCTCAGTATTTATATGATGAAAATCGATAATGGTACCAGGTCTTGGTTGTTATATGTATGTGGTGTCTTCGCTTGGAACCAAAACACAAGCTAATGCTTAGTTTGGGGCCTAGATGTTGTTGTCATGTATACGTTATTATTATTATTATTATTATCCATTCAAGCTTCAGTTGTTTTAACGAGTGCTAATTATTTACGTATACAGTTATTTATATAAAATGAGTTTGTCAGATTCAGATATGGATTTTACGCGTTTTTTTTACTTTCCTCATATTCGTAATGAAAAGCAGTATGTTCACCACGGGTGAAAGACCTATTTAGGCACGAGATGGTTTAGTCGGCATAATGTTAATACAAGAAACAAAGATAAACTAGCTAATCATGTCAGCCGCCGCAATAAAATCACGAAATCTTTTAAAGGGCAATGTATACGCTTTTACAATAAGATCCCAGCTGACATTCAAGATCTACCCCTTAATAAGTTTAAAACTACATTAAAACGAAAGCTTTATGCAGAAGCTTATTATAAAGTATCAGACTACTTAGATGATAAAAATCCATGGGTGTAAGCCGCTCGCCTATCAGTTTCTTTCAATAATATTATTCTTTAAGCACTTATTGTTAAAAAAAAATATTTTTATAATTTTGTTAAAAAGAGCGTCCCTCAGTTTCTTGCGTATTCTTCTGAGAGGAACCAGCATTTTTGAATGCGTCTTTGTGGTGACGTTTTTCCACAAAGTAATAAAATTCACTCTTAAGACGTATTTCAAGATTATGTTACATAACTACGAAATAAAGATATTTTGATTGGATTTGATTAGCGCACGAGCGTAGCGAGGGCGTTAATAGTTCGAGTGCCTAAACTTTCACCCCTTCTGTAACAATCTACTATTACTCACTTTTCATCTAGAGGTGGCATCCTATCCTACTTGTGGTTACTGATGGTCTTCATTGGACCAATAAATTTAATATTACGTATTAAACGGTTTGGAGTAAGCTGTTGTTGGAGTTGGTGGAAGTTGTTTGAGGAACTGACGACATGAATATTTCAATTTTTGAAGGGAAAAAACGGATCAATTCGTTTCCGATTCAGAGTTTCGATTCGTGGGTTACGAGTTAGAAATAGGTATATGAAATCGCCTTTCAAGATTTTTTTTACTACAGGTTTTTATATTGCGTGACTTCTAGAATCTTCCTAAACAGAGAGAAAGAAGGACGGGCACATATGACAGCAGAAGGGCTTTCCAAATCTGGTGGTTATGCATCTAAAAAATGGTCTCAGCCGACGGTTTATTAGCTACGTATATTTTAGCGTGAATGCATATTAATACAGAATAAGTATTACACAATCACTCAGGGTCAATTATTTCAGCTGTGACTAAAGATCGAGGATTCCAAGATTTAAATTTTTTTTCCTCACCTGCCTAGTATCGCACTCTAACAATGCCAGTACAGCAGCACCGTGGGTACCCGCCGTGGCCGCTCTCAACAAGGCGGGCAGTTTCGCTCGACCACCCGGCGCCAAACCCAGCAGTTGCAAAGCAGCAGCCGCCAAACACATCGCACCACCAACTCCTACGGTGACCTTTACGACTCCACGTAAATCCTTCTCTGAATCCGTCTGCGGGTTAGGTAAATATTTAGAATTAATTATGTGTACACAAAACATTGTCAATAATCAATATAATAGACCGTCGGCCGACGTCGTTTCTGATGTGTCGCATCGCGGCTCACATATACGGCAGATTTGTAAAGCCTTCTTTATCATTATTTCTTAGCTCTTGACTTTCACCACGCTAACCGAAAGCGAATCGAGCCTTTTTTCGAGCCGATATTCCATGTCATCTGTAGGTACAGAACATAAGGTAGCTCTCTCTAAACCGTTTTACCCGTGTACATGATAATATACACGCCTAAAAGGTATTTATAATTTTTTTAATTTAGACGGAATTTTTGAGATGGGTATAACTTCTTAAATCCTAAACGGATAGGAAGAAATAGAAAGATGGCCACATTTTACGACAGGAAAGCTTTTCAAGCCAACTGTATTAGTGTGGTATTAGTCATCAAGCGCCACACGATAAATCAGAAAAACCGGAAGACCAGCCGACGCGACGCTTTATAAAGGTGAGGTGATACTGACCAGCGTGGACCGTGCGATCGTAAACAACGCGTAGGTACCGAGCCCTCGGCAGCGACAGGCGACATGGGTAGGCTCCGGTACACGGACTTCGCACGCTCGAACGCTCCACGCACGCGGCTCACCAGCGTTACGCGCTCCGCACGCCAAGCGGGATGCTACGGACAAAATATTGGTAAAACTTTATTGTTAAATAACATGTCAAACATAAGAACTTTGTAAATACCGCTGGTTTTCTCATGACAAGACCTTCCAGATCCAAAAAGCTACTTACAGAATTAGAGGTGAAATGGAACCTCTGTGCCAATTTTGAAAAAAATCCATTCCATAATAAGAAATATAGTAAAAACATATTTATGTTTCATAGATGTAATACAAAGGTTAAGTGTGTTCTCCTATTGAACTTTTATATGTATTAATTTGCTAGAAACGAAACACCACACCTTGTACATTATTTCGCTTTATCATCACAAGCCAGCTGGCCATATACTATTGCCATGGCACTCTTTTTATACGTGGTTTTGTACCTCAAAAGGAAAAATCGAACCTTAGTATCAGTTCATTGTCCGTCTGTCTGTCTGTCTGAGCGTAAAGACTCATTTTCTATAAGGAACACGTAAATGTATCAAGTAGAAATTAATATCAAATACTAAGATCTACGGTCCCTTTGAGTTGCTGCCTACCGTTTACCTAGAATCATGAAATTTAGAAGGAACAAGGACTTACAGCACAAGTGAAAGTAAAAAAACACGAAAATCGTTAATTTGTAATTATATCCTATATATTTTTTTTCTATTTTACAATATCATATTTTTCCTTTGTAAATACGTAACATAAAACATATTGTGTGTGGTACAGAACTTTCGGTACGGGAGTCCGAATCGCACTTTGCGAGTTTTTTCGTAGTGTTTATCGTTCTATGTTCCGAAAGATTGGTTCAAATGAAAGAGCAAGCTTTTAAGCTACTGCCTAAAAGCTTGCTCTTTCATTTGGTTCGCGGCGTCGTTTCTAGTAGTATATAGAAATATACTACTAGAAACGACGCCGCGAACCAAATGTTTGCGCCAAGCATTGTAGCCGACCGGCAACAACTCATTCAGTCACTCGCCTATGCTCATGGCGACCGCGTGTCAAAAATGTGATTAAACAACAAATCAAAAATGCCGTCGTGGGTGTTAAAAACGTGTAAAAATCAATCAACTGCGAAGAAAGAAGATAGTGGCAGAACTTATCGTCGATAATTAAACATAACAAAACTAAAACCATCCAAAACTGATTTTTGTACCAACATTATTTTCTACCGTTGCCGCCATACTTGTTTTAACTACAAGTAATGTCACGACATGTATGATACTTGCTAAGTACTTGTATAATACTTGCAAATTTTTGTGTATTCTAGTGGAAACGAACCAAGTATAACACGTATAAGACAGTGTATTATACTCGGTAGAAAAATCAATGTGGTAGAAACAAGGTGATAGCGCCGCGCGCACAGATTTTGTTCGTCCTGTCTATTATACTAGTATTTAATTCAGTGTTTTAAGCAACGCACGCGACGGAGTTCAGCGTCATTCGGTGAGGTCTCTTAATGGATCTCTGTATTAGATTATATTGTCTGGAACGGTCAAGGATTTTAAATTTCTCCATTGATATCTCACCTATAGCACTGTAGTTGTTAAGATGGGTGAACAGTAGCGTGACAGAATGTTGTAGCGTCGAATCGATCGCCCCGTGCGCATACAACTGAACGTGCTGTGACGCAAGTAGGTACTCTACCTCTCGGCCGCTCCTGGCGTATATTATATTAGTCAATTTAGTACAATAGTAATAAAAGCAGATACAAAATCAACACAAGCAGTTAGGAAGTATTGGAATCAGCGCTAGGGTATAACATAGAACAATATCTACCTGTATTCAATTGATCTCCTAAGAGACGGCAACCTGGTGACCAGGTTGTGGTAATACACAGCAACGAGCGTCGTGTTGCCAGTTCTGCCAATGAGCTCGACTCCAGCAGAAGTCAGTAACCATTCATCGTTTCCGTGTGCATGAAACTTAAAGTGTACAGCATTGTCGTCTCTCACTGCCGCCGTACGCACTGTGAACTCTTGCAGCTGAAGGTCCAGAGAATCGCTCATGACAGATGTCTCCACCAAAGTGTTCTGAAGTTCGTAGATTTTCTGTAATTTTAGATTAGTTTTCTGAGAAAATGTTTTTAATAATATAATAAGAGTGAAGATATCACGGGAATATATTGGGAAGCGAAGCGTTGGACGCCCTCCGGCAAGGTGGACTGATGACCTGAAGCACCATACCGGCGGTAATTGGATGCGGAAGGCGGAGGACCGTGTGTGGTGGCGAGCCTTGGGAGAGGCCTATATCCTGCAGTGGAGAGACAGGGGCTGATGATGATGATGATGATGATGATGAAGATATCACGACTGTTTGAGAGCATCATCTAACAAAAAAACATTCACGGAGGGCTTTGCATACTTCATTCTAGGTAAGCAAAGACAACAATTGAAAGTTTTATTTTAGGGTACTAAACAACATACTGTAGGTACACGTTCAAAACGGCCCAGTCGAACTGGCAGATTGAGTTCCTCGACGTTCTTGAAAGAAAATGCTTATTTTTAATTTTAATATAAGTATATTATGTATTTTGACAGTCAAAATTTAACACGAGGAAATTCACTAGACATTCAAAGTCATTTTTTGAAAAAAAAAAGTAAAGTAATAATGAGTTTCTATCGATATATGTTTAGATTTGTACGATTAAAAATTTGAAAGAAAGTTATGTAATTTTTTTTTGTCTTTTATTTACTCGTACGAACATACTAAAAAGTAACTTGCAAATTCACTAGAAAAATATTAAAGAACGACTCCATACACCGTGTTCAGCTGAACGTAGTCCAAACTTGCGTATAGGGTGTAGAGCTTACCGAAGTAAACAAAAAGTTTCTAATGAACACATGGCGCAAACTAACGGCCACCGAGGAAAAACATGTTTAAAGTCTCATTTTTAATCGCTTATTTATTTTATAGCAACTAATAATAACACTAATACATAAATATAATGTGAAAGTAATATATATTTAGTTAATCAGGTTTACTTGTTAACTCAATAAAATATTAAGAGAATGTGTCATGAAACCCAAAATCGGAGAAACCTTACTCGTGAAACAGCTGATAGGTCGATGACGAACTATTCTTTGAATTGAAATGTTAGTGTATTTTTTCGTCATTATTTTTACAATGGCGGTAAACCAGCAGTTTCAGAATAGTATTAGATATCTTAACAGCAGGGCGAACAAGCACTTAGGCTGTTCGTGTTGTGATTTTTTTCCCGGTATCCGTTAGTTTGCGCCACCTGTTTGCTCGAAACTTCTTGTAGGTACGCGTACTTTAAGTTTAGACTACGTTCAGCCGAACGCGGTGTATATATAGATAAATTACAAACTTTTATAAAGATGACATAAACTTTTATGACGCTTAAAAATTATAGATACCATTGAATAATTTTTTTATAATTAGTATCGAAAAACTTCAAACACTTACTTCTTCGTCAAGGAACGAATCGGGATGTTTCAACAAGTTATCGTATATAGCGAGTAGAGGTTCTACGCTGTCAGCTCTTTCATTGACGCCGGCTGGCGACTGCAAGTAATGTAGAATGCGGCTTGCGTGTTCCAAAGGCGCACTCCCACTGCCCGGCAGCGCTGGTAATGAACGTAAAACTGCTCCATACTCCCGCACTATCTCCGATACTCTTCGCCACGAATAGCCGTTGGAGATGCGTTCGAACTGGAAAATCAGTATATTGTGTAACTACATATACGTACACGTGTAAAACCAAATCAAAAACAAAACTTGTAAAAAAAACCAAGTCTCGCAACTCAGTTCTTCTGCCGTAAAAAGTTGTAAGATCCACGTAATACTACACCAAGTCGGTTGATTATTCAGTCCCTACTTAAGGGACTCTCTGTTTTAAGTTATTAAGTAATTAGCTAATGTAAAAACATCTTATAGTGACTACATCAATGTTAAAAATCTTTTATGTTTAGATAAAATAGACAAATTTGGCCATCGCATGAAAACACAATTTAACTCACAAGCAATATATATTATAGTAAATAAGATTGTTTTGTGCGATTGCAAAGTTAATCTATTTTATTTAAACATAGATAAAAGATTTTTAATGTTGGTGTGGTCACTGTAAAATATTGTTAGATTAGCTAATTACGTTTTAACTTAAGACAGAAGGTCCCTTAAGTAGGGACCGAATAAATCAACCGACTTGGTATTGCATGGATCTCACAACTTTTTACGGTAGAAGAACTGAGTTGCGAGACTTGGTTTTTTTAAAAGTTTTGTTTTTGATGGCATTTCATTTCTTTTTGTAGATAGTCCTTCTTTTTTTCATTTTCTGTACCTTCTACTTCTTAAATACCAACAACGAATTTTCTTAAAGTCCACTCTCTGTGATATGAGCTTTTCGAAAACTGGACAGAAATTGCAAAATATTTTAGTTTTTCCATAATTTATACACTAAACACTAATTGTATTCTAAATTTGAAGCTTCTACGGCTACTAGAAGTGCCTTAGAGTTTTGATGATTGGTCATTCAGTGAGTGACAAATTAAGAAACTTTGACTGGTAATAATTCTTAAACCACTGGTCCAAATTGAATGAAATTGGAAATAATATACCGTGTTTATACAACACCTGCGTGGTTACTAAAATACAGGCCTCTAGTTAATCCACAACGAAGTCATAAAGGGTCAAAAATGGCCTGAACTGCTTCGAGAAAAGAATATTATGGCTGTGCCGCTTTTTTTCTCTCTACATGACGGGGCACTGCCGTGGCCCCAGGTTATAGATTTTCTGGTCTACTTGTTTTATTCGTATTCATATTCATAATCTTTATTGCCTGTCATATATTATGGTATGTTACTAAGAAACTAAGATGGTAACGTGATTGTCAGAATATTAAGCAGACGGCCGCCCTGTCAAAAAGTGAAATTTAAAGACATACACTTCACTTTCAAGACTAGAAGAAATACACAGAGAAGGCGCCGCGAATAAAGCGTTGAAGCCGCACTCTTACATGTGTAAGTTACTGTTGGTATTTTTGAAAATGAATTATTAAATATTCACACCCCCTGCGTACCTGCTACCTATAAACGCGTTTTTCTTGCATACATATATGTCAATCGGTAAGATTTTGATGCTTCTATTTTACCCGCGCCCGGTTTACCTACCCTGTTCTTTTGTAACTAGTGTAATTAAATATTATTTTAATTTAATAATACATTTAAATTATATTTTTATAAACACACTAAACTTATTCCAATATATATTTTTTTAAATACTATATTTAATGTATGTTTTTTTTTAAATATTTATTTATATTAGTTGATAATAATATAATAATAACACACACAATCACAACAACGTCTAGGTGCCAAACTAAGCATTAGCTTGTATTTTGGGTGCCAAGCGAAGATAACACATACATATAACAACCAAGACTAAATTTCAATTTCAAAACTAAACTATTTCAATCATTTAAATAAATTGTTTTCTACGTTATATTCAGTCAGTGTTCCAAAGAGTTTGTTAAATGCAATAATATTTAACAATATTGATTTTGTTGTCTGATATAAGTGTTGTGTATATCTATAATTGACATGCATATTAGAAATAAGTCTGTATCATACTTTTTTATAAGCATTTAATATAGCATGTTGTTGATGTCCCTAAATAAATAAATAAAAAGACCCGGTGCCAGTACTAATATTCATCATATAAATACTGACCCGACCTGGGATTCGAACCCGGGACCTCCAGCTTCGCAGGCAGGGTCGCTGCCCACTAGGCAAGTTGATGTTATGAAATGTATGGTATGACGTGAGTATGACTAATATACTTTGGAACATTCAATGAATTTCGTTTTTATAATTAGTAACATGTCCTGGTAAAAGTTTTAATCGTCGTAATCTAAAAGTTTCAAAAACGTTTCAATTCGTTTCAGAAGTATAAAAATATAGCTATGATTATTATGAAAAATTAAATAAATGTGAACATATAAAAATGTCTGTAACCTGGTCGTAAATATCACTTAAGGAGTCAGCGATACACCCAGAGAAGTCGGGCAGCTTCCATTTGACGCCGTGCTGGCTGGTTTTGGGTTCGCAAAATCTAAAAAAATCAATAAGCAATGTTTAGAGATATGAATATGAATTGGCCACATGTGTAATGCCTTAGACATCAAAAATACAGGGTTGTATGGAACTACAAAAATGTGGGCAATAAAAATACGCTCAGGAGTAGGTACTTTGAGTTTAACATTTTTTTAATGACAGTTCCATCATTTTCTTTCGTTTTCTCTCTTTTCTTCTTAGAGAGAAAACAGAAAGATAACGACGTAATGGGTAATGACCTGGTGTCGTTTTTTTTTTAATTTTCAGCCGTTTCGAAGTGTGAGGGCGATATGTCGATAATTCTGTATATTTAGTCGAAATACTAAGCTCTCAAAACCATAATAGCAATAACAATAGTTGACCCAGAATCATAAAATTTGCCGAACAAGGTAAAAGGGAAAAATCCGAATTTGTAAATATGTCACTTAAAATTTCTTTGCAATTAAAAAAAGCCTTTTTTTTTAGAAATACCTATAAAATTTTTTTTAATATGTTTTAGCACGGAACCCTCGGTGCACGAGTTCAACACGCACTTGGCCAGTTTTTCTAAAATCGTTTCATTTTATACCACAAACTCTCAATGACTCGAGTTTCAATAATGAACTAGGTAACGTAGTCAGTGGCAGATCATGTTCTGTTTTATTTAATAAATTAATACCTAACTCATACCTACATTGGACTGTGAAGCCGAAATTGAGGTAAAATCAAATAACATTATACAGGTATTGTTACAAAAACGTATTACATTACTAAAGTAACTAAGTAATCAATCCCGTATACAAGTGAAAGCTCAACTTTCGCGTTTGTAATTTCAATGTGTTGTTAGGTGAATATTATTTTCATTATTTTATCTACCTTTCGCTTACGACTTTGTCTGTGTAGTGTACAAAATACTTTAATTATATAATGTCTGGATGGACCTTTGCAATACCATGTCAACAAAAATTATAGGTCAAATTCACATACTTGTGTGTGTGACTCAACAGACAACATACTCTCGCTAGGCCATACTAATTACTAACCATGTACACATCATCTCTGTGTACGTGAATTATAACAGAACTATTAGATGATATTTTAATTTACGTGTTTTAAGGCTGAATCTCTATATCGATATGTATGTAAATAATCAAGGGTAAACAGTTATAAACCTTGTGGTCTCTCCAGTGTGTCCAGGTGGGCACGCAGCGGCGGCTAGGGCTCCGGGTGCAGTTTTCGGCCAGCGAAGACCTAACACGGCGCTTCCTTCGCACGCCGCACCTCCTGGTTCTAACGCCCACACGCTCACTCCACGTGAACTAGTCCCTGCCACTGATGATACTTGGCAGCGGAACTGGCCTGATTTCTGAAAGTGATGAAATAATGTCATGGTTTAGTAAAACTATAGTTGACTACTCGGTGTTGGTTACCTATTTACATTCATCATATTATTCAACAAGCTTTGACCAAAAAAAAAGAAAGCATTTAAACACTTTGAAGAACGAGTTATTTACTTGTGTAAAGTAGATAAGATTAGAAAATAAATTTTTTAGTACATTTTTTATAACTTGGACTACAATAAATGATGGCAATTAATTATTTTTATTTTCCACGACAAAAGTTTTCACCTACAATTTTAAATGCACCTAAACAAACACATACACTCTTTTACAATATTACCATATAAGAAAAAAAATCCTGACCAGTAAATAACACATTTCGCGCTTTCGATTTCGATTGGAAAACTAATACAACTTAATAAAATACGACGCAACCTGGACATTATACAGCTTAAGGACGCTCCCTGCGGGGTACAGGTCCTCCCAGACCTCACGACCAGGTGCCAAAGGCAGCAAAGACCTTTCTCGTGCCCAACTGAACCCTAAAGCTCCATGGACGCGTCCACTCGCACCTGCCAAACACGTGATGCTCACGTTGTCGCCCTGTAAATTATTAGTAGATTAGAATGTCAAATTTTTTTTTTTTTTTTTAATACTGAAATTTTGAAAGTAGAACTCAGACTGAAAAATAGAAAACAGGATGCCGAGAACAATGCATTGAAGCCGCACACTACATCGACTCCGTCTAGGCGTCTGTCTGTATTTCCGTATCTTATAACCATTTTACTCGTAGCTTATTAGCGCTATAAAGCTGAAATTTGGCATATTCATTGTTACTGACTACTAGGCGTGTATTAAAACCTCGAGGGCCTCCCATATACCTATGCAAAATGGGGTTAAATGTTTTTGCTTATGCCCTTTGAGTGGGGTACGTTGACATTTTAAAATAATTATGAATTACTTTGATGGTTTTTCAAAATTAGATCGTGTTTACGAAATATTTCGCTATAAATTGACCGTTTCAAATGAGTCACATTTTCCATTTCCAACTCTTGAACCACTGTTCCAAAAAATATAAGGAAATCGAAAACGATAGTACATTTTACGAATTTAATAGAAAAGGTATCACTACTATCCAGGGTACACTAGTTCACGAGCCATAGCTGATCAAATTAACTAATTGTTTAACTTTGATCAAATCCATTAAATAAATCATCATCATCATCCCATTTTTACCCCACTGCAGGGGCTTAGGTCTCCCCCAGGGTGAGGAGGGGGGGGGGCTTGAAGCTTAAGTCCACCACGCTGCTCCGCTGCGGGTTGGGAACTGTAACGACCGCCATCTATTGACAGCGTCCGGGACCGACTGCTTAACGTGCCCTCCGAAGCACGGTGTCAGTGATATTGTGTACTTAAGTCAGAAAAACTCATTGGTACACGCCCGGATTCGAACCATGGCCCTATGGGGCCTTATAAATTTGAGACAGGTTCGTTGCGCTCTGGGCTATCAGGACACTAATTAAATAAAATAAATTAATAATAAAAACTATACATGACAACAACGTCTAGGCCCCAAACTAAGCACTAGCTTATGTTTTGGGTACCAAGCGAAGACACCACACACATATAACAAACAAGACCCGGTACCGGTATCGATATTCATCATATAAATACTGACCCTACCTGGGATTCGAACCCGGGACTTTCAGCTTCGGTTCATGCGAGACCTGACAAACATTTTTAATCCACTTATCTGAAAGGTCATAAAAACCCGTAAAAAATTAAAATTATGGGATTTGTTTTGCAATTTGTAGATGGTAACATTATTTATATACGTAAAAAAATTACAATATTTTGTGGATGACAACTTTTTCTAATGCTGCTGAAAAACTGGCCCACATCCAAACTTCATAGAGAATATTTCAAAACATCAAGTGGTGTATATTGGGTCTACAGCGTAATTTCATCGCTCATATTTTTGTTGCCACAACGCGGTATCTCTACGAACATCCATGATTTTAATTTAGTATTTAATAAAACAAAAAATAAATTGAATGTTGTCAATTTTGAAAAAAATGTTTTTGAGGCAAGCTTGGACAGAATATTAGTTAACAAAAAAAAAAAACATTTCTTTTTTTCTAAAAGTTAGGTAATTACAATAAGATTTTTATTTTAATTTAAACAAAATGTAACATCTGATTCAAAGGTTGACAATAGACCATCAGTGTTCATGCACACAAACATTTGATGACCGTTTAGCCTAGTGGGTAACGACCCTACCTACGAAGCTGGAGGTCCCGGGTTCGAATCCCACGTCGGGTCAGTATTTATATGATGAATATTGATACTGGTACCGGGTCTTGGTTGTTATATGTATGTGGTGTCTTCGCTTGGTACCCAAAACACAAGCTAATGCTTAGTTTGAGGCCTAGATGTTGTTGTGATGTATACGTTATTATTATTATATTTGTCACGGGCGGGAAACGAATCAACGATCTTTGGTTCTGCAGTTAGGATCTCTAACTACTAGGCAAATCGGTCAGTTACATTGTGTTGCCTCACATCAGTACACCTGTAACAGTACGTACAGATTATTTGGTGGTTAAAAATATAGTTAGGTCGAAATTCAGTACCTTTTCAACGGTAAGCGCAGAAGGCATCAGTCTTATATCCGGTGGTCGTAGAATAGTCAGGCGTAGAGCGCGACAACGACGTCTTGATGCGTCAGCGGCTGCACACGCCCAGCGGCCCGCGTCAGCCCGACCGGCGACCGCACCCAGCACCGACATACGGCGTCCCATACCATCTTCTGATACTTTGCGAGTCCAAATATCCCTGTGAAAGATAATAAAATTAAAATAAAAGCCAAAAATCTATCAAGCACGAAAGTCATGTCAATATTTATATAGAAAAATAATTTATTACTCTGGGGTGATCTACACGTATTATAAAAGTACGAAATTCTTGACTTGTGTCTTGTACGTGATAATAGAATAACCTCGTCACAGATGAAATTATTGGTAATCAAATAGTTTTTCTTTCCTCTTGATTTACATAATAAGTTATGCTGATCTTTTGTCAGAAAAATAGTTTCCAAATAAGATATACCTATATGATAAAATCAATTGCTGAAAACAAGTCTAGAGTGCTAGTTGCTCACCATCTCGCAACCTATCGCCCGCTTCCTCGCACGTTTTCACATGATCTGCGCATCATGTTTTTAATTTCAATTTTTTTTTAAGGATATGTAGTCCACAGACATCTGAATCAATTAGAAATGTTGGAGCAGCACGGGTGAGCCTCAAATGCGATCAGTGCCTTTATTTGAATTTAAACATGTTGTCGCGTTATTATCCCTCTCTGCAAGTACGTAATGTAATTAATGTTTCTTGTGAATATTGCTCGCCAAGCAATGTTAACCCAATCCCAGAAATATTTTTGTTTTTGTATGTAACAGACTTTGTGAAAGGGTCAATTAAAATAAAATAAGATACTGGATAGTATAACAAATATTTTAACAACATGACGATGCTCCACATAATATATAGAGGCCTATTAGAGCTTAAATGAAAAGCTGTACGCATGTAGAACAATATGAACTTTGAATGTAGAATACCAGAAGGCGCACGCTAGTTAAAATCAACGATTTATAGCAGACAAATTTTGTTCGCTATACCTATTTAAAAAAAAACACATCAGTATCTGCCTTTTATTCAATAGTATGTATCTATTTGTGACGGGTAATAACAGGAGAAGATAATTAACATCTCTAAAATGTCAACCTCATCTGCACGTGCCGAATGGCGGCGGAAGACAATCGGCTTCCGTGGCACTCCCTGCTAGATAGATAACCAGCGAGCCTTTGGAGACCAAGTAAGTGGCGGTATAACCACTTACCTACCTAGGGTAGATGAGGCTACAGCGGACTTGGAATGCAAGTAACCTTTAGTACTGGAGTAGAAGGCAACGGGAAACCACTGCTACAATTTTTCCCATGTGAGTCATGGAAGGGTCTTCAATCAGACGACACAGGAACACTATCACTCCACCAGGTGTGTACGACTGTCGTGATAGCCGAGTGGTATTTCTAGTTCCTGCTGCGTTCCACGTGACGATTTCTGGACTTCTCGATGTGTCTCACACAAGCTTTAATATCTGTTTAAATAATTTAGTCTTATTTTTTTTTAAACTATGCTGTTCGTCCAGTTCCATCCAAGATAGTTTGATCACGAGGAAAACGAATTGGTTTGTATCAAAATAACATTTCAAGTCCATTATAAATCGCAAATTAAACTATGTATATATCTTTTGTGTCAACAGGTGTAATATAATTGGCAAATATTTTCCAAGCTATAAATAAGGAAATTAAAATTTTCTATGTAGAGTACAAAAAGAAATCGATGTTGCCGCCGGCCGTGTGGTTTTTACAAATAAACAACAAAACGTTATCCTAATTGATTAATGGCCATTGAAAAACAAGTTCATAACTGAAATTGAGATTGATTTCCCTGGCGTTGCAATTTTGACAATAAATTCAATTCGTTCATTTTATTTATGACAAACGAATGCCCTTTTATTAATTACTTTGTCGGTTTTCTAAAAATTTTTCAATTTGAATAAATATTTGACGCATAACAGCTTTTTTGTCAGTGTGTGATTGTCATATAATAAATTTTTGTTTATCCGTCTTTGTCGCTGTAATTTTGAATACATTTCGAATATTCTAGAGAACTATTCGCGCCAGGCTAAAACATTTGGAATTTCGGTAATGTAGTAAAATGAAAATAGTTTTGTATGACCGTGTTTACTGAAAAGTAGGTACTTCTGAAAGCAAAGACACTTCTGAAACGTTATCTAAAAGATTATCGAAAGATATTTCACTCGATGCGTTGCACGGGAAAAATCGGGAAAGCGGTTGATCTTCCGCTCCAAAATATACCTCTTTTTCGAGTTCTAAACTCGAAAATATGACTGCAAGTATTTGAAAGAAAAATTAAAAGCTAAAAATTAAATGAAAATTAAAAATCAAATTTTTAGAGAATATGAAGTAACTTTAACTTTTGAAAACACTTGTGGAGTAAGAAAAAATTATAAATTTTATTTATAACTTGTAATTAAACGTGAAATTGTAATTATCTTTTAGAAAGAAACTATAAGGGGTACAGCTAGGTGCACCAGATGATATTACTAGAATGATTTATCTAAGCTTTATACACAACAACCATCGTTATTCCACTTTGCTTATTTCACGGGTGGTGAAATAAGTAAATTACAAATAAGTAAAGTACAGTAGTCATAGAAAAAAATACTGATTTCGTTTTCATCATATATTTAAAATTTTATTTTATCGTTATTCGTTAATTAAATCATTAAACGACTTCTTTCACATGCACTGAAAATTATTTGGATTGCAATGATTCATAACTAAGTAATCATAACTAAAACTAACAATCACTACATAGTATAAAACAAAGTCGCTTCCCGCTGTCTGTCCCTATGTATGCTTAAATCTTTCAAACTACGCAACCGATTGGCATATGGTTGATACCAGTGGATGGAGTGATTCAAGAGAAAGGTTTATGTATATAATTCATTAATGTTTTGTACAAATTAGTTGAAATATGACGATAATACCGCACCGGGTGGCTCATACCGACGCGACACACGTGATACTTTAGGTAGAAGTAATCAGTTGTATATATAGAAATATTTTAGTATATTTTTATGCATATATTCTTTACTTTTTCAAATATTTACAGAATTGGAAATAAACTACATGAAAAATACTCCAAGTAGGAAGAACTTACGTTACATTTAAATCTAATTAAATCCAATCCACATGTGCGCAACAAGGTGATAGGACACTACGACAGAAAAAAACACTACGGCCTATATGATCTGCCACCTGTGCGAAGCCGGGATGGGTCGCTAGCGAAATATAAAAGTTAATAGAATTTTAAAATATGTTTAGAATTTAAGTTATATAAAATATTAAATTAATATACTAAAAAGACAATTCAAATTCACTATACAATATTAACAATCTAATAATAAAATTGTTTGCACTGTAAAAACGGATGGGTTACACAAAACAAACGTTTAGTATACACTCGAAATGTATATAGCTTCCACCAGCTTCCGTTATGTCCCAGTGGAGGGGCTTAGGGCCCCCAGGGTGAGGGAGCTTCGAGCTTAATCCACCACGCTGCTCCAGTGCGGGTTGATGGCACAGGGGCTTAGGGCCCCCAGGGTGAGGGAGCTTCGAGCTTAATCCACCACGCTGCTCCAGTGCGGGTTGATGGCACATAGCTTAATTTATATAAAATAGCGATACCTAAATACTTTAAGTGTGTTCAACGTTCACATAGAAGCACAGATTATTATTGGATTATGATTGTTATTTTTATGGGCCTATTGTTTATAATTTCAATTAATTTATCCACGGAATGTACACACAGATCCACCTGATGATCTTACCACCGAGGTCGAGAGTCTCAGGGCTTCAGGCAGATTAGACCTTCAGTCTGACGTAGGAGAGCAGTACCTACCACCCGAAATCATATAGTTAACGTAATAAATGTGCTCAAATGGCATCTGAGCCTTGTTTGTTCACAGTCGGGTCGTCCAGCTCGAACAGCCCCCTTTGCCGAGGGATCGACACGTTTCGGCCTTCATCCCTAGTATAATCATATGCCTACGAGACGGCGCCCTCAAGTCACCGCCCACCAAAGGCATTAACACACCGAAGCATCCTCAATGCGTCCGGTCGTTGCACACTCTACCGGAGTATAGGTTAATCTACTAAATACTATCTATAATTTCATAATTAGGTATTTAAATCCCATATTTACAATTAATAAATCATGACATCTTGTCAGCTGACGAAGTAAATCGGTCTACAAGTGACAGATAATGCGACATTGCCAAATCTAATAGCATGGCTTGTAACTATAGAAGGCAGTGGTTAGGTTCATTTCCAATGTCGTACAGATCGCGCGGCGAGAGTTTGGCTTTGACCGTTATTCCGCAGAAATTTGAAAATTGGGTATCAACGGGCAATTAGCGGGGTGCGGGGCGGGTGTGTAGGCGCACGCGGTGCTCTGATTGGCGCTCCAGTCGTTCCCTGCCTCTCGTATGCCCCGCGCACTCCTGTTGTACAATCACATTCACAAGTGAATTGCTATTTTCGTTAATTGTTTATTGTTGTCGATTGTTATTATTTGTTGAGTTATAGTAGGCATGGGCTACTATTAAACAATATGTAGCTAGCAAAAATGTTAAATGGAATTTACAAGAATGTACCAAACTTATCAAAGAAAAAGTATCCTTAATGGGTGCCCAGGAATGGGAAAAAATATGTAAAAAGGTAAAAGATATAGAAGAAGAGTACGCCAAGAGTGACCATGTAGTTGATTTACTTACCGAGCAATTTATAATTCGCGTCGATGATAGTTCCGAAGACGATGATTCTGATGATGGTTATGAAGATGATGATGATTTTATTAAAAAACAATTATTTAGAATTTTCATCGCTGTCTCTGTAAACTTTAAAAGGAAATAAACATTTTATATAAGTAAAATAACTATCAATAGTTTTAATAAATGAAGAAGTTTATCTATTTCGTATTATTTTCTAGCATTATTACCACAGTACATGAATTTTGACCCACTCAAATATCCAACCTGGTACATAAAAAAGGAAAAGTATTGTGTGCGTGACAGTACCCATGCGCAGTAATCCCCTCCACCCCGAAGGTCAAAGCCAAACTCTCGCCGCGCGATCTGTAAGAAGTTCGTGCGAAAGCTGAAAGTTTTTTTTTCGAGCGCGTAGATCTAAGCGACAATTCATTAGTAAAAAAAATAAGATATATTATTCTTATACATTATTTTACAGACAGCGGGGGCGAGGCCAGAATAATTTTGGCTCTCAAAAGATCACCTCGGGCGAAATATACACGATACCGTAGATTCGCGATACAAAAGCGTAACTTTAGTACAATGTATGAATGATTGAATAATTGGCTGACCGATTGGCCGAGTGGTTAGAGACCCTAACTACAGAACCAAAGGTCGAGGGTTCGATTCCCGTCCGGGGCAAATATGTGTGCGTGAACATGTCTACTTCTTCAGTGTCTGGGTGTCAAACTATAGGTATATATATTATAATTACCATTTAATTATGTATATCAGTTGTCTAGTGTACGTAATACAAGCATAATAATTGCTTACTTTAAGACTATATCGAAACGGTATTTAGTAAATTATATAGTAATAATAATAATATATACTTACACTCGTTGACAGTCAGTGCACTACATGTTTTCACTTTTAGTATTTCGCTTGATTCACCTTAGGTTCCCTTTCTGTATAGATTTCCGATAGGCAATTTCGGATTCAGATTTTGATACCAATAAATAAAGCTTGTTCGGAACTTTCGGCGTATGATTCCGATTAGCGCTTGTCTAATTTTATATATTGCTAAGAATATGTATCAATATACTAAAATACACTAAAACTTCTTTCTACGGCGCAAAATATAGTTACAAAGTAGGATCTAAAAGCAATATAGAAAGTCTCAGTCAGAAAATTGTCGAGAAAACTAGCTGGGGAAAACTGGAATAGCTTTGGATTTATTCAGCGTTTTTCTTTTCATTGTAACAAAAAAGAAAATAATACGTTATAACAATATTTATTTATTTTTTATAATAACGTATACATGACAACAACGTCTAGGTCCCAAACTAAGTATTAGCTTGTGTTTTGGGTACCAAACGAAGACACCACATACATATAACAACCAAGACCCGGTACCAGTATCAATATTCATCTTATAAATACTGACCCGACCTGGGATTCGAACCCGGGATCTCCAGCTTCGTATTCAGGGTCGTTACCCACTAGGTTAAGCGATCGTCATATTGAATTTGCTATTTGTGTTAAATATCTCTTTTATTTTGGTTATAAAAATAAACAAACGCACATTTAATGTATTTTACGGGGGTTGATTATTTCATATACTTTCACTAACATTTATACATAATAATTAGCATATTATTTATTTATCGTCAAAATTACTTTTGTTTTCAACATAACTAGTGAAAAATATTTATTTAATAGTAAATTAATCAAAATCTATATTATATATAGCACAGATTTGAATTTTCTTATTCGTGGGAATCACTTCAAATTATTAATTTAAGGGGATTGTGTAGTGGCTTTCCATACAAACGGCGTTAACGGTTGCACCCCATCAAACCTTAACCGATTGTCGCAAAAAAAATAATGTAATATTCAGAGCAGCAAAAACTAGGTTTATACGTTTTTAATTTTTTACATATTTGGTACGTCATATGAAAAAAAAAATTAAATTCGCAGGTTTTTTATTCGAAAACATTTCATTTCTCACAACCAGTTCAACATGAAACTAATTGCATTTTCACAACATCTCATCGAAATTAATTATTTTTCGATTTTTTTTAACTTTTTCAGAACATATCTTGACCCATAGCTTTATGGTGACGACCGATCTATACGTAGTGAAGTATATCTATGACAAAATCTAACAACTATTCACATCAAAGGTACCAACGTACATTTTGTGAGGAAAAGTTTCCAATATTAGAAAGCTTTGTGGTCGAACTACAGGAAAATAACGTCCAATGGAATGCGAAACGTAACACCGTCGTCCGTATCTGTGAAATTCAGCGCCAGTTAAATAAAATTTATAAATTCGTAATGGAAGCTTATGCAAATAATGTTATGTGATTTATTCGAAATAAATCGTAGCCATTTCGAAATATTTAAATATAAATACAAAGGCTGTTCTATAAATAATTCTGTTATTACCGTAAAATTTTCTTCGTAACATGTGACATTATTTCTCTATGTCACATCTATGATTTATCATTTTCTACTGTACCAAGTTTCCAACAATCCATCAGCAATGTCTAAGTGTTAGTAAAACCATTCATTGGAGCTTAAAATATAAATACCTACAATATAATGCTTAGTTTGAGGCCTAGACGTTGTTGTGATGCATACGTAATTATTATATATATTTTTCTCTTTAATTGTTTTCGTTTAGAAATGCCAAGAAAACACACGAGAAAAGCTACTTTGGAACCGAGTATTTAAAAAACGGGGAACCAAAATATAAAAAGTGGTCAATAGAACATCTATTCCAGCATTTTAATTTAAAAAAATCATTTTCACCTCAAGAAAGGGAGTTTCGAAAATTTTTATTAAATTTTTTGGCTACTCGTAAAATATGAACTCTAAGGGAATATGGGAGAAAGGGAATAACGTTATTTTTTTTAACAAAATGGGTATTAAAAAAAACTAGTAAACAGCAAAGCTAATCACAAATATACATAAATAAATAAATAAATATACATATATATAAATTATAACACTTTCATGCTACAATTTTGATACGAATTACAAGAAAGCACGTTTAAACGTAAAGACAGTAAGTAAATTTTTATTGGGTCGCAAAAAGTCACAATCCATAAAGTACCATACTGAATCAGTCAGTTGTGGACCTCTACACATTTTTAAATGGTTTGGCTTGGTTTTTTAGTTTAAAAAAAAACCAGTACTGAAAAAAAAATTAAATGCGTAAAAAATAAACAACATAAAAGAGAAAATAAGCTCTAAAATGTTCGAGCAATTTGGAATGCACCATGCTCATACAAAAATGATATGGATGTTATAAAATATATTTGTTGTAAAAATTAAAAAATGCAAATCATAATTTCGTTTTTGGTTTTTTCCCTTAGGGGCCGTCCATTAATCACGTGAGGCTTGAAAGGGGGGGGGGGGGGAGGGGTTTGACAAAAATCACGAAATGTCACAAAGGCGGAGGGGGGTGTAGTAAGATATCACGTGTATTTATTTTTTCAAACGCGCTATTTTTAAATCGAAAAGCGGCATGTAGTGTACACCATTCGTTTATTATTTTTATACCAATCAAAAACAACCTGCAACTTTTCTGTCTAGACATTTTTATCATGGTCCTTAATTTCAGAATAAAATAAGATCATACTTTATACCCGCATTTGAGATAATATTCTAAAATATTCTAAAAAATTTAAGAATTTTTGTAGATACTAATAATACACGTGATGTTGGGTGGGGGTGGGGGGGTAGTCTTAAACCTCACCATGTATCATCAAGGGGGAGGGGGGGTTAAAAAATGCTTAAAAAAGATCACGTGATTAATGGACGGCCACTTACTTTTTATCATTCAATTTATATGAAAATATATTTTGTTAATTACTTAAGTAGGTATCAGACAAAAAAAAAACATTGCATGATGCATTTCACACCGCTCGAACAAAATTCTATAGATTTAAGAGATTGTTTTTCAGTTTTCAATTACAATTTTTATGTTTGTAGATGCTTCTTGTCGTCAGTGGTGATTTAAAAATTACATATTGTTACTTGCATGTCCTCTACGTCGATTATTGACGTCTCCCCATCACTAATTATATACCAGAGAGTTTGACTACCGGAACAGGAACAGAAAGAACAGAAAGAACTATAACGCCGATAAAAGATCGGCGTTATAGTGCTTTCTTTTATCTTTTATAAGCGACGTCGCGTCGAAAAGGGAAGTATCAGTCAGTGAGATTGAAGTGAATTCAAAAATGAGGTTGAGAAAATAAATATATTGTCATAGTAATGTGCGGATTTTATAAAAGATGGCGTGGATTTATTTCACCGTGAACTGTAGTCAGTGAAATAAACCGGGCAAGTTCACACGAAGGGTTCCGTATACCACTGTATATATATATATATTTTTTTTTTAATCTTAAATGGGGCCCCCTTTAACTTTTAACTTTATTTTATTCTATATTTATATTTATTTTAGTCGTGTCGTCGCGGCCATAGTTATATATACTCGGTGAAAATTTCAAGTATTTACTGTATGTGTACCCTTTGGGTACGAAACCATAGAAAACGAAAGGCTTATGCGTTTTACTAAACACATAGAACTCGGGTTCGCTCGATCGTAACCATTTTGACGACCGCTTAGCCTACTGGGTAGCGACCCTGCCAACGAAGCTGGAGGTCCCGGGTTCGAATCCCAGGTCGGGTGAGTATTTATATGATGAATATTGATACTGGTACCGGGCCTTGGTTGTTATATGTGGTGTCTTCGCTTGGTACCCAAAACCCAAGCTAATGCTTAGTTTGGGACCTAGACGTTGTTGTTATGTATACGTTATTATTATTTTTTAAACAATATATCAGGTTTCTTAAAAGCCATTTATTTTGAATGTAAAGGTTAATTGAAAAACCGACATAACTTACGAAACATGCTATGAAACGTCAAGTTTGTGCAAAAGCATTAATTATTTTGTAGTTTTTATGAGTAGAATTTCTCGTTTAATTTGTGACAGATCCATTTCATTTCTTATTCAACGTAAAGGACACTTATTGAGTCGACAGCGGTCTTCTTCGTAAGTAATTGTCTAATTACTTTTTTAATTAAAACGAAATGATAATTAACGAAAATCTTCATTAAATTGAGACGCGTAATAATATGACCTTCCAGATGTCATATAACATAATTTTAATAATATCCAATTCAGAGCTTTATTTAGCTAAAATTTTTCCCAGATTCTCTAGGACTTTAAGTAAAATATAGACTATGTAAAATAATATAATAATACGTGGTACATCTCACACATGACCATGTAGTCCAAAATTAACCAAAACTTGTATTATAGGTACTAGACAACTGATATACATACTGTTACGAACACACAAAGCAATTATCGCCATTTAGCGTCAACTAGTAAAACCACTTAAAGAACAAAGACAACACGAAACCCCCTACTCAATACTAGATGGCGTTAGAGGAAAAGAATAGTCTCGAAAACAGGGCCATGCGCGAAAATTTCTAGAATCATCCAACCCGGTCGATCACGTTCGCGCGCGTTCTGGAATGGTCTAGGGCTATTCTCGGCCCATATAAATAGCCGCAGGGAGGTGAGCAAATCCAGTTCAGTTTTGGACTACTTTCGAGGCGACTTCGAAGTGAAAACTAGTGATCAAGAGTGATACATGGGAAATCTACGACTTGGCTACGACCTAGGACATCTTCAGTGCTTAGTGTTTGGACCTAGTGCTTTGTGTTGGACCTAGTGTTAGTGAATAAAGTCTTCAAAAGAGTCAGCATGTCTTTCTCTCCAGATTCTTCGAACCCTAACACGTAACAATACTTATACGAGTATATATACTTGTATAACACTTAGATACATAGGTATGTATATAGATATTTTACACCCAGGCACGGAACAAATAGATATAGTTCATGCACACAAATATTCGTCCCGGGCGGGAATCAAACCCGCGGACTCTGGTTCTGCAGTTAGGGTCTCTAATCACTTGACTAATAATAATACCTGGGACTGGGACATCCCTTAAAGTGTCATCCAGGTTCAAAGTAAGCGAGTATTATGTCCTCTTTTAAATTTATACCACAGATTGGGTGGCAATTTTCTCAAATAAATAATTAGGTAAGTTTCTTTTTTTATTTGTTTAATTTATTATCCATAAAATAATTTCGTAAGTCTATCTTAAACAAACTCATTCCAATTTGAAAGTAAATTTCCTGATCTTATCGATATCGATAATTTTTTGTTTCGCTTATATGGCACCCCTGCACAAATAAGGCATCAAATTCTGATTTTTACCTCTCCAATAACAGCTCTCTAGGCCGTCCCGTCCCCCGCCGTAATTTGGTGAGATGTGTAGCGTAGAAAAATGTATTCATGCGTTCTGCGGGTAACTGCTCCGTGATTTAAACGTTTGAGTGACTTTAATGCGACAGACCTTTTGCTTGTTACAATAAAATACCTATTTTATAGATCTAAATATATTACTAGCGTATGGAACAGACGGCGCGAACAAAATTTGTGCAGCAGCTTGGCAGTGTGAGCTGAGCTAATATATATACTAATATAATAAATAGATATACGATGTCACCGTCACAGAAGCGACATGCCACACTTTGTTTATATTCTGCCTATTTAATTGGGTAATGTAAGGGAACCGTGCTTCGGAGGGCACGTTAAGCAGTCGGTCGCGGAAGTTGTCGATACATGGCGGTCGTTACAGTTCCCAACCCGCAGTGGAGCAGCGTGGTGGACTTAAGCTCCAAGCCCCCCTCCTCACCCTGGGGGAGGCCTAAGCCCCTGCAGTGGGGTAAAAATGGGCTGATGATCATGATGATGATGATGATGAAGGGAACGTAGTAAAATAAATTTAAAGAGGCTAAACTGATGGTTTTTATTACAATGTCTATTTTAATTAATACTTTGTATTCAGACTTCCCCATATGAGCAAAATAATTATACATTAAACTGCAATAGGTACTGAATATAGGTACAGGAATATGCGCTTGCACTACTTAAACAAAATTAGCTTAGTAAGTTTCTGACTGAAAGCTACCTACAATGCTGTGACAGACAGACAAATGGTATAGGTTGAGTAACAAAGAAACTAAAAAATAATCATACTTACCTCTTATCATACTTAAGTCATATAGTTCCCCAACATTTTATACCTTCATATCCAATCTGTACGGTTCACTCTTCATAATCTACGATATTTTCTGACAAAATAATTAGTTATCTGGTAGTCTGGCAAACTAATTATTTTGCTAGGAAAAAAGTTTGTATGAATAACAATAGAAACCGGATAAGTGCGAGACCGACTCGCATCCGAGGGTTCAGTACTGTCATTTATTGTATTTATCGCTACTCACGGCACATAAACGAGTATATAAATAAATAAATAAACTTTAAAATTATTAAACAAACATTTTTACTTAAAATTAAGGAATTTTAGATTTTTTTATTTACTCGTGCTGTGATATTTTGCTTTTTGCCAAGTTTCATAATTGTATCTATATAGATCAACGAGAAATACCTTTATATGCTTTGGTGTATTTAGTATCAAAGCTTTGATTTAGAAACAGACTTAAGAACACGCTAGTCAGCCCTGAGTTAGCCTAACTCCATACAATCCTAATTCTAAGATTATTCAGTTACTATTTGTTGTAGTGATAAATTTTAAATGAGCACCGTTTATCTTGTTCATAATGCGTATTACGAGCCGAAAATTTTTATAAAACTCCAATTCATCTTAAAGTTATAAGTCTCAGAAAGTTGTCGATTTTATGCGTATTTCAAGCAACTTCAGGAGTGAATGAATACCTTATCGAAAGCTTAATATAATTTTATAATTTCGACCAAAAATTTATTTCAAGTTGTTATTCTAAGTACTCTTTTCAAAATCGTGGAACTCGTGAAAGCAATTTCGTTTGATTTGGCGATAGAAATTTTCAGTTGCGTTATGTCTATCGTACATTACCTATTTATACCGAACCACGACGTTAGATGAAACTCATGCTGGCCGCGCATTTGAGTTTGGTGCTTCGCAGTGAGGTCCCTGAAGTATCTGATATCAATTTCAAGTGGATACCTCTATACGTTCTTGGGAGAAGGGTTCGTGAAAGACAGATAGATAGATGGAGAAAGAAGTGATCCTATAATTGTTTTTTTCGAAGTACAGACCTTAAATTTCAGCTGAATAAGTACAAAAAGTTACCTGTTAGTTCCGTTGAAGTTAACTTTGGTCCCGTCCTTGTACCAAGTGAAGGTGGTAGATGGGGAGCCATACGCCACGCAACTCAGGATGAACTCTGAACCCTCCCATACTTCCGGCCGCTGGTTCACCGACAGGCTCTGTCATATTGGTTAGAAGTTAAACGAAAATGTAATATTTGTTGATGTAGTATTATTATATGATAATAATAATACTTGATATATATACTTGATATATTATATGATAATAATAATACTTGGGATATGCGACACAGCGCCATCTAGTCCCAAACCAAGCAAAGCTTGTAATATTGGTACCATACAACTGATATACATACTTATATATTTCTTCTTTCTTCTTTTTTATAATACATAGATATTTTACACCCAGACAAGGAAAAAATAATACATATTCATGCACACAAATATTTAGGATTCGAACCTGTTACCCTTGGCTCCGCAGTTAGTGTTTCTAACCACTTGGCCGATCGGTCAGTTGTATATAGTATAGTTATAAACTTGTCTGAAAACGAATTGCAAAACCGAATTCGAAATTAGGAATTTGTTCGACGACAATCATGAATGTTTAGGTATCGGGTTAAGTGAAGTCAGTGTCGCCTCTGTGTAGTTATTATATACTCATGCAATTGTTATAGTTCGCTTATATTATATGTTCTAATTTTTTTTCGGGGTATTTTTACTCGATATTGTTTTGTTATGTGATAGACAGTTTTTAGATACCAATTTTTATTGGATTAAGGATTATAAACTTATTTAATTAATAGGTATAAACTTAGTTTTGAATTCAGAGATTATGACATTACATTCCGAGTATTTTTTTTTAATGAAAACATAGGCAATCTGGAGTATTTTAGTCTTATTAGTACTTAATTAAATTTTTAAATTTTATGAATGGATTTCCAAGGAATAATCGATTGATAAAAATTTATAGCTATTACGTCACTATTACAAATTCCAGTTATAATGTTCTACGTATTGCGCTTGTGTGTACGACCGTCGACCGCTGCATGTAGTAATGACGTCATATTAACGTTTCTGGTTTTCTTTTTGTATCGATTTTATTAGGATTCCTAAAAAAAATTGATATCCTTTTTCTGTTGAATAAGGATTCCTATTCCTATAAATAAAAAAAATTAAGACCAAGTTCCAAAATTTGAAACAATGACCATTGTGTCTTATTACTTAATACTACTTATTTTTATTTTTTATTTTTATTTTATTTTTTATTATTATTATTTATTTTTTATTTATTACTAAAACCACAGTTAAAAACTGCAAATAACTAGGTATGTTATTTTCTTGTATATCCAAACAACGGAGCTGGGTTAATGTCAGCATTTTTAATTAGCACATTTGGCGGCTTGCCAAAATTGTATCACCGAATCGTATCTTTTCAGCAAGATTTTTGCAATTTTACGTTGTTTTAATTTCGTGTTACTGTATACATATACAAATTCCGAATGTAATAAAATATTTTAATAAATAGGTTTTGAATTTTATGTACGGATTTTCAAGGAACAATCGATTGATAAAAATTGATGGCTGGTGGTGTCACTATTATAAATTATTAGCTACGAATGTTCTACGTACTTGTACTTGTTTGTACGTACAATGCAATTTAACGTACAAATTGTATTCGTTCGTTGTATTATATGTAAAATCAGGCGCGGGTCTTCCTTGAAAGCCAAAAAGCCATGCATGTCTAAAATTTTCCATAAAAAACACAGAAATGAGAGTTAGAAGAAGTGAAAGTATTTGAATTTCGCGCCAGCATGTAATGGCTGCGCTATTTCGACCTATCACGACACGGGACCGAGTGACCTCGCCGAATTCGGACGACACGGCCCCGCGAATGCCAGAAATAGATGGCTTTTCTGTTTTTCTCTTTCTTACTCGTAGGGATATATGGCATCCATCCCTCTCACGTTTTTGTCGTATTACATTGATATTTATCGAAATACCATACGTGTCTTAAGCCAGGCTTACAAAGTGAAGTTCGCGCGTGTTATTAACTGAGATGAGACAGTTTGATGTAAACACCTAACTTCATTCAATTGCTGTGTTGTTATCTGCTGACAAAATTGTGTTAAATTCATTGTGATAAAATAAATTTGTGATGAAATGGAAATATCGGAGAATAGCAATGGATTGAAGTGTGTATCGCAGTTATTGCATAATAACAAGATAAGTAATTTAACCTATACAGAACGTAAATTCTTAGTCGATAGGATAAGTAACCGAAAACGTAATTTTAGTAGAATAATTTACAAAACTAATTGGATAGTTGGTTGTTCCCACATAAACAGTTTTTATTGTTGGTATTGTAGGTATTTTATTTTCATTAGATTTAAATACTCTTTGGACCAAATTAAGTGGCTATAAATATCTTAATAACATCCATAACTCTATTAAAAAACATGAAATATCACAAAATCATTTGAATTCTACTATAAAATTTCATTCTTTTGGTAAACAAATACCTAATGTTCTTTCAAATTTTAATTGATTTATTATACTTATGAAACAGCGCCATCTCTGTTAATATGGATAAAACTAGATAAACCAAATATCAATAATTATTTAATAGTTCCACCAAATGCCCGCGCTCATATATACAAGTTCCCACGAGATGGAGTGGAGCTTCAAAATACGTTTCCTGAAAAATTTGATGAATTATATTCCCTAGTTTATGACTTTATGAGACTTGCGCTGCTCCAAAACTAAAACGAAAACGTGGGGTCGATTGCATTAAAACTTATTACAAGCGCATTTTTTTTTTAATAATAGATAACGTATCTGCCGAGATTCGTACTCGTTACAGCGATATTAATAAATTAGTTTTCTTGCATCTAATGGAGCCGTCAAAATTTGAATATTATAATAATTGTTTTCCATTACAAAAATTTGACTCGTTAACTCAACATTACGGGCATTTTTTTGATTTAGAAAGATTAAAGCGTCAATTAATTTGTCTATACTCTACCGCAGAACTTAAAAATTTACATGTGTTCAAGTTGCTGGATTTTTTAAACGATAATGGTTTAACAGATTCGTTTGGTGATATTGTTAAATTAGCTCACTTGATAATTACTATTCCGACGAGCACAGCCTCGGCTGAAAGATCATTTTCGGCACTGAAACGAATCCACACCTATTTACGCAATACTTCCGGTCAGGAACGAACTTCCAATCTTTCTATTATCGCGATAGAAAAGGAATTACTTTTAGAACTGAAACGATCAGGTTTATTTTATAATGAAGTCATTGATGAGTTTTTAAAGACGGAAAGACGCATTGATTTAATATACAAATAATGTTTTTTTTTTTCTTCTTACACATCATTTCATTGCAATAGCGAAAAATCTACTGCTTTTTTTTAATCATTTGTTAACAGCAGCAGTTACAGCCTTCAAAACCAACACGGCTTTTTTCAAAGCCACTACATGTATGATTTTGTGGTATCGTGCTTAAAACTGCCATTAAATACATGCTTGTGGTGAGCTTAGAATAATTAACGGCGGCGCCGGCGCGGGCGAGGCGCGGCGGCGCGGCAGCGGGCGCTTTGAAGATTCCACCAAAATGATTTTAAACTTCACATGTCGTGTTGGCGTAGCCATGTTCCGAACCCACCACACGCCACTGTGTAAAATACAATACAATTATCCAGTGTACAATTACGAATACAGTTAAAAAGCCGTCAAATATATAATTAACAGTTCATAGACTATCGTGTGTCGTGATAGCCCAAAGCGCAACGAACCTGTCTCAAATTTATATAAGGCCATAAGGCCATGGTTCGAATCCGGGCGTATACCAATGAGTTTTTCTGACTTAAGTACATAACTATCACTGACTCCGTAGATGGCGGTCGATACAATTCCTAACCCGCAGTGGAGCAGCGTGGTGGATTTAAGCTCCAAACTCCCCTCCTCCTCTGGGGGAAGCCTAAGCCCCTGCGGTGGGGTAAAAATGGGCTGATGAAGTGAAGTGAAGACTATCGAGATATTTTTAATGAAAGTGTTGTTGTGAAAAGCCTTAGAACGATCGATTTTTCGAATGTGATTGGGTGTGGTTTTACCTTTCAGCCAGGTTTTTGTAGATAACTGTCGGATTCTAAAACTGTAACAAAGAATAAAAGGTCCAAAATGAAATCTTATTTTTATTTTTGGAAAATTAACGCATTTTCACCGCTATTCGAAGTGTTACCGGATATCTTTCACGCTTAATAACCGTGTGTGAGTGAACGTCTAGTTATTATGTAGTGTCGATGTGATGCGGTTCCATGTGATGAAATGGAAAATTTTGACATTTAATAAAATCAATAAAAAATAAGTTTTTTATACGAAAGAATAATAATAACGTCTACATCACAACAACGTCTAAACTAAGCATTAGCTTGTGTTTTGGGTACCAAGCGAAGACACCACATACATGTAACAACCAAGACCCGGTACCAGTATCAATATTAATCATATAAATAGTGAACCGACCTGGGATTCGAATCCGGGACCTCCAGCTTCTTATGCAGGGTTGCTACCCACTAGGCTAAGCGGTAGTCGAATGTAGTGTCATCAAATGTGTGTTCTTCTACTGGACTTTTATATGTAGTAATTTGAAAGAATCGAAAACCCAGATTTTATTATATTAGACTTAAACTGATTAGCTTGGAATTAAGATATTTATTATAATTTTTTGAAAGATATGGGTCCATACACATTTTGGAATTTATCTTGTTTTTACTACATGTGTGCGTATGTGTTTATCAATGTTTGGTAGCACAAAACTAGAGAACTGGTTAGTCCATAAAGGTACAAATTGACTAGAAGCCCTCTTCTGTGCTTACCGTCTAATCACACCTATTCTAGCTAGCTGGTGTACCCGTTTGGCGAGATAGCGAGTTTCAATACGGTTTCAGTCCACGAGGTCCCCGCGCCTGCGTTTTGACAGTTTCGATACTGTGAAACGACATTACTGACTCTATTAAAACCAAACGCTGCTGTCAAATTTATTTACTCTATGGGTAAGCCGATTGGAATGGGACTGTCAACTATTGGTTAGCCTATTCATCTGGTTGTAACATAGGCTACATTTTATATGATTAAGGACAACAGTTTTAAAGCTATGAGAGGTATAATGAAGCGGCAAATTTCAATACAATCGACAAGATAGAAAACTTTGAATATCGGCTTTTCAGCGACAACCTACGTTTTGTCAATGAAAAAGTTGATTCACGCGATAAAGGGTAACCGATCGTGAATTTTATTAAAATCAGTTCTGTGGTTTTTATGTAGTAAAATAATGCGTCTTTGATCTTTGATTAGGTTTGTAATAAATCGGTGATAATAAACAAAAACGAAAAAATGATTGTTTTGAAAATGTGAGTCTTGAAATATTTGTTTTGTAAATTGCAATACAAAGTTTAGAATAACTTTAACCTTAAAATATTTATATAAGGTAGGTATTTAGAAATAGCAAATTAATTTTATTACTGGAAAGTAATTTAGTTAATTATATTTTAAAATAAGTTTGATTTGTTCAAATACATTTATTACTTTCTTTAAAATAGCACAAAAGCCAAAGGTCCAACCATAACTTTTTGCAAACTCGTTTTCGGTATAAAATAAGTACTTTTTTTAAAATATTTTGTGGTGTAGAAACAAATATTTTTTTTGGCTTATGTTTAACTTATCACCAGATATAGTAAAATATTACGTCAAAAATAGTAAATGACCACCAAATTAAAATCGCATTTAAGTGTGAAATTATAACCAAAGTTTTTACCTCTTGCTATCCTATTAAAGCAAATGACTCCAAACAAATCATTGTTACCCCAAAAATAGTAAATGATCACCAAAATTATAACCGCATTTTAATGTGAAATTATAACCAAAGTTTTTACATCTTGCTATCCTATTAAAGCAAATGACTCCAAACAAATCATTGTTACCCCAAAAATAGTAAATGATCACCAAAATTATAACCGCATTTTAATGTGAAATTATAACCAAAGTTTTTACATCTTGCTATCCTATTAAAGCAAATGACTCCAAACAAATCATTGTTACCCCAAAAATAGTAAATTATCACCAAAATTATAACCGCATTTTAATGTGAAATTATAACCAAAGTTTTTACATCTTGCTATCCTATTAAAGCAAATGACTCCAAACAAATTATTGTCAACCCAAAAATAGGTAATGACCAACAAAATATTTACTAAGTACATTTTAATTTAAAATGACATGCAAATATTTTTATGTCATTCAGAAGATTATTCATCCATTTCAAATTAGTTTTGTGTTGGGAATTTATCAACAAACTTATAAATTTATAGACCATTAACCTAAACAAAACTAATTCGAAATTGATTAATAGGCTTCTGAATGACTCGTCGCTCCTCGCATTGACATAAACCAACCTAACCTAACCTAATGATTTCAAAAAATAGACCATTAACCTAAATTGACATGATTGGAAATTGATTAATAGACTCCTAAATAGACCATGGATAAATGACACGTGTAACACAATAAGGAGTTAAAAATTACAAAAAGTAAGAAAGTCTTGAATACTACACCGGAAACCATACCCGAATCTAAATCGCGGGAGGGGCGGTGTCGCGGGAGGGACTTTTAAGCTGGAGACATAACTTAATTTGGCATCATTATACTTTATTTCGTAATGTACCAACATTTTATGGCAATCATGGTGGTTTATATTGGCAGTAATAGCGCATTAATTTGCTCGCTAAGATTAGGTGATCATTTACTAAATTTGGTCTTTGAATATAATTTTGAAGTGCAGTCGTGACTAAAATAGCCAAAACTATTGTAATTTTAGACTTTATTTTTTGGTGTTAATTATATTTTTTTGGTAAAAGAGTTTAGGGTATTAAAGTATTTTTTGGTGGTCATTATATTTGTTCCGTTTTTTTTTCAACGGTATCCTTTTTTCGGATTCCTTCATGGTAGTTTCAGCGGAGTATATATTAATGTGAAAAAAGTGGTTTTAAAATTTGTATGAAAAAAAAAATATAAAAACCATGTACAGTACCCGGCCGTAAGTTATGCACACGAGTTCTAAAAAGCGGCTAAGTAAAAACAAGTTTAAAAATAAAATTATAACTAATCATGTAATTTTTTTTTTATTATAAAAACGTCAAACAATGTAGTTTTGTAATTTAATAAAAAAAAAAGATAAGGATACCTATAATTTTATTTTTAAACTTATTTTTACTTAGCCACTTTCTAGAATTCGTGTGCACAACTTACGGCCGGGTATTGTATACGTACACTTATCAAATTAAGGTCTTGCAAAAATCCTTACTAACATCATAAATGTGAAAGCGTATTATAGCGTATTGTTCGTTCTTTCTTCACTACCTTAGAGTCTCCACAGTCTTACAATTTCAAGTTGGCCAACTATCGAACAACTAAATTGCGTACTTTCACAACTTAATTAGCAAATTTTATTGTGTTGGCTGTAGGATATCCCTGCTAATAAACAGTCGGCCGATAGTTGGCCAACTTTTTATTTGTGCCTATCGGAAGGGAATCTCGGTTCTGATACGATCGGTGTCCAATTAATCAGTTCGACGATTTCGTTGGATAAAATGTGCGGGCTATCATTAACTTACTTAACTATTAGCAGCGATGTGAAAATCAGCTATATTTTAATAACGCGCTTCGGACTTTATACTATATTATTTTAGCACGTTATTTTATATGCTATGCTATAGCATAACAGCGTGGCAGCCCGCGGTGCCTTTAGCGCAAAAAACAAAACACGTCCTACAACGAGGCGTGATCGCGCTGGACTGACTAGTCTGCTTCGCGTTCGCGTCTCGTTGAGTCGTTGCGTTGAACAACGGTCAACGCAACGTGTTTCGTTGGCGGCGTTAACGCTAAAGTCAGTCAGCGCGCGATCGTGCTCGTTGTGGGATGTGTTTCGTTGTGCTGAACGTATCGCTCTATTGGTAATACGAGACTGCGGGATCGCGTGACGCTATTTAATAGCACCAAGAGGCAACCAATATAATATGCTAAATCTGTTGGGCTTAAATAACGCGATTAAAATTATGATATATGTTCTATTATCCACCACTGACTATTAGACTGTACGATTTTGTTGGCCAACTTGAAAATTGTAAGTCTGTGGGGGCCCTGACTTACCGATTGGCCGCTTGATTAAAGACTCTAACTGCAGAACAAATATTTGTGTGCATAAACATGTCTATTTGTTCCACGTCTGGGTGTAAAATATCTATAAATGTATATATACAATATTTAAGTATGTATATCTGTTGTCTAGTATCCAAAATACAAGCACAATATTTGCTTATTTTGGAACTAGATGGCGCTGTGTGGGTTGTCCCAGTCAAGTATTATTATTATTATCTTATTCCCAAAGAAATATTCTTATTAAAAAAATTTAATCAACCGGTCGAAGCTGAGGACATATATAACAGCAAAAGAATCAGTTGCTTTTACGTATATAGGTTGACTATAGTTAGATAGACTGAAGAAGACATCGCCGACTTTTTCATTTCCGCGAGTAAATAGAATAAGGCACAAGCGGTGATGCGGTTATATTCTACACATGTGAAGGAACAACTGAAGAAATCTTTCTTTTACATAGAGGACGTCTTAGAATTTAGACAAAAACGGACAAGTATTATCAACTTTTACCTCGGGGATATATGTTTTTCCTTTGAAAAAAAATAATTGAAAATGTACACAAGAACATCTATAATAATGTTACGTGTTAAGGTTCGTCGAACTTGGAGAGAAAGACCTGCTGACTCTTTTGAAGACTTTATTCACGAACACTAGGTCCAACACAAGCACTAAGTCCAAACACTAAGCACTAAGTCCAAACACTAAGCACTCACGATGTATTAGGTCGTAGCCAAGTCGTAGGTTTCACTTGTATCACTAGTTTCGCTCTTAGTCGCGTCGAAAGTAGCCCAAAAATTGAACTGAGATCGCTCACGCTCCTGCGGCTATTTATATGAGTCGTAAGGAACTCGAGAACATTCCAGAAATCACTCCACTCGCACGAACGTAATGGATCAATTTGGATAATCCTAGAACATTCTTTTTTTTCTAACGCCATCTAGTATTGAGTAGGGGTTTCGTGTGTCCTTATTGTAAACCCTTCTACAAAGTGGTTTTACTAGTTGACGCTAGATGGCGGTCATTACTCTGTCCGTTCGTAACAATAAAATACTGATAATACTGTAGGTGTAACTGGGGCTTTGGAAAACATTATACATAACACAATTATATTTTTATACTTAATACGTTTACAATTCAGGGAATATTAAAAATTATTATTATATTCGGGATCCTTTCTATGTTTTTATATTGACACTAGCTTTCCGCCCGCGGTTCCGCTCGCGTGGACTACACAGTTGTACCGGGACCCCTTTTCTTGGGATAAAAGTAGCCTATGTAAATATATCTATGCAAAAATTTATAGCGGTCCCGATACAACTGTGTAGTCCATCCGAGCGGAGCCACGGGCTAGTATCTTTATATATTATAGCCTATGTGTTATTTTGATGTATAAGCTACATTATTGTAAAGTTTCATTAAAATTCATTCAGTAGTTTTTGTGTGAAAGAGTAACAAACATCCATACATACAAATTCTCGCGTTTATAATAATAGTAAAGAAAAATTTCTCTACTCCTTTTTTCCCTCTAATTTACTTTAAAATAATTCAGATTTCGAATCACTAATCAACAGAACAGTATTATTGGCCTATCATTTAATAGACCATAGACAAATTACCCATGTCACTCCACACGAGTGAAGCTATGCACGGCCGCTAGTAATATATTAACCGCGCCACCCAGTGAGCTCCGAATAATATCTAATGGATTAATACCCATATATATATATAATATACCCCAACTTTCTTCGACTATATTCGCAATATATTTCCTTTGCCTACCAAATATGGCGTCTCGTTTTGTGCGTCAGCGTAATCATCGATTAGGTTCATTGTTCCGATTGACTACAATGTAATACGAGAATCCGTTTTCCTCGCAAAGGGAAAGCATTTTCTACACGTTTTCCTCGTTTTCTTCTTGCGCCGGTTGGACGGACAATTTGGCGTGCTGCATAGCTCGCTATAGAGTGGTTATTTCTCATATTGTCGTCGAAATGTATACGATTGCGACAACTTTTATATTTCAATTCTGTTTGTTTATGAAATTCGCGAATTTCGTGATTTTTTCTGGAACCACAATAAGCTGGCATGTTCACTTAAAAACTTGTTATTTAGTGGGGGTTGTAAAATGTATTCACACTTCCAACTGGTCACTTTAGAGAAAAATAAAATACATTGTTATAAGTTGCACAAGGAGCGTGTTCCTTTGGCAATAAATTAGCAAAAAAGAAACATTTGCAAAAAATTATTAAAATACCGATAAAACTGGCACACTATACCATTTTAAGGATTCTGTACAATAAAAGATCGACAACAAGCCATAATTGCCAGCCATAATTTCCATATTATTCAACTTAATATAATTTTGTTTTCTTATAAATTCAATTTTCATATTTTCTTGGTGAATAATTAATATATTTGATGACATTTAATAGTAGTCGAGGACTATATTACTAATGTACTTACCAGGATGTTAGTAGACGATTTAGTCTCTAGCCTTGTTTGGAGTAATCGCCTGGAAGCTTTGGTAGGCAAGTAATTGGCTCACTGAGTTTGTTCTTAGAGCAACTAGGTACTATCTTCTGCTCGAGATTAAAAGATATTATTTACTGTAAATAAGATACGATTCGGAGTTCATTTCTGACTTACACATCGATCAGTAAGCCACTTGATTCCTAATAGCTCATATTTACTAAAAAAAACAGCTCAAGAATTTGAAGAGGGGGAACGGCGAGGCAGCACCATCTACTAATTGCAATCCTACAAAAGTTAAGTGTTACAAAGCTATTTAGAACGACCCTTGGACGACGTAACTTTTTTTGCTCCCGTAGTAAGTAATATCCTTTAATTATATAATGTCTGGATGAACCCTCGCAATACTATGTCAACAAAAATGACAGACCAATTTTACATACTTGTGTGTGTGACTCAACAGACAACATACTCTCGCTACGCTATACTAACCATGTACAAACCGTCTCTGTGTGCGTGAATTGAATTATAACCGAACAGTTAGGTGATATTTTTACTTGCGTTTTTTGACGCTCTCTATTCAGACATTATATAATCAAAAGTAATGTGGGCGTCGATTCGAGACATTAATTTGATCCTATTTGTCAGGTACATCGATGGTAATTTGGTAATTCGACTACTTCTCTAATCCGGCAGTCTTGAACATTTTTTGAACAGTGTCGTGATAGCCCAGAGCACAACGAACCTGTCTCAAATTTATAAGGCCCCACAGGGCCATGGTTCGAATCCGGGCGTGTACCAATGAGTTTTCTGACTTAAGTGCACAATATCACTGACACCGTGCTTCGGAGGGCACGTTAAGCAGTCGGTCCCGGACGCTGTCGATAGATGGCGGTCGTTACAGTTCGCAACCCGCAGTGAAGTAGCGTGGTGGACTTAAGCTCCAAGCCCCCCTCCTCACCCTGGGGGAGGCCTAAGCCCCTGCAGTGGGGTAAAAATGGGCTGATGATGATGATGAACATTTTTTGTCGGATTATGGAGAGTACACTATGTACAATATGCGTTATAATTATGTTACAAAGTGACACAGTGAACATGTAGGATATCTAGAGTTTAGAGGAATGATAAAGTAAGTGCTAAGTCAGGTTAACGAGGCTTGTCTATGAGGCGCTTGGCGTAGTGCCAATTCACTATGCCAAGAAGTATCCATTCAAAACAATTAAACTTTCACGGAGGCCATGTAATGTCTCACAAATGTAGGTTTTCTTGTAGAATTGTCCGCCGGTTAGGTTTTTCTCTCAAACTAAAAGTAAATGTTCTCTCTAATAGGACTGGCTTTATTACGATTATTTTTTGCAGTTTAAGCCAAAATTGATATGCATTATACCGTGTTTAATTTTGTTTATTGAATATATTTTGAACCTGTATTAAATAATTTAAAAAAAAAAATTAAATAACCATAAAGTCTTTAAATAATTTAAGTACATGCTTATATGGTGTCTGATATATTCAAAGTATATATTAAAAAATATATGTCAAGTTAGGAGTCATTTATGTGAAACTATTGTAATGCGTTCGCATTTCCGTCATTACAGTTTTTAAAAATTATTTTCATAAATTTACAGTCTCCATTTCACATAACGAACAGTGACCATAGAAGTCTAAATAAAATAGTACTACCTACTAACCCGCTTGTTCCGATTTGCCGTTACACAGATGACGCATAGTTCATCAGCTCGTGAAAAATACGCCACTTTTGAATCTCACATTTGTTTTTATTTTAAGTTACTATGCATATGGTCGATATAAGTATGCCCCTGTTACCTATTTATTTAGCTTATTGTGATCGCAACATAGAAGTTTCACTTCAATTACTTACATGTAGTGATAGAGCTGGCTGCATATCGAAGTATACATTGGAAGGCAGGAATCGCAGTTTGGATCGGATTTTCGCTGTTGGAAATCTGGCCAGCGCCGTTCGTACAGCGGCCGCTTCTCTACGGACGCCCCACACTCGCAGCCATACCGATCGAGCTCCCTTGCTATCTGGATCACTGGTAACGAAAAGTTAGTTGGTTACGAAAACCATGTTTCCTTCCACTTTTGATTATATAAGTCTGGATGGATGGACACTCGCAATACAATGTCAACAAACATGACAGGCTCAACTTATACATAGGTACTTGTGTGTGTGACTGAACAGCCACATACTCTCGCTAAGGCATACTAACCATGCATAAACCGTCTCTTTGTGCGTGTATTATAACCGAACAATTAGGTAATATTTTTATCTGCATTTTTTGACGCCGACTCTCTATCGATTAGATCGATCGAGAGATTATATAATTAAAGGTTTCCGCACTCAAGTTAACCTTTTTATAAAAGCGGAAAGTTTTCAATTATTTTTCCACACAATTAATATAGTTTCTTGGTGGTTTCTTGGAAGACTACATTGGTGGTATTACATCTACGGAGTTGAAGAAACAAATTAGAAATAGCGACCGTATAATATGTGTGAACGTGACGGTAATATAGAAGCCCTAGTGTATGCAAGAGAAGGAATAAACCGGCTGCCATTTTTAAATAGTTTTTTTATCTGTGCGGACAAAAACTAGGAAACTGTTTATTGTTTGCCATAAAAGTGTCTTAAGTATCTCTTATTTGTTATACTAATTGGCCTCGTAAACCTATAACAAAGAAAATAAGAAACATAAAACTTTTAATCAACTTCAAAGGCATTTTACTTAAATTCTTTAAACACTAGTAGTTAAGTATAAGTTAAATTAATCTGTAAGTTCGATCATCAATTAATAGAATAACATAGGTAGTCGGAAAGAGTACTAGGGTATATGCCATTGTCTTTTATTCAGATATGAACAGGGAACATTGACTAGAAATTATTCGTAGTTGCTAGGTCTGCTAGATTCGCCACTGTCCAGCTAAATATATATTAGAAAATTTGGGTGTGATCCTATGCGCTCATTCAAATACGGAAATGAATTGTGGATGATAAACTTCAAAACTAGAAGGATTCACAATGCACATAGATTCATATCATGGATAAATCCTTACTACACGCATTGATATTAGGTACTATTACCATCAAACTTTATGGTGGTTCCGAAAGGAGGCACAAATCGCGTCGCAATAACCTGTTTTAGGTGTAGCGGGACGCAGGGGCGAGAGGGGTATATGAATGTACCTGCGTAAGCCCGCTTAAAGCGTTGTACATGTGGTTGTACTCCACGTTGTACTAGATCCGCTATAAAGTTTGACGCGATCCGCATGTACCTACTTGTCATGAGAACACATCTACATTTTAGAATCAATGTTTATATGCGGTATGAAATATTTAAAATATAAAAGCAATTAACACAATTTAAATTAGTTTTGTAGAAACGAGGCAAGCAAAGAGAAAATTTAATTAATAATCAAAATATTATTATTTTAAAGTAACGTTGAAACTCACCTTATATTCAAAATTTCTATTTCATCTTCAAATGTTATGTTAGAAGCTTTCAGATAGATTATGACCTGTAACGTGAAATTCGTTTAAGCACAGTGTTGCCACGATGAAAACTAATAGATAACAAAGCAATACCGACTAATATTTTGCTTTATAAACACCGCCAACAGGTATTTATTTACTTTCGAATAAAATTCCTGCGTTGTCAACTAGCGCTGCGGTCCAATAGCACAATGACGTACATACTGTTAAGTGTTGCCACCTTGCCAAAGGAGAAAGCTGCTAAACCTAAGTAAAAAAGTTGCCAGATGCCACGAAATTATGTCTGGTTAAAGTTGCCAAAAGTGGCTGAACAAAAAAAATTACGAGACAGAGTTTTGAATACATTTTTTTTCTTAATTTTATAAATAAACAAAAATATCTTACAATATCCACCAAATTTAATGATCATCCTGTGATGTTGAATGTTCAGTAACTTCTGGAGAACGAAGACGAAATTACCAACAGTAGAAAGAACCGCGAAAATAGGAGATAAGGTTTCGATTACCATTTGAGTGAAGAAGATAAAGAATATAATGTATTATTATTATCAATTGTATCAAGTCCCTCCAAAGCTATAGCGTGTTTATTTTGTAATAAAATTTATATAATTAAATGAATAATATAATGGATTTGCTTATGCTTGTTTATTTTACTATGTATATGATATAATATTAGTAGTATCATACAGCTATACTTATTTGTATTAAAAATTTACTGAAAAGCTATAACTTTTATTAAGTACTAGCGACCCGCCCCAGCTTCGCATGGGTAGCAGAGCATTATAGTCCTTTTTCTTCTGTCGTAGTGTCGTATCAGCTTGTTGCATCGAACATGTGGATTAGACTTAATTAGATGTACCCCACTTGGAGTATCTTTAATGTATTTTATTTCCAATTTTGCATTTTTTTAAAAGTAAAAAATATATACATAAATACAAACTAAAATATTTCTTTGTATACAATATTCATGACCTCTGCCCGATTACATCACGCGTGTTGCGTGATAGTTTTAATTTTGCAATAACTCCTAAAATATTAGTTTTAATTGTATAGTCTAGAGGGCAATTACAATGTGCATGAAACATTTAAGGTAACGTATTTGATTTGATAAGGATTGACATTGTATCCGAGTACATAGCTTTCCAATTACCACATTATATATGACCAGGTTTTTAAACATTAAAATAGGTATTCCTAAAAGACAGACATAAACATCGCAAAATCTTCTTTAGACCAAAAAAAGAGGAACAATTTCTCCATACATTGTTTGGTTATATCTCAAAGAGATTAGGTTGCGTTTTCGATGAAAACTCATAGTCGGCTTAATTTTTTCTTCAACAATCATCGTCATATTTCAACTGAATTACCATACACATAAACCTTTCTCTTGATTCACTGCGTCAATATATTTATATATAAATTTATTTATTGTTTTTATTTAATAAACAATAAATTTATTGTTTATATTATTTCATAATCTATTTTTTGAAAAAACCAATATAAAAAAATTATTAAATGTATGAAAATCTGTTCGGTAGTTTATAAGTTTATCGCGTACAGACAGACATAAAGACGTGGCGGGGGACTTTATTTTATAATATGTAGTGATATAAAAGTATCTAAAAATGGTAGCTAAAACGTTTAGCTATTTTGTTGCTAAGAATTTCGTAAGTGCGGTTAGATCTAGCTGAAAATTGGCTAAAGTGGCAACACTGTAAGATAATCTACGCTCGCGGCACATCTGCATCTATACGTTTTTGATTGTTCTCAAACGTAAAAAGTGCACCAAAATGTCATTATTACTGTATTTGCATTTCTAAACCATATTATAATAATATTCAAAATTATATGCGTACTCTTTTTACCATTTGAATACGGAAAGCTTTTATACCATTGATTTTTTTTATTGTAATAACTTCAACTACCATAGACTCGACGTCCATGTTCTTATATGAGCTTTTATTACTAAAATTATAGGAACTAATTTGGCACATGCGCTGCGTTTGCAGTGTTCTCCTGCGTCAGTGAGTTTGCCCTATTTATATCCTATTTCCTATCTACTTATATATATATTTAATTATTATAATTTTTTTTTAATTTTCAAATTTTTTTAAAATTTTTTTCTTAGTTTTCTTTTATTTCATTATTAGGATAATTTTATATTTGCGAAAATAATTGGGTATTCTTTTTTTTCCCCTTATACATAAGTCTTCTTACTTTAAAATGTTTACATTTGATTGTTTTATGACACTAAGCAACCCGAGCTGGCCTAATCCCCTCCACGCAGCGCCTGTTCACAGACACGACGAGGAGAAGCAGCCATCATCCTGCTCAACCATTTTTGAGGGAACAGGACGACCCGCCACCCCTGCCACTGCGCTTCATGATTTTGAGTGTGCGGCCAACTCAAGTGCATAGATTTTCCATTATTGTTTATTTGGATGCGGAACTATCATTCTTCTCCTTTCACAAATTGGCATCATCCTCTAAATACAATGTTTACAAAAGATTATTACCTGGGTCAACATCTCTTCCGATATGTTGAGATTCTCTTGGTCCGCTATTTGGAGTTTAGTTTCGAATCTAGCTGTCGCTGCACAAAAAAAAATAATTCACATCTATCGTTCCTTGTTAAGTCAAAGTGCTTTTTAGACATTTTACAGGATAAACTACAGTTCGTGATTTAAATTATGGGTAATTTTGACTATAAATACGATTTTCTACTATTGTAATTAACAATCTATGGGTTAAACTCATCGATGGACGATGAACAGTCCGTCACAGAAAAACGCTCGACGTAGGTAGCACTTATTTCATGCAGAGTTGTTTAAATAAATAAATTAAATAAATATACGATAAATAATATATCGTATTTTTACGTCAAATTTTATATTTAAAATTGAGTTTTGTGTTTAAGAAGATTCGGTTGAAATTACTAGACTGCATTTTTATTTTATTCATTTAGGAAAACTTACTGCTGTACTTAATACATTATTAAACTTATAAATAAATTCAGTAAATAAGGCAATTGCCTTATTTACTGAATTTATTATTATTTATTTATTATTATTAATTATAATACAAGTTTTCACCTGTAAAAATTTATCGGAGACCAGCGGACGACAAAATAAAATAATGAATAGAGTCTCGTAAATAGAATAAATAACAAATTCTTTCATTCTTATGTAGCAGTGGAATTAAAAAGAAATAGAATTGTATTTCATTTCATTTTATTGATATTTACTAGTAACTGCGGATCTATTCTAATTTATAGATCTATGGTTAAGCCACTCCGTGAGATAAGAGACGATATAATTTAGAATCAAGACCTAGTACTGTCAAAAAATAAATATTTGAGAATTACTAATTTCTTTTGATAAAGTCCATTCAGAGATAATATTAAATACGTACGAAAATCGTCGTCTTTAGGATTGCAGTCACATGTGGTATCCTTGCATCCTTCTGAGCATTCTTCGATGCCACATTCTGTAATTAATTTGTCACGTTTTACTCGTAGAATTTTACTCATTTTAAGGTAGACATTATACGGAGTTTTTTTCAAACAAATAATTTTTTTAAGTAACACCTAGCTTTTAGAACTAGTATTCAATTAAACCAAGAGTTATAAGAAATTGTTGATATTATCGGAGGCCAACGGACAACAAAATGTAAAAATAAATGAGTCTAAATGTCTACATCTTTACCACATGAGAAGTGAAAAAATATTACCTGGTGTTGCCAACTGTAATTCGCAGAGGTCGCCCGTGTAACCAGGCGCGCAGAGACAGCTCACAGCCGCCGGGCCCATCTGTCTATAACAAATTGTTCACATTAATTAATTTAGTAAATTATTTCTTGGATCAAATTATTTACGATTAACCTCGTCTAAAAAGAATTATTCCTTGAAAAAATCGGAATTTGTTTTATTAGGTACGTTAATTGATAGTGTATGATTTATGGATAAATCTTGCAGTGGCACCTCGTGTCTACATTACTATAATATCTATGAATTCGTGTTGAAAATCTTTGCATGCAGTTTATACGTCATTAAACAAAAGATTACTCTATCTTAATAGTTTCAGACTTCTTCATATTGACCCATCTTAAAAATTTACCTTGCAAATATTTGTATATAATAAACCTGAGAGATGTGACACACCACCATCTAGTCCAAAACTGGGTTAAACATGTATTATAGGTATTAAATAACCGATAAACATACTTAAATATTTTTTTATAACGCATAGATACAGGGAACATATAGATATGTTCCTTCTTGCACACAAATATTTATACCGGCGGGAATCGAATCCACGACCTTTGGTTCTGCAGCTAGGGTCATCAGTTCTAAGACTTTGGGTAAATCCTAGAAAAAAACATTCAACAGTTTTGAGGAAACGATTTCTGTATAGCGGTATATCGCAAAACATTATTAATGAAATTCTTGTATTTAAGTGACTAGATGTTTGCGACAGCGAGATTCCTGGCTGCACTGCGAATGTCGGTAGATACCTAAGTGTAATATAATTATTCATTAAAAAGACTGAATCTCCAAATTGTGGTGTTTGTCGAAAGATTGAGGATGTAACCCATGTATTGATGGAATGTGACCAGTGTAAGACGGAGAGAATATTGATGATGACCAAATTAGGCGCTAGTGAATCGAATCTGGGATCTTTCCAGAGCATCTTGAGTGAGCCTGAGTCCGACTTTGCTGACATTATATATAATTATGTACATAAATATGTATTGACCCGCGGACATGACTACTAAAGGCAGATATGTATACATATTACAATAGTTGCCCATGAGGCTGACATATATCGCAAGGAATAAAAGGGTCTTCAAAAATTTGAAAAAAAAATAAAAATTACTCATATTTGGAAAGTTCGCTTGAAGTTACCTGATAAGAGGGATGAAAGTAGTACTTTTCGTCCCTGGAAAACGATTTTCCCTGTTATTAAAAAAAAAAACTATCTACGCCATGTCCCAATTTTTTTTATACAGCAACTCTGTTAAATCGCAGCGTTAAATTGTAATTTAAAAAAATATTATCAACAAATCCGGGCGTGTACCAATGAGTTTTTCTGACTTAAGTACACAATATCACTGACACCGTGCTTCGGAGGGCACGTTAAGCAGTCGGTCCCGGACGCTGTCAATAGATGGCGGTCGTTACAGTTCCCAACCCGCAGTGGAGCAGCGTGGTGGACTTAAGCTCCAAGCCCCCCCTCCTCACCCTGGGGGAGGCCTAAGCCCCTGCAGTGGGGTAAAAATGGGCTGACGATGATGATGATGATGATTATCAACTTTGTGACAAGACTTTATACTCATAATTTACTTTTAAATAAATTATCATTTAATTTACGTACATTTGAGTTAAATATTTATCATCATCAATGATCAAAAATACTGGCTGGTGAGAATGCCACAGTAAAAGACACACAACACAATTAAAAAAAAGACGAGAATGCGGCAATTCGATCTTCAGTTGTTTTGTCTAGTGCTAATTATTTACGTACAAAAATAAAAATGAGTTCATCAGATTCAGTTATGGATTTAACGCGTTTTTTTTTACTTTCCTCATTTAAGTAACGAAAAGCAGAATGTTTACCTCGGATGAAATACCTCTTTAGACATTAAATAGGTCCCTTTCACCCCTTGTGTAACAATCTACTATTTATAGCATTTTTATAGTATTAATGTAATTTATTTGTATATTTTATTACATTGTATATTTTATGACTAAATAATATCCCTTTGTGTGTTTTCCTTCTGTGCACTACATAGAATACTTGCTCTAATAGGTAAATAGAATAGTTTGTTCTTTTGTACAAATAGGCTCTTGCTATAGTACTTATATAAACTTGCTATTGACTTTCTTTATAGTATTGCTTTCGCGACGTACCTGAAATTTGGGCTTTATTACTGCCTAGAAAGGGTGCCCATTTTTCCTCAAAAGGTTCTGATTGGTTAAAAGAAAAGGTGCTGAAAATTTAACAGAAAACGCGGGATTTAATTACATAATGAAACATATGATGTTACATACAAAAACAATACTTACAAAAGAGATAGTGAAAGCGAATAGAATCACTTCTCGCTTCAGTAATCGTTTAGATAGACGACACAGCGACAAGAGCAAGTACTAGGCCAAAAAGAAACAAACTATGAAGTACTGAACCTATATTATTGTTCCAATTCACCATTCTTCGATCCGTATAGTCCCATAATAGTAAAGCAAAAAATATATCGCACGCTTGGCCACGCTGGTCGGCCCGACCCATACAATAGACATCGTTTGACTGTTGCAAAATGTACCTAATTGAAATTAGAATAATAACTGGCTGGCTTGCGAAGCTGGAGGAGGAGGGTTCGAATCCCAGGCCGGGTTATTATTTATATGATGAATATTGATTCTGGTACCGGGTTTTGGTTGTTATATGTATGTGATGTCTTCGCTTGGTACCCAAAATACAAGCTAATGCTTAGTTTGGGGCCTAGACGTTGTTGTGATGTATATATACGTCATTATTATTATTAGCTTCTGAAATAAGTTTCGGAAATATTGTAAAGAAATAACAATTAAATTTTCAATGTATGTACCAGCGTGACCTTCATCCTGCATTTCGCAACAACTGTTAACTTAAATAATATTCAGGCAGTAGTAACCCATAAAATGTGTATTTAAATTGTAATGGTAAAAGTTTTGCATACTATTGGTGGGCGCTTCGTGTTCGTTAAAACACGGATGTTGGGCAACATCGGGCAAAACAGGAAATTGTTCGAACGTGGAGTGTTGGAACGTTAAAACTTAAATATGAGGGGGTTACCAGTTATATTTTATTTAACATGCAAGATCCTTTTTAATATCGAGTTGTATGGACGTCCCAGTTTTCTTGCAGAAAATGTGTCTGAATACTCACGTGACTAGAACAACTCTTATTATGTCGACTAAACATATGAGCATTAAGTAACTACTAGATTTGTAAAGTTAAATTTGGTAATAAGTAATTAATAATGTTTAATTGATAAATAAATAACGTAATAAATACAACTAAAACTTTCTAAATTTTCGTCCGTAGTTTTTCTCAGGTAGAAACTCCAGTGTATGTTACGCTTCGAGATGTATACTATATAAATACGAATCTATTATTCTATACTATAATAATAAATATAAATATATATTTTATTTTCATTTTATTTGTGTTATTCAGCAATTATCTCAGGTAAGTGTGTATTTTATAATGACGGTATATTTATAGAGGTTTTTATAGATAAGCAAGGTTATTATGACAATATTGAACCTTGGGTCGAGAAATTAATTAATCCTACTCATATCTTTTACAATAGAGCTGTTGACTATATAACAATATTTTCAATTAAAAAAATTACTTAATGAATACTAATGCTAAAACAATTTTTTAAACACATATCAATTTAAAAACCAAGTTACAAAACTTTTAAATCTTCAGTTAGAGAGGACAATATCATAGAGTTAATTAATTTGACAGCAGCGTTTGGTTTTAATAAAGTCACGAGGTGACGTTACGCAATTTCGGAGGGTTGAAACCGGCGCGCGGGGACCTTGCGCACTGAAACTCGGACTAAATCTCGCCATCTTAGGCCTTATAAGCACTAGCGGGACGGGTGGCGGAGCGCAAACCACTGGAGACGGCGGGCGACAGGACGGTTTTCGCGGCGGAAACCGTCTAGCCATCCGCTGGTCTTCCCGCGGTTTGAGCAGGTGTTTTGTCAGTTTAAAATGGACACCATAGACTTAGCATACATTATATATATAGAGGAAACTGCGATATCACTCCAAATGATCTTATACGTCCGCCGCCGAGCGTAAAATTAAACAGGCGGGGCAGATCTCAGCGGAATGCGGCGGAAACCGCCGTGCACCCGCCGCGGAAACCGCGGAAGGTCAATGTAAGCTTTACTTGCTCTCAGTCTATGCTCACTTGCTTAGCAGTCTAGTCTAGTCAGTCTAGCTTCTGTGTTTTTTTTTTGTTTCTGTATTTAAAATACCTTCTTGTGTAACAAAACGTAAGTGTGGAAATAATAATAAATGAGTTAAATGGAATGTAACGTGCCGAGCTAGGAGGAGAGTATGTTGTAAATGTAAAATAGTGTAAAATGTTGTAAATAGTAGTGGTGTGCAAAAGAACATTTTTTGTATAATTTGTACTAGAGTCGCCGTCCTCGCACGTTGAATGTGATACGTACCTACAAGTTCCACCGTTGTGGCAGGTGTTGGTGGTAAGCGGGCACAGTGGACCCAAACCACAGTCCGTGCCGGAATAACCCTCGAAGCACGAACAGAAGAACTCCCTGGGAATAAATAATTGTAAAATATATCAACAAATAATTACACAATATATAAATAAACATGCACGTTTGCTTGTACAAGCAAAGGAAATAATATAATAATAATATTCCTTTATTTCTCTCTCACATAATATGATACATTAATGTCAAACATAGAAACACTGGTATAAATACTGGTACAAGGTACCAACCCGCGCTGGTCGAGCAGCGTAGTGGGTTAAGCTCCAAGGCCCTTCATCCCGAAACGAGGTCTAAGCCTCTGCAGTGGAGCATTAATGGGTTAATCGTCGTCGTCGTACATAATGTTAAAATTATTGAATGAGATATATAAGGAGGATCCCACACTACTGTAATATAATTTTATTATGATTTGTAAAATGAAATAAATACATTTTTATGACTTCGAAATTATGCAAAATTTAATTAACGCAATGAATTTTCACGGCTCAAGTATAATTGTGTTAAAATGTTCAATCGTGTACATTATCTGTTATTGCATTGATACTTAACTGAAACGTTAATTTGTTTAACTTCATTAAAATTGAATTAAATTATTTTGAGTAACTTATCAAAAAAGAGAAACAATAATTAAGTTTTTACTGTTATTATTATGCACAAAGTTTATTATGTAATGTATGGTTTCCTGTAAATAAGATTTTGTTTGCGGATCCGTTCTGCATTGTTTCTATAATTCCGTAAGTGCCAAGTGGTACAAAACGCAACCCTGCAAAATGTCTATTTGTCCGTACGTCCATATTTTCATCCGTAGCTATATCACAGGCTCATATCTCTACCATCTTCAAATTGATTTCTCTGAAATTTCACATGATGTATTATAAAGAAATCGTGTGAATCGTGAAGAAATGACAAGCAAAAGAAACTCGCTCGGTTCGGCAATTTAGATAGCATGACAATTTAGATACGATAGCATCAAATTTATTGGAAATAACTACATTTATCAATATTTTTAACATCTGTTTGTGCAACCTATTACGCGAAAATGCCGTTCGAGATACCCTTATTAGATTGTCGAAGATTTTTTTATAAAACCAATTTGAGGAAGTTCCATGATAAAAACGGCGGAAAATCACAAGAGAAATATTTAACAAGTAAAAGAAACAGAATGTTTGATTCATTCATAGTAAACTCAAAATTTGCTTATTCATAACTTTGGAGTTTCAATGTACAGAAGAGAGTTCAAGCAAGTGGAGTAAACGAACATAGCTAACGGGATTCAAAGGCGATGTTGTCTTTTCAAAGTATAAATTGAATCTACACATAAATACATAATAAAAGTTTTTCAGTTTCCTATTTTATATAATAACAATTTTGCATTCGAGAACACATGTCTGTCTGTCTGCCTGTTTATTTGTTTGATTACTGCTCGTTGACCAAACAAATTTCAACGAAGTTAGTCATTATTTTAAGGTATTATTTAAGAACGGAATAAAAAGCTTTGATAAAGGCAAGACGAGAATAAAAGAGCACATCAGCCCATACATGGGAAGAAAGGGGAAAGGAAAGGGGTAAAGGAAGAAAAATTAACGAAATTTATAAACATGACTATATTATTAAACTTATCATAAAGTAAAATGTCTGAGGGTCGTAATAGCCCGAACGCAGCGAACCTGTTTTAAATCTATAAGACCATATTTCCGTGGTTCGCATCCGGGCGTGTACCAATGAGTTTTTCCGATTTAAGCACATTAGCTATCACTGACTCCGTACCTCGGAGAGCACGTTAAGCATTCAGGTTCAAGCACGCTATGGTTCCGGTTGCTGTCAATACATGGCGGTAGTTACAACCCGCCAACCTGCATTGGAGCAGCGTGGTGAATTTAAGCTACTAGCCCCCTCATCTTGAGGGGAGGCCTAAGCCCCTGAAGTAGAGGCTTAGGCCTCCCCTTTTAAGCTGTGTTTTAAAATTTCTTTCGTTTCTTTTACATAATCTAAAATGGAAACGAATCTCCCACACAAAGCTAAAACTTTCAAATTATAAATCGCATTCTGTTAAATTGGGAACGATGATGACGAAACGATACAATCCGCATTCTGCACCCTAAGGAAGTCTCCAACTTCGCCATAAGTTTTATAAAAGAAACAGAAGGTATGCACCTTGCATTGGAGCAGCATGGTGTATTAAGCTCCAACCCCTCATCCCGAAGAGAGGGCTAAACTCCTGCAATGGGGTATTAATGGATTGCTGGTATGGTTCTGATGTAAGCATTTGACATGCGAACAGACGGATAGACAGACGGCAGAACGAATTATTATAGTTCCATCTTTGTCATTGCTACAGGCTCCAAAATTGATCTTTATTCATCAACTGTATGCACAATAAATATTAACATAATTTAATCAATATACATAGAAATGTAATCATCAAATTGATTTTGATGTATAATAATTTATTCGGTAATCAAGAGGCTATTGAAGGTTTAATAATCGACACGGCCATTAAGCTGTTTGATCCGATGATTTATTTGGCGGTGATTACTTTTGGCGAGTGCTTAAATCACTGGAAATTCGTATCGATGATTCGTATTGATTGTTGTGACGTTCGGCGGTAAGCGTTTTTATACAGGACGACACAAGCTATTGCACAATTCAGAGAGGTGTCAAAGAAATCCTCTAAAACGTTCCAGGCCTTGTACTTAGAAAAGTTTCAAGTTATCATGGTTTGGAAAATCTCATGAATGCTCATCGACTTCGAGCTGCACATTCGAACTCGTTTATCGCTATTTTTCCAGACGCGATTTATATATGTTGTATTTACATTTGATTAGGAATTACATTGATCGCGCCGGCGACCACCCGCCATAATACATACAGCGGGTGGTCGCCGGCGCGATCAACTAGCGAGTAACTAGCCCCATAAAATAAGCCAACAAAGGTCGTTCACATCGCTTGACCTATATTAATGTATCGATTGTTGCCGTGCATGCTTGCGATCACCCGCCGCATAACAAGGACTTACAGTATTGAAAACATAAAAGTACTAATTGATTAAAAGGCTTGTCAGTGTTAATGTAAGGTTCCAAGTTTAAAAGAGTGGATCTCGAGGTTCGTGTATTTATTTTGCTATAAAGTGTAAACACCACATAAAATAAATGTCATAATGTTCTGGCACAGTCTAATAATCCCCATACAGTCAGTCATCGAAGGCGTCTAAACCAGCAATAGTGCGGTGCGGGGGTGGGGGGACGTATGTACCGAACGGCATACTGTAACGCTGTTAGCAGTTCGGTACTATCTGGTAGGGTTTGCACGTTCGGTCGATTACAAAATATTAAAAATGGTACATACCACTTGTGCGGTGACAAACTGTGGACATTTTCGTATTGCAGGAATTTTTAGTACGAAGTTACACCAATTTCCTCGGTCGGAAGAACGATAAGATGTTGAATATTTTTGTATTTTCAGTGTTATTTCTAATTCGAATATTTCCGTGATGGACGACACAACAAAATGACGGTCACGCCTTGTTTGTGATTCTTAGATATTGGTGTCACGTCTGAGGTTTTTAAGTGTGCTTAGTACGATTTTGATATTATTTTTGAAATTCAAAATGGCGGCCGCGCTCTATTTGTAATTTTTCGATATTGGTGTCAGGTAAATTAATGAATGTTGTTCAGACACTATTTTAAAACCGGCCAAGTGCAAGTCGGACTCACGCACTGATTGCTTTCAAAACCGATATCAAAGGGTCCGTGTGCACTCCAGTGATGAATCTGTGGTCAGTATTAAAAAATGACCCCCATTTCGAACTTTGTATTTACTGGACCCATTGCTTTCAAAATCGATATTTAAGGGTCCGCGTACAAACAAAAAGTATCCTATGTTACTTCTAATATCTCCAAGAATATATGTGCAAAGTTTCATGATGATCGGTTAAGTAGTTTTTGCGTGAAAGCGTAACAAACAAACTTACGTTCGCATTTATAATATTAGTAGGGAATCTCTCATGTTACAAAAAAAAATCCCTACTACCTTTAACGCATGATAACCCTAACACAATCAAGATGACGGCAGCTTTTCGCCGACATCAAAGGCGATGGCTGACTGTATGGATTATTATACTGTGGTTCTGGTTAGTCCCGATAACCCTAAGGCTTCCAAAGACACATGGGTGTCTATGCACCATCTTACGGTTAATTGTGTCAATTACAAATTTAATTTATTTTATATACATATTTACCTTGCCTAATTTAGGTGACGCAATATATAAATAACGTAATTAAAGTGTTTTTTGTAAACAAAATATACTAACTGGTAATCATGGGTCGCATAACAGTGGCCAAGCAATCGACACTCGATGGCGCTGCAAGAAGGCGGAGCTCGTTCTCCAGGACCTCTTGCAGCGTACGTCACGTTGAAGCCAAACACTGAGAGCAATCCTAGTGCTCTTAACTGCGTGCCTTCCAGCCTTGTTAGTGATAGTTCCACGACCAGAAAAGGACTTGTGACCTGAGGACAAAAAACGTTCATAAGTTTATAAGGTCGCGAACGAATAGTCTGAGTGCCTGTAAGCAAAATCAGGATTTATACATATCCTGTTAAAACTGTTTGTATGGCTTACAGGTACATAGTCTACCACTTTTTTCCTCTCTGTAAACATAGTCACAAGAGATAGCTGACGACCGATTGGCCGGGTGGTTAAAAACCCTAACTGCGGAGCAAACGGTAGCGAGTTCGATTCCCGCCCGGGACAAATATTTGTGTGCATGCGCATGTTTATTTCGTTCCGGGTCTGGGTGTATAATATTTATATATGTATACATTATTAAAAAAAGAAGATTGTTTAGTTATGTATATCAGTTGTCTAGTAATCCATAACACAATAGCATACTTGCTTACTTTGGGACTAGATGGCACTGTGTGAGAAGTTCCATGTATTATTATTATTATAGCTACAATAGGCGCGAGAAATTTTTTTTTCACCGTCATGGGTGTCTACCAACCCAAATCTGTCAAAAAATTACTGACATGCAGCTGATTTTTTCAGGATCGGTTAAGAAAATTATGCAACACTCCACGGTGTAAATGTCCGACATTTTGTTTGCCGATTTTGCATTCCGTTGCGTTTAAGTGAGCTTATTCATGAAGCGAAAAAAATATTAATAACCGTCGGACAAACCCAAAATGTGTTAAGACAACTACTTACTTTGTAGTATACTGTGTAGTTACTGTTTAGGACAATTATAGCGCGACGAACATACTATAAACACTTTATATAAATAAACTATTCTATATTTCAAAAGATTTAAGATATATTAACGACTAAAGCAAAACAAATTTTTCTTAGTAAATTTATATTCCATATTTTTATTGCTTTTTGATTTTTATCCTCGTCGCTATTCTGATGTATTTATTAGTAATTAATTAAATCTATTAAAACATTTTGTATTAAAGTTTTGTTTCATTGTACGTAATTCTGACGTCATATATATGGTTTTTTACAATGGCCTATATTCAATGTATATCTAACACAATGTAACAAAACAATAACAATACTAAATTAATGACAATAATAAATTCACAAAAACAACGGTAATAGAATATTATTAATAACTAGCGACCCGCCCCGGCTTCGCACGGTGTAATCATATCATATCATAAATCATACGGTGTAAAGGGCCATATAGATCTATATTAAATGAACAATGTATTCAAGGTATTTAATTGGTTAAGGATTAATGCTGTATTGGTTAAAATCGCTTTGAAAATTAGCCATTATTTGTAGTAAAAAGTAAATGACAAAAAAAAGTTATTGTGGGTTATCCATAAGAGATAGACATATACCATCACGGACTTTTCTGTAGACCTTTTCAATGTATACAATGATAAAACTCGTAGGGTTCAGCCTGCGTTTGCAATGTAAGCGGAAAAAATGTAATTATTTACGACATCACATTAGAGACCTCAAAAATAACAGTACTTCTCCACTATTTAATGGATGTTATCATACATATAAACCGTCCTCTTGAATCACTCGATCTATTTAAAAAAACCGCATCAAAATCCGTTGCGTAGTTTCAAAGATTTAAGCATACAAAGGGATATAGGGACAGAGAAAGCGACTTTGTTTTATACTATGTAGTGATAACTGACGCGGCGCAGCAGGTTACAATTACGAAAGTGGAATAAAGACTGATTGATGTATGTCGACTGTACATAGACAGCGCGGGGTGCGACCCGTCTCGCCGCGCCAACTGCCCTCACCGCCCCTTGCCTATATTTCTGGTGTGTGCGCAAGTATTTGGTGCTAACTTGTGAGCCTTTTAGTTTGGTGGCGCGTATAGTACATAGTGTATCATTATTGGATATTTAAAATGGTTTTGTGCTCCAAAGTTGTATGTGCTATGGTATTCAATCTTTAAAGTTACTGTAGCACGGTCTTATCTGCTGTATTCGGGATGTGCGGCTGAACGTAGTTCAAACTTATAGAGCATGTAGGAGCTTATCAAACTAAACAAAAAGTTTTAAGTGAGCAGAGGGCGCACACTAACGGTTACCGAGAAAAACATGTTTAAAATATTACTTTTTATCACCTTTTTTTAATATTTTTATAAAGTTCGGTAAGCTCTATAAGTCCCGCGAAACACTCCACTACGTATAGTTATTAACCTGTAAATAAGTAATGTCTGTATATGGAATCTACCAATCCGCATTGGAGCAGCGTGGTGGATTAAGAGCCAAGTCTCCCCGTTTCCCCCTCTCCCGAGAGAAGGCCTAAGCCCTTGCAGTGGGGTATTAATGGGCTGATGGTATAGTATGGTACATGGTAGATACTGTTGGGTAATTTATTGTAATCGACTAATTAGTCGATACTGAATCTAAAACAGAATTTTTTTTTTAATTATCAAGCTATGTTTATATTAATTTTCATGTCAATCAAAAAGTAAATAATTTGAATTGTGAGAACCATGCAGGATCTTATAAAAGGTAACGATTGTCAGTTTTTGATAATATCAAAAAAATTGTTTCCTTACATCCGACAAGGAACAAAAAGAAATTCTCTTTCCATTAACAATGACAAAAAGAACGTATGTCCTGCAGAATCAAGTGGAATTATTTATGAAGGTATTCTTCAACTGTCTTGGCCACTTTTCAACTGAGAATTATAGGACAGCCGAGGAAATAGGATCTGGCAGATTTCCAGATAAAATACGTTTGCGCTCGTCTATACGGAACCAAAGTATACATAATTTATTAGCATAATGAGTAACAAGCCCCTTTTAGTTGTTCATGTAGATTTTAGCATTGCCTACTACGCATTGCCTATGACGCGCTAAGTAATTGCCACGTCCTGTATGTCATCTATAAAGTGGTTGCATTCAAGTTAGACCAATTCGGCATAGTGGCCTCGACTGAGATCAGTTGCGCCTAGCGAGCTTTTTGAGTTTTACGAAAAAGCTTTACGTGGTTTTAGAGAGGAAAAAAAATTAGAGGGGGTAAAAGTAAGGTGTTTTTTTTTTTGATGTTTTTGGTAATTGGTGGCGGAGGTCACTGCTTACACTTGAAATTTACATCGAGTATATGTTTCTATGTCCGCTATAACAACAAATAATAAAAATGAAATAAAGTTAAAAATTAAATGGGGTCAATCATACTTAGAAAATCTTTTGCTTAGAACCCATACAAGAAACGTTTAATATATGGTACGGTGGCAGGGAACCCTTTATGTGCTAGTCCGATTCATACTTGAATGGTTTTTAAGATTAATATACCATCTACAAATCTGATTCGGATACACTATTAAAATCATGTTACAGGCGGTATTTTAAATTATGTGTTTATTTTTTGTAATTTATATATAAATATAAAATAAATTACAAAAAAAAACACAAAATGTGTAAATTTTATTTAATTGCTCAACTAACTTTGCAATACCAATTATAAATAAACATAAAAGTACAAGTTTAGCCCGCGAGGTCCCTGCGCGCCGGCGTTTGAATTTGCGTTTGACATTTTCGATACTGTGAAGTGACATTTCTGACTCTATTAAAACAAAACTAAACGCTGCTCTCAAATTTATTCACTCTATGTAAATAAATGAATATGGTCGTCAATGCATAATTGGAATAATTATTGAATAAATATTGTTAGTAGACGTAAAAAGAATAGATTAAATCAAATAAAGCAGTAGGTATATAAACATTAAGCTGCTAAGCTGCAAAAATAAGAAAAACAACGACTGAAAATAAGAAGTATTATTTTCTGTATGAAATTTTTGCGCTGTCGTCACTTAGGATTTCTATTGATTGAAGCGTGATGTCCATGTGAAGTCAAGCGTGCGGGGTAGATTGAAAGGACTCGTGGAGCGAAGCGTTTCGGGGGACAGGGCGCCATTCGCTTCTCTTACTGCAGGCTACTGCACACTCTACTCTAATGACTCGCTTTGCACTATTTCCTGTATACTGTACTCAAACGACTATTATGGCTGCACGCTGCACGGCACGCTTCACTCAGTGGGAGCCCGAACAAATAAGTGAAAAAGAATACAAATGTGGCCCGAAAATTTATTTGAGTTTATGAAATATAAAAAAAGTAAATAGCCTTGAAAGTGCATTCGTTGCAGCGACTATGGATTTGAACATTAAGACATTGGATCAAACGTACATACAAATGCTTGCAAACGTTTGGCCGAAATTGGCCCAAATTTTTGGTTACAGTTTGAAGACGAAAACTTGATCTTTCGTTTTCATGGTCTCCGATCACTAGATTAAGCGACCGGTTAAATTATAATATAAAGTTTGGCCAAACGAGAGTTGATATCTTTGGACGCGCTTGACATGACAAGTTAACGCATTATTATCATGTGTCTTAATTACCTTTTGTGTATTCTATCGTTGGACTACGGGTTTTATTTACTCGGACTCAAGTATTTATCGTCGAAGCGTAGCTTTTTGCCCCGTTCGGGGACTTCCCCGTTCCGATTTTATCTAAAATAGATAGATTACTCAGAATCCATAAACGAGTAAAGATCAGCGGGTGTTACCACATCGTTTGGAAGATCTATGACCGTTTATGGACGGTTCATCGATAAAAATTATAAAAGTGTTTAGAAAAATAATATTACGGAAAAAAAAATTAAAAAAAATGTAGTGCTTGTTTGTTAGCTATCTTTAAAAGTAAAGTTATTATAAAAATATAGTTGAAAACCACCCCACGGTTTTTTTTACAAAAAAAATAATTCTATCTTATTATCTTTACTTTCATTATAAATTTATTGACATTATATTTATCGGAAAATTATTTAAATTTTTTTAAAATTTTTTTATACTAGTTATAATAGTTTTTATTAGTATTGAAAGAAATTAACTGAAATAATTATCACAAGATTTGATGTTAGCTGTCGGAAATAACTCAAAAACTTATTCCTTTTTTTTGGATTTATAGAAGTTTTATTTATAGAGTTTCAAGTGTCATATTCGTTTGCGTAATGTCTTATTTTAGAACACTGGGTAATTGTAGTCTGTTAGGGATAATTCGTACATTCCGATCGTAGGCGTGTGTCAAAAAAACACAGTCTAGACAAGGACTTGCGTACCCGAGTGCGGTGTTCTATTGGTAACGTTTCGTGCCACTACTAGGTTTTTTATATCATTCAACGTTAATGTTCGAAATGGCATTTCGCTACCTGATTGGCTTGACATGTTTGACAATTATGTGTTTTAGCCAACCAGAAAACATTCTGTGTGATTCGAAGTCCAAAGTACTTAGGCCGTGCAATGACCGGTGTACTGAGCTAGCAAGAAAACATTGTTGTTTCCAATTAATTATACGAAACGGAAACTATAGAGCGAAATCGAGGTTGCCGATTTGGACTTTGGTAGATGTAGCCAATAGCCCTATAGTTATATTAGTATATTAGTTATTATAACATAAATATAGTTTTATTTGTTTATATTACCTCAAAATTTATAAATTAAAAAGAGATAAGTTTTGTTATCACAATCGTCATAAACTAACATTTTACGTACATTATTAATTTTAAGCATGACATATAAGGTTTTATTTTATAAAATTAATACCTTTGTTTTACGGGCATACTCCAGAATACTTGTGCTATGAATATGAAATTTTCTCAGAGGTGCAAAATACATTATTCCATTTCCGAGCCCGGAGGTGCAAGGTAACTTATTTTCATAAAATGTGCAGCGAGTAAATCGCTTTTGTTACGCAGCGCGTTTGTAACACTTTATTGTTCAATGAAATGCATACGGTCGTAGGAATATTTTAATTATAACTATCGTCATAAATTAGACAAGAGAAACCAAATCTAGTTGTAAATAAATGAAAACAGACGTTTTAACAAGGCAATTTTTAAAAGTAGCTTTAATAATATTATGTAGGACGCATTGAAGTCAAAAGTAATAAAATTAATACCTGGGACATATCACATACCGTCAGTTAGACACATATTAGACAGAGGCCTGTACTGCGGTATCTACTAGACAACTGATATATGTACTTAAATATTTATTTTTAGTAATATATGCATAAATATTTTATATATAGAATAAATGTTTTTCAGGCATTTTTTTGCACACAAGTTTTCAAAGCCTTGTGTTATGTGGGATGGGAACGCATCTGATCCGCATATGTCAATGGCAGTGGTGCATTCCGTTTGATTGACTATTCCTTTAATTATCGTTCCGTGTAGCACATGGCACAATTATAAACGATAAACTGCATTAAGAAAGAACACGATAAACTGCAAAAAAAAAACTGATGTTAAAACACGGTTCGTACATACTTTAGTCATTTTCTTTGACATATTTGACAATATTTACCATATATGAGTACTTAATGCGCTTCAACATATCTGATGGCAAGGAATTGGAGCGGCCCCTTGCCAATACCGGCTTACCGAGTAGCCATGGACCTCCAAGCAAGCTTTAAACGTTTGCAAGTACAAGCTTTACACTGTCATGGCTCACGGTCAAGACGCGACCACCCAGTTGCGACTAGACTAACTAAATTAATTACACAATACAACACACACACAGCACAACAGATCACCGCGCGCGCCACCCCGCGACCTGCGTACACCTTTACACTACCTCGCCACTTATGCGACCCCCCCCCCCACCCTGCTGGCGGCTTTCAAAGGCTGTTGCGCAAATTAGGGTTGCGTGGTTAATTAAAAAACGAGTAATATTCAAAATTGATTTTCTTCGGTCAAATTGTTATTGAATACCAGCAGATTTGAAATATAACTGGACTCCGGACGGTTGGTATCCAAACTATATATATATCATACATTATGGCTTTTTTAATACATAATTTCTACATTTTCCATTCATTTTAAACTGAAGAGTAATTTCAAACATCAGCCTCGCAGTCGGGAGAACGCTATCACAACTTTTAGTCATTTAGTACTTACTGTGAGTTTTATTCTAAAAACGGGCGTAGAATTAATTGTGCCTGTTAACACTTTTACGGCCGTTTTAGTTAACCCAACGCCGAGAGACGCGAAACTTGATTTACGATGTAACTCAAGAGATTTCTGGAATGGATTCATATCCGCAGATGTCTCGTGATTCTTGCAAGAATTTTGAATGTGATAAACTCGTGTTGCGAAGCTTCGCTCGGGTCGATTCGGGTCGGGTCGAGAATGCTGAAGAAGCCTGAGGCCATGGGTAGGTTTGTTCTGTTTTGTATGATTGCGTACAGAAGTTAAGAAAATAATCACCATTTAGCTAAAAGGTATTATGTGTGTAGATTATGCTTAACTGTTGTTTACGATATTAACTAATTAGTGAAAGTTTTTTATTGATATGTACAAAAATGACAAAAGTACAGTTACAATCAAACTTTATAACGGATCCGAAAGTAGGCACAAGTCGCGTCGCAGTAACCAGTTTTAGGTGTAGCGGTAGTGGGACGCAGAGGAGCTAGGGGTATATGACTGTACCTGTGAAAGCACGCTTATTTATTTATTTACTTATTTATTTATATTAAGGAGAACCAACAGTTACACACATATGAAAATAATTATCAGTGAGTGGTTAACAGTCAACTATATACAGGTTCCCACTGATAGCTTATAACTGCTTATAGCGTTGTATTCAAATCCGCATTTAAGTGTAACGTGATCTATACAATATTTTAAAGGAAATCGTGCTATGACGTCATATATCTGAAAAGAAATAATATAACATACAATACATAAACGAACATAAATCAATAAAAAAAAACTTCAATAGTGAAACATATCTTTTTACCTAGACGCCGTACGAGGTGGGGTGTGTGATACCCGAACGCACTTGGTAAGTGTGTAACTTGCGTGGCAGCCGCCATCGGCCTGATTCAACAGCATTAATCGGAACGACAACGTTGCACCTCCAGCTACTGAGACGACGAACTCTCGCACTTTTATAGTTTTAAAATTTTTCCGATTTTCGAACAACTGGGGTGTGTCATACCCCACCTGGTACATGGAGGGTAATTGATTATTATTTCCACCGACGACGCGGCCTTCTCCTGACGCTGACGGGTCGCGTACTTACACTATCGTGTTGTGATGTGTTTCTTAATTTGGTGCATAGAGATTTTTCATCTTTCGTGTAGTGTACACATAGACATGTTAAATACTCTAGACTGACTGTCACTGAACAACCAGTGAGGCACTGCAATGGCGGCCACATATTGTGTTGAGTGGAAGTGCAGTTTACTGGCGGTCGGAAGATTTACTGTGGTATATGTTGGCGCGTGCGCACATAATCAGCTTACGTATTAGGGGATGCATCAGTAGTTTTAATAATTTATTAATTTTACAATACTTAAATTGTAACTACCTAAGTAAACTATAAGTACGGCTAAGTACTATGAGTTAGAATTTAGTTTAAGGTGTCGACGCGATTCGTAAAAGATTAATTTGCTCAGTGCCTCTAGCGGCACCGAGAAGAACTGAAATTTACATTTCCAGCATCCCGCGATATTTACGCATTAAAGTTTTAATTCGACAGACTTAACTTGTTTTCAACGTGTGAATCCATTGATTATATAATGTCTGGATAGAGATTCGGCGTCAAAAACGTAGATAAAAATATCACCTAACTGTTCGGTTATAGTTCATGCACATATAGAGACGGTTTGTACATGGTCAGTATGGCGTAGCAAGAGTATGTGGTTTTTTTGAGTAACACACACGAGTATGTTAAAGTTAACCTGTCGTTTTTGTTGCCATTACTATTGCGAGGGTTCATATTGACATTATTTGACTAAAGTCTGAACCCTAACATAAAAAGCGCAAGAGTTTCTTAAAGTCATATATTATAGGTAAATAGTTCTCTGTTATAGGTTTTCTAACTTCATATCATTACTTCATAAACAAAAAGAAAAAAAAAAATGTTCTCAATTTCGCATATTTTTATAAGATTTGTAACAATAGAAAAAAAGCATGTGCTTTAGTATGTGTGTCTCTCTATATGCTTGTTCGACAAACGAAGAAATGAAATAAATAAACTGTTTATTATTTTAAAACTGTCACATATTTTTTTAGGGGTGTCGATTGACCTCGGGTCATCAACATCATTACAAAAAATGAGCGCGACTAGCGCAGCGGCGGGTTCAGCTATAAAAGCTAATTCTCAACGTGCACAGAGGCAATTTTATCGCAGAAAAAACGATTCAGTGGCACCGAGTGGGCGTCTAGATGGATTTTACACGGCCACTAACGACTAGCTGAAAGAAAAAAAAACGCCTACAAAGTGAGCCGCTCGAAAATTACGAACAGACGAAAAAAAAAATGTTGGATGCGCCGAGAACAGACAGGAAAAATATTCTTTTTCATTCCGTTTTTCGTTTATTCGGCGCTATATTGTTAAGAAAGTTAAATGTAGGCCATCGATATAAAATACTTATACAGTTACAATCAAACTTTATAGCGGAAGTGAACATAGGCACAAGTCGCGTCGTAGTAAGCAGTTTTAAGTGTAGCGGGACGCAGTGGAGCGAGGGATATATGACTGTACCTGCGCAAGCACGCTTATAGCGTTGTATTCAGATCCAACATAAAGTTTGACGCGATCTGTATGTACGACGATTTAAATGGCTTAAGAGGCTTAATCATTAATTCATATGACGACCGCTTAGCCTAGTGGGCAGCGACCCTGCCTGCGAAGCTGGAGGTCTCGGGTTCGATTCCCAGGTCGGGTCAGTATTTATATGATGAATATTAATACTGGCACCGGGTCTTGGTTGTTATATGTATGTGGTGTCTTCGCTTGGTACCCAAAACACAAGCTAATGCTTAGTTTGGGACCTAGACGTTGTTGTGATTGTGTGTGTTATTATTATTATTATTATATGATCAACTAGTAGATTGGATAATAGTAGATTTTGAGATACTATTAAAGTCTATATTTAAATTTGTGTTTTCGTGAATTTACAAATATTTTCGAGGTGCCATTAAGATCGTAGAACTGTGAATGTGTCTTAATAGATGATCTATTGGCGAGTATTGCTGCTTATACGCCAACGAATCAACGCGCCAGAGGTAATAGACCGCTAATGAAGCAGCCCCTTTAATGCGATTTCAAAATACCACAGTTTGCTCTTCGGTTCTGTGTGGATGTTTGAAATCGTAAGATCGCGATGTGAAAAACCACCCCAAGAAATCTTCCAAGATCAGTTGAGACAATTTTTTTCACGCCGTGGTGGTGGGAACAAAACGGCGGATTCACCTTCGCTCGTTTTATGTAACAGGCATGTCTGCGGTTATACATCAGCATATACTATAAAAATTAAGTTTTAAAATTGTCTGAGCACGAAAAACTTTGAGGTCCAGCAAAAACATGATCCGACGTGCATTATCCCCGATGTTAAAAATATCATAAAATTTATGCAAGAATGTCACAGAAAGGTGAGAAACAAAATCCACGTTAGTATGAAAACGGGGTCAGGGGCCAATTAAGTTTACTGTTTCGTCTGTCAATGGGTTACCAGAGCGAGTTGACGACCCAAGGATCCCAGCATTTGTATCGTAAGCTCGTCGGCTCGCCAATGGATCACCCGCTTTATGGTGCCTATACCTACTCGAATTTTTTAGTCCATTTTGGCAATCCTAAAATTCGGTTATTCCCAGTCGTCACCACTAGTCCAGTAAAAATAAATTTTTGGATTGCATTAAAGACACCTTAAAAATTTCTTTTTACAATAGTAATACTGCTGTATAGTGATGCACTCATTATGCTTTGGTTGCATTATGAGTGTTGCATGTTGAGAAATACCTAAAGATGTGTTTGTCTAAATTTCACCCTTTACATTAAATAGTGGGTAGGTGACAAATTAACTGTATGTCTATGGTAGCGATATGAATTTGATTTAGAAGTAATCCCCAGTATACATGTTATAAATACTGAATATTACGAGATTTTATTTAATTAAAAAAATAGTTAAACTTACAAAATCGCACTTTTGGCGATTTTCTGTTTTTATACTCTAGATGTAAGCCATAATAGTTTATTAAATTATCACCTATGTGACTTCTCAACAACCATTAAAAAAAGTCTTTTTTATTAATTTTTACGACGCGCATTAAAGACACTCTAAATATTTTACTTAATATGAGTCAGTTTTAATATTCTTCATCATAAATTAATATAATCCCTTATTTATGTCAAAAGCGTTATTCATAAAAACGAATAATTCTAAATTACTCACTAAGATAGGTAACGTACTTTTAAGTCTGACTATTTACGCATGACTTTGGTCGTCTGCCGCATCTCGCTAACATTGAGAAAAAGGGACGGCAATATCTCATATCAAATATTTTTATGAGCTATTTGTTACGTTAGAAGCATGTCGATCTCTGTTTAGAAGTATTATTTATATTGCATTATTATTATTCTTCATCATAAATTGATATAATCCCTTATTTATGTCAAAAGCGTTATTCATAAAAACGAATAAATCTAAAGTACCTATCCAGTATAGGTAACGCCCTTTAAACTGTGACTATTTACGCATGACCTTAGCCGGCTACCGTATCGCGCTAACATTGTGAAATCAAAGTTGCAATATCACATATTTCTTGTGCTAAAATTTGTTTGTCGTTAATGTTAGTTAAAAGTATATTGTAAAGAATATAACTATTGCACTTAGTGTCCTTTGAAACGCCGCGCGCCGACACCTCACTGAGACAAAAAATTCACAAAGAAAGCCGCCACACGTGCCGCCGTCACCACGGAAACCGACAGTATTAGTTAAATAGTGATTTTTTGTCAATAGTACATAATGAATAATTTCTTGAAATTTGGGATTGATTTAGGGCAATAAAAGCAATTATTGGAGAATAATTTCCTATTGGGTTATTGAATTTACTCCCTTTATACCTGTAGTATGCAGTAATATTAATTAGTGTGGTACATCGTCTAAAACGTCGATAATACATTAAAAAAATCGGATAAGTGCGAGTCGAATTCGCAAACCGACTGTTTCTTACCGCCACACAATATATTTTTCTTACGTAATTACAAAAAAAAAATTAATAATGGCAAAAAGTATTTTTTTTTGTGTTATATGATTTCTAATGAAAGATTTCACAATTGTAGGTCAACGGAAAGTATCGTAAAGTTTTGATTTAGTTGCGAGTGTCAAAATATACGACATATTTGACCGTATTATTTATTGCTCTAACGTAAACGGTTGATTTTTTTACAGTTACAAAGGACCATTGATTTATCTTTTGGTATCAATTTCAACTTGATACTTCTAATCGTATCATTTCTAAAAAAAAGGTATTTACTAAAAACAAAAAATTTTAAATTATAGATTTTCAGTTTTTTTCCTTTACTCGTGCTGAGCCTTGTTTATTGCAAATTTCATAATTCTAGGTCAACACGAGGTCTGTATTTTCAAAATCGGTCAATATAAACATTTAATTTGCTATTTAATTTTACAAGACATTTTACAAATTTTCATAACGGGTGTAGCAAACTCGGAACCCTTATAATTTTAGAGTAATAAAAATAATAATAATAATAAAGTTAGATAACATTAAGATTTTTTTGTAAGTTATTTTTTTTTTTCAAAAGTCAATGGTATTTATGCGTTGAACAAATCTAAGTTTAGAGTCAGACCCAATGGTCGGATCTGTCTTTGTTGGCTAGGATAGAAAACATATAATTAAAAAAATAATATTTCGTTTAATATATACAGGGTGAGATTTTAGTCACCAGCCAAATTTTAATGTTTTGATCTTTGGTAAAATACCGATGGCCGTCTTGTTTTCTTTTAGTATCGTTTAATAGAAAAATATTGACATATGACTACAGAAACATTTCCCGAAAAAACCAATAACTCTAGTCACCAAGGCAGCGCGCCGTCCCGTTTCGATTCAAGGTCTCGGGCGCGTATGTTTACTATAGCGTTAAGAAAGCAACCAAACGTTCTAAAATAAAACTATAGATAAAATAATTTATCAATAAAATGTAACCTATATTTTTTATTAACGTAATAAGGTATATTAGTGATACGTAAGGTCTACACAAAATTTGGCTGGTGACTAAAATCTCAACCTGTATATATAAAATACTTATAATATTTTTTTACGTACGAAAACAAAACGTTAATTTACGGGACATAATTCAATATTTGAAAGAAATACAACACATAATGTAACACCGACTTTATATGTAAGTACATATTTTAAAAATATATTTTGCATTCTTTTTAAACAACAACGAAACGTTAATTTTATTAACGAGACTTATACTTAATATTATAAAGCTTAAGAGTTTGTTTGTTTGTTTGTTTGTTTGTTTGTTTGTTTGTTTGAACGCGCAAATCTCAGGAACTACTGGTTCGAATTGAAAAATTCTTTTTGTGTTGGATAGTTTATTTATTGAGGAAGGCTATAGGCTATATGTATAAAATAATACTATCTGTCTGTCTGTCTATTCGAGCAAATCTCCAAAATGGCTAAACCGATTTTGAGGAAACTTCACAGATGTGGAAAGGAAGTGGTCAAAAATGACATACACTACTTTTTGTATGTCTGTATGTACGTCCATCTGTCTATTCGAGCTAATCTCTAAAACGGCTAAACCGATTTTAATGAAATTTCACGGGTATGAAAAGGAGGTGGTCAAAAGTCACATACACTACTTTTTGGCCGTAGGTCTGTCTGTACGTCTATGTATCTATTCGAGCTAATCTCCAAAACGGCTGAACAGATTTTAATGAAACTTTGCAGACGTGAGAGAAGGTTGTCAAGAGTGACATCAGTTACTTTTTGTGGCTGTCTGTCGTTTGTCCTCACTGATCTATCAGCGTAGATAAAGCCGAAACTACTAAGTCTAGGAAACCGAAATTTGGATCAGTAGTTTATTTTATAACGTTTCAATTTTTTATGAATGGAATATTTGGAAATTTCAAATTTAAGGAGGGAGGGACGGAAGGGCTTTGTATGAGTCTTTGTTCTTTAAAGTTAGAAACATAAAAATTTTAAAATAAATATATAATGACGTGTTTCAGGATTTTTGGATTTTCACATTTTAAGGGTGGTAAATGGGAGGTGAAAAGTATGGGAGTACCGGTTTTCTTAAAGGAGTGGGGAGAATGAAGATTGAAAGTTTGAATGGGTGTACCCAATATTAGTTTCAGCAAAAAGTACCTACGTATAAACCATTTCGAATGTTAATACTGTCTAAAACAGGAATGTGTAGTCTACGCAAGCGACGCTGCGGGCGGTCGCTAGTTAGATAGATATTTGCGAAATATTTATATATACATACTCGTATAAATATATAGTGAAATTATTTTTGCAAGGACGACTTTAATATCCTATAACTTCTTTATTTGTAGATATATTTTTATGATTCACACTTTTGTTTTATTTAGCTTAAATTTTAATAATAGCGAACAAAAAAATTTTTAAACCTCTCTATTGTACTATTTACTTAAAACATGTTTACTTGCCATTCTTTACACACGAAAACAAAGCGTCTCGAGGAACATAAAGCGTGATGATCTCTTTTTTGTGCTCAAACCTCATTAATATTATAAACGCAAAAGTTTGTATGTGTGGATGTCTGGATGTTTGTTGCTCTTTCACGCAAAAACTACTAAATGAATTTTAATGAAACTTTAAAAAATATAGCTTATACATCAGAATAACACATAGGTTATAATTTATAAAGATACTAGCTTTCTGTCTGTGCACTCCACTCGCGTGGACTACACAGTTACACGCTGATTTTTTAAATTCTTTCACCTATAAAAAGCTACATTATAAGTGAGTAACATGGGCTATATTTTAATCTCAAACTAGCTTTCCGCCTGCGGCTCCGCTCGTATGGACTACACAGTAGTACCGGAACGGCTACAATATTTCACATAGATATAGTTTATGAACTGAAAAATTACATAGGCTACTTTTTATTCTGGAAAAAGGGGTCCCGGTACGACTGCGTAGTCCATGCGAGCGCAGCCGCGGGCGGAAAGTTAGTTAAGTTACTAAATAAAGCAAGGTGCGGTGCGGGCGGACGGCCCGCGAATATTGCTTCGATGTAACCCGCCCCGCGCCACACCGCACCGCCCGCCGCGTACCAAGTAGGTTTTTAGTAATTATTTTTGTAAAATAGCTTGTAACGCTCAACAGATAGATAAGGGATTTCTTTTAATTAAAGTTAAAGATAATTATTGGAGCATAAATATACAAAAATATTTAAGGTGTAATTAATGCTAGGACCCAAAAATTAAATAAATTTTCACCAAAAAAAAAGTAATGTAGTCACGTAGGTGATAATTTACTATATTGTATACAGTACATATTTACATGAAGTGTCAAATTATCGCTAACCCGAAAATTATTGTTTTGGAGTTATCATTTATTTTATATAAATATATAATTGCCTAACACATATTGTGAATAAACCTGGGGATTCTTCTGAATTTACACAGAGTGTATTTAAAAAAGCTGTCGTATAGAAAATCACCCGTTTTTAAATTTTTGTTTACACATAAATATATTAATTAAATCGTATCGGTTGATTCTATAAAAATTAATTAACATAAATAAGGGATTATTATGTATTTATTATCCGTGAATATTTTCTTTATGATATTGTAAATAATCCCCTAAAGTGCAATTAATGCAATGTGCTCCTAACAAACTTTGCTAGATTGACTGGAGTACACTGGCTTTCTTCCCACTGGCGACAAAATGGGAAAAAACTAAAAATACCAACATGATCTGCTCACTTTTTATAGATTGACACGTACAATTATAAAAAAACACTCCAATCTTTTTATATACACGGAATTTTAAATATAGGCCTAATTTTAAACACTCGAAACCGATGAGCGTGTTTGATAGGTATAGTTCGCATCAAACTTTATGGCGGATCGGAATACAGCGCTATATGCGTGCTTCCGCAGGTACAGTCATGTACCTATCGCTCCATTGTGTCCCGCTACACCTATAACTGGTTACTGCGACGCGACTTGTGCCTATGTTCACATCCGTCATAAAGCTCGATTATAACTGTATTTATACCATAGGATCTACTTATTTCTGCCTATTCCTCTGGAAAATAGACGTACACTTATGCATATGTAATTTCGTTATCGAGGAAAGGATGAAAAGAAGGGTCAAAGATTATACGGCAAAAACATAAATCTGTATCTTAAATGCGAAAGTGTCTCTGTATATGTTACATTTCGCGGTTAAAGCACATTTAACCGCGATAACTTTAAAGCACGATTTCAATGAAAAGTTTAGGATATTTTGAACACTGAGGAAGGACGTAAACTACTATTTACCGCCGAAATATGTTTGTATGTTTGTTCTTCGTTCACGGTTGAATTGATAAATTATCTTAATAAAATTTGGTAAGAGAATAACTTGCATTCTAAAGATGGACATAGGCTACTTTCTACAGAGGAAATGTGTGTGCGCGCCTCAGCGTATGTGTGTGAATATTTGTTATATTCTCACATCTAAACCGTTAAATCATCATCATCAGCCTGTGTCTCTCCAGTGCAGGAAATAGGCCTCTCCTAAGGCTCGCCACCACACACGGTCCTCCCCCTTCCGCATCCAATTACCTCCGGTATGGTGCTTTAGGTCATCAGTCCACCTGCCCGGGGGGCGTCCAGTGCTTCTCTTCCCGGTACGTGGCCTCAACCCGAGGAACACGTCTACCCCATCGGTTGTCCATTCTACGGAAAATGAGACCAGCCCATTACCACTTCAGCTTGCTAATTACCTCGGCTATGTCGATAACTTTAGTTCTTCGACGGATTTCAGTTTTCCTGATTTTGTCCATCAAAGAAATACCGAGCATAGCCCGTTCCATAGCGCGCTGAGCGACTTTATATTTGTGGACCAATCCTGCCGTGAGAGTCCATGTTTCGGCACCATATGTCATTGTAGGCAGGACGCATTGGTTGAAGACATCGGTCTTCAGACATTGTAACCGTTAAATGGATAGCTTGAATTCTGAGAAAGGACGTCAGGCTATTTTCACTGCGGGTATTCCGGTAAAAATGTGAGGTCCCCCAGGCAAAGGCGTGGGCGAAAAGCAAGTTATAAATAAATTTACATTTTTAAATTGAAATAAGTAAAATAATAGTTTAAAATATAAAATATGTATCATCACGTTCATGTTTAGGAGCAGTCGTAAGAAAAAGTCTTTAATTTATGCCGCATTTTACGAAAAAAGAAAATGTTTTTTAAACCACGATAGTTAATACGTATAAATTTAAATATGAACTAAGTAAAAAAGTAACGAAATAAGGAAAAAAGAGTTTAATAATATTCCATTAGTAAATTAAGGTGTGTGTATTGCATGACCTTATATATTGAACGACAATTTTATCCAATTAAAAGTGAAAGTTTCAGGAATATTAGTTTAGTGGTTCTTGAGATACGGACTTGCAAATAGATGAACGCTGTCAATAGATGTTGGTCGTTACAATCCCCAACCTGCAGTGGAGCAGCGTGGTGGATTTAAGCTCCAATCACCCTCACCTCGGGGAGGCCTAAGCCCCTGCAGTGGGGTAAAAATGGGCTGGTGTAGGAAATAGATGAACAGAAAAGAAAATTCAAAATGGTATTTTTGAGTTCAGTTATATCTAATTAGTCGATTTCAATGACTTTTCGAAAATACCTTCTATGTACCGAGATCATTGTTTGAGTTTTATGATAGTATAAGTTTTTGATAACGATTCCGTCTGCGTGAAAATATATAGTAGAGGATCCGAATTAACAACGACCTTCGCCCATCTGTTTCAACGATGAAATTTTTTTATTATCAAATTTAGTACGTAGAAATTACATAGCGAAAGGGTTGGCTAAAAAATTCCTTGCAAGGCTATGATTAATTAAATATTGAAAAATGACTATTTCTTTAACATTGTACACATGTGTTTAACAAATAAATTTAATACCAATCGAAAGTATGAAGCCTACAGAATATGCAAACGTTGGGTTGTCCATTTTTTACTTGGCATAACTACTGGGTTGGCAGGTATAAACAGGTACATTCATCCTTCGTGTATTTTTTTTTGGTTATTTGTTAATTTTAAATTTTAACTATTCACTTTGTTTACTTTTATTTACTTTCCTGAAAGCTTTTCCAGAAATTTCAAGATAAGTATATTTCGCTATATTTTTATTATAATTATTTAATTAATCATAACCTTGCCAGGAATTTTTTAGCCAACCCATTCGCGATGTATTTTATACGTAGGTACTAAATTTTATAACAAAAAATTTCATCGTTGAAACAGATGGGTGAAGGTCGTTGTTAATTCGGATCCTAAACTAATACGTGAAAATTGACACAAAGTGGTAACGCGTAACCATATTTCTAAAGATATTATATTATGTATCCACGGGCGGCGACGGGAGAAATGGGCAAAGTGTATTGTGTATTCATTATTATGACATCATTATAATAATAATAATAATAATAACGTACACATGACAACAACGTCTAGGCCCCAAACTATAACCTATCCCAAACTAAAACAAACTACACTTCTATCACATATACCACATAAAAGACGGAGAGATAGAGACAATTTATTTGCCACATTATTTGACCTGCTACAAATATTATAATAAACTTAGTATTCAATGAGAAGTAAGCATTGTAAAGGCAAGATAAATACGTAAGTAAACGGACCTAGAAGACAGAGCGTATCCAGAACGTTCTAGAAATTTGGTAAGACAAAGAAGATTTATATTCCCGTAAAACAGTACTCGAAAAGCAAAAAAACCAAATCGTTGGCGACAGTCGAGACTTCACTCTGACAGATCTTGGCTGCTCGCCAGCGCTTCTTCTTTGACACGAAATTAGATTCCATCATAATCGATGAAGATTTTAAGATAGCATCTTGATTTTTAATTTGGATTTATTTAATTTGCCTATTGTAATATGACTGAATCAGACTTGATGTACTTATGTGACTGAAAGATGCACCCACGAAAGAGCTTTATTTTTTAAAAATATTTTTGAGCAGTAAAACATCAAGATTGGTCAGCGCCTCATAGCTGACAGTATGGTTATAGAAGTTTTATAAGAAAAATTCCCAAAAGGGCAATGCCCATTGCGCCATATACTTAGAATTGAATTTAGTTATTATTACGTAACTAAAAATTGTCTCAAATTAAAACTAAACTAATTTCTCTGAAAATCTCGTCTTTTTTGAAAATGATCTGTAAAATATTAAATCAAGTAAAAAGCGTTTTTCCGATATAATACATTAAAACATAAGCACCTAGCACTACCTTTGAATGTCAAATAGTTGCATTCGAATGTGTTTATTTCAAACAAAACGTATTTTCCTGGAATGATATATCGAGGGGAGGTCTAAGCCCCTGCAGTGAAGCTTAACTGGCTGATATGGTATATGGTAAAAGTAATGACCCCTGATAAGTTTAAATTCAACCTCAATTCAAGGATAGAAATTTCCGGGCACGGACGCACCATTTCACATCATCAACTTTCAAAAAACAAAAAAATTTCTGAACTCTTCAGGTCTTTCGTAATTGGCTCACACGACAACGTATTAATAATTTCAAGCCAAACATCCAGCGAAACGCCAACTGGCAGAGTTGGCGTTTCCTAATTTCTCTAGTTAAAGTTAAGTTCTCCTAATTAAAAACTATAAAAAACCCATTACCATGCAAAACACTACCATCAGATGCACTGCTTTCAGACACACAAATCGGCTTCTAAATGATAATAATATTTATAATAATAGCTCAGACATCCCGCACAGAGCCATCTGGTTCCAAACTAAGCAAAGCTTGTACTATGGATACCAGGCAACTGATATAAATACTTAAATAATCTATATAACATTTACATACATAGATTTTTTTTTACACCCAGACACGGAACTGTGTTGTTGGCGGACTACAGGATGATTATTTATAATATAAACCACCATTAGCTTTAGGCTTTTATTAAATTATAAAGTATAACATGACTTGTCTGACATTCAGGTTGTATCGAAGTGATGTACACTTCGTATTGTCGTAAGGGGGCGCTGTTGCCGTGACATTATAACGATTGCAGTACCATCTATAGTAATACATGTAACAGGAACAAATAAACATGTTCGTGTACACAAATTTTTGTCCCGGACGGGAATCGAACCCACGACCCTTGGCTCCGCAGTTAAGGTCTCTAACCACTCGGCCAACCGGTCAGTCAAACTATAAGATAAGATTTGTGTTTTATAATAACGTACATAGTGTTTGTGTTTTGGCTTTAATTAATTTTTTTATGTCTGCAATTTAACTGTCGTTTTGCTACAATGTTCTACTGGTGGCAAAGCGCAATTGTAAACATAATAACCTTTTTATCTTGAATAAGTAAAACCGTACAGATCGGTTGCTCGTACTGTTAGTCCGGTCGTGGGACACTAAATTTTACTAAAAGGTTTTGATAATTCTAAAGTTGTTCGTTTTTGGTGAGTGGATAGATAAAGTGCATGGTGAGCTACTGTCAAAAAGTTAGTAGTTTTAGAGCTGTGCTAAGGGAATGGCTTAGGTTTTCCTTAATATTTCGTGTAACACAGTGTATATAGAATTAAAATTTGAAATTTTAATCATACTAATATTAACTCACAATGCACTTTATCTATCCACTCATTAAAAAACGAACAGCTTTAGAATTATCAAAACTTTTTTATGAAATTTAATGTCCCACGACCAACTTATTTTTTTAAATTTTCGTAGTATCCCTTATGTTATCTTTCTAAAAATTTCACAATATGAGGTTAAGATAGTTCTAATTAAAAACCAATCAAAATTTCAAATTTTAATTCTATATACAGTGTGTTACACGAAAAATTAAGAAATACCTAGTTACACCCTTAGCACAGCCCTAAAACTTCTAACTTTTTGACAATAGCTCACAATCCACTTTGTCTATCCACTTATCCAAAAAGAAACAGGTTTAGAATTATAAAAACTTTTTTATGACATTTAATGTCCCACGACCAGACGGTTATTTTTATTTAATTTTCGTAATATCCCTTATGTTATCTTTCTAAAAATTTTACAACGCGAGGTTAAGTTAGTTCTCATTATGACCCAATCAAAATTTCAAATTTTAAATCTATATACAGCGTGCTACACGAAATATTAAGAAATACCTAGCCACACCCTTAGCACAGCCCTAAAACTTCTAACTTTTTGACAATAGCTCACAATGCACTTTATCTATCCACTCACCAAAAATGAAGATCCTTGGAATTATCGTAAGTAATTTTTCTCTGGCTACGCGACTATGTAGCAAGCGAAATAAACCGTTTCTATAGTCAACATTGAACGGAATCCAGTAGTAATGCAGTACCTAGTTGTTACGAACAATGAATTAAGTTTGGTTACGAATAGCCATAGAAATACGAATTGGCTAGAAGCCCTCCTCTGTGCTTACCGTCTAACCACTCCTACTCTATCTAACTGGTGTATCAGTTTGGCGAGATGGCGAGTTTCAGTTCGGTTTCAGACATTTCAGACTCTATTAAAACCAAAAGCTGCTATCAAATTTGTTTACTTTAAGCGAGTAGTAAGGCCTACTGCACTTGTTTATATACCAACTATAATTCAAAAACAAACGATTCGAAATGAAATTACATACATACAATATTTACATGCTTACAAAATGTTGAGTGAGAGTCATAAATTTTATTTATTCGTAGTTGCACAGGAAAATAATAAATATCTTTTTTTTAAGGGTGAGTTCAAAGGAAAGTTTCGAACTGCTCATCTCGCTTGAAAAGATAAGCTCTCGATCGTCGAGTTAGGAAAATTCGACGTAACGATCGATAGTTGGCCACTTTCTCTAGGGAGCGTGCTAAGAAATGTATGTATTGCATCGATATTTGGAAATAACATAACGACGGTAACTTTGATGGATATGACAAATACAGTTTTAATCTAGCTGAGCTTAAGTGGACTCGAGCTTTGAGTATGTTTTTTATTCTCTTACAGCTACTTTACGCTGTAAAAGACCTTGTGGATGGTCTGTCACCAACAACAAATCCCAATAATATTGAAAACGTTTGAATGTCTGTTACTCAATCACGCAAAAACGTATTTGGATGAAACTTATTACAGTTTTATAGCTTATACATCTTATACTTATACTTTTTATTTATTCCGGAAATAACTTTTTATGTCGGGAAAAGGCATGGATCCTCTATAAAAGTATTTTTTTTAAAGGCTAAACGAATTTTAAGGTTTGAAATGAAACATTAGGATAAAACACATTCCAAAAAATACACAATTCATGTGGGACTAGCTATCCCACAGGAACTGTGCATTTTTATTTCATTTTTAATGTTTAAATGGATAAACGAATTTATTTACATTTCATAGAATTGATGGGCACATAGAATAACGAACTCCGTGGTAATTGTAGATATGAAGCGTCCCAGTCATTATCAGAAAAACCGATTAGGTACGTGCGTGTCGAGTCACGGCTAAGGTGGGATTCCGTACCCACGTCAACAATAAGTTTTCAAAATCATAAGTTTGTTAAAAATTAATTAAAGTAAAAGTAATTTTATATAAGTCATTTATGTTAAAATATTAGTAGTACCAATGCATCCATATCAAACTGTAGTTAAAGTTGTATGTTCTGAACACTACTAAAAATTGTGCCTTTTGTATAAACTACGCGGAAGACCAAAAATTAATCTGAAAATGCTTCCACAATTGTACTCAACATTTATTAAACTTAATGAAATTACTCTGATTTAAAGAAAGTAAATTTTTATTTTTTATATTTATCTCGTTTCAGAATCTTCACACTAGCTTTGATTATATAATGTATGGATACTATGAATAAGAGAGCCGGCGTCAAAAAACTTAGATAAAAATATCACCTAACGGTTCGGTTATAATTCACGCACACAGAGACGGTTTATACATGGTTAGCATTGTATAGCGAAAGTATGTGGTCTGTCGAGTCACACACGCAAGTAATACTTGGCCTGTCATTTTTGTTGGCATTGTATTCCAAGGATCTATCCCGACATTACATAATCAAAGCACACGAGCTGTTTCAAAACTTGGTACTGAAACTCTCCACAAACGTAAGTTAGTGAGACTATAAAAGAGGTGTAAACTATCATGGCGTGGGTCTTTACTCTTGCACGTTCAACAGTTGAACTCCAAACTTCAAGTTTCCCGTCTTCCGGTGTGTATTTAGTGAGAACTTTGTGAGGGCGTTTTGTGTGTATATTATAGCGATATGTGAATACATATTATGGATGCGCCTTAAGTGTTCGTACATGGGATATTGTTGTTCGCAATGAATTGCCGGTGGGATGGAGCAATTATTGGAACAATTACCGGAACAAACTAACATTTTTCATGTTGCTATACGAAACGGGTAGCCTTATTTCCCGTGAGATTGGAAAATTCAAAGCTATTTTATTATTTTTTTTGAATAAAGTAAGAACTCCGAACCGGTAATGTGTGAACTGACTGTTCTAGTTTCGCCATGTTCGTCAGCGTGTATGTTTGTCCGTTTGGCCGTTTTACTAGCCCACTATCAGTGTTATTTTCAACTTTATAACACTGATAGTGGGCTAGTAAAACGGCCAAACGGACAAACATACACGCTGACGAACATGGCGAAACTAGAACAGTCAGTTCATCATTTAGCTAACTCTCTGTAGCCCTATAAAAACTTTTATTGTACAAAAAAAAAACATTCAAATTTATCGGTGTTCGCCTAGCCACACTAGGATTCCCTGTGGTGTGTATAAACAATGAAAATAAAAATTAATTGTCGGTGTTTTTAATGCATTATAGGAAATATAGAGGTATAAACCGCCGCAATCAGAATCTTGTCCATAGGTAGCAATCGTTCCACTTAATATTTGTCGTGCATGGACTTGTTGACAAGTGCCTACAAATCCTACAATTGCTCTTGATTGCGAAATACGATTTCAGCAACTCTGGAGCAATACTTGCCCATATTAAGGACTGTTGCCGTATATTGCTTGATGTAGTAGTGGCGTCGAAATTGCTTGGTGTTTGTTACCTACCTGAATGCCTGCAAATAAGCACTTTTCACCGCTTTTTTACAATCCCGTTCAGGATGAAACTGTTCGTGATTGGATACTTTACTGAGCTAAGAAAGGTATCTCAATAGAATAATTACACAAAGTCGAAAGAAATATGCAAAGTTGGTCTATGCAATATTGATACTTCCTTCCAAAAAGAGATTTAATTCGAAGTATACGTAAAACGTAAGTAAAAGTCGTGATAGCCCAAAGCGCAACGAACCTGTCTCAAATTAATAAGGCCATAGGTAGGGCCATGGTTCGAATCTGGGCGTGTACCAATGAGTTTTTCTGACTTAAGTACGTAACTATCACTGACTCCGTGCCTCGGAGAGCACGTTAAGCAGTCGGTCCCGGACGCTGTCAATAGATAGCGGTCATTACAATCCCCAACCCGCAGTGGAGCAGCGTGGTGGATTTAAGCTCCAAGCCCCCCTCACCCCGAGGGAGGCCTAAGCCCTTGCAGTGGGGTAAAAATGGGCTGATGAAGTGAAGATACGTAAAATTGAAAACATAACCAGATTAAGTATAGCTTTTAGAAGCACTCTGGGATGTATTGCGATCGTGCTAGGCTTGCGTTTGAGTGGAATGGGTGCCAAGACGTCGTAGAAACCGGCTTATCTTGTGATCCGACTGAAATAACCAACCACTTTTTATTTACTCATTTATAGTGTAATGAAAAATTGATAGTTGAAAAGAAACGGGTACTGAAATTATTTGCTAACAAGTAACTGTTGCGATACGCTCTAAATATAAAATACATATACCTCTGAAATATAATTTGTGGAGTATTTAAGTTCAGATCCTCTCGTGAAGCGTTAAATAAAGTCTTCAGCTACAGCTGTAGCTGATAGCGATTAAAGTGATAAATCCCAGAGCGACGCCACTCAACTAAATGACAGAATAAAACGCGCCGCGGCGATTAGGCAGGCTTTGTACCAAGGACAAGCCGACGTCATTGACAGTTCGGTTGAGACTTTTTTACGGGACTACGCGACAAGGACACGATACGCCGACGACAGGACACCGGTGATAAAGTGAGCCTTCACAATGGTAGATAAGGCGTTAATAAATTAAAATGAGAACGTAATTCACAAATTTAGCAATGCTGACAATCAATAATGACAAATTTTCCAAATCAGAAACGTTTCTGAACTCCTAAGCATATTTTAATGCTTTGTCTCTTTCTTTCCAATATAACTATCATAATAAAAGAAAAGTTCGTATTCTGACGATTGTTTTGATGGTAATAATAATAATATCTGGGACATTCCACACAGGGCTATCTAGTCCCAAAGCAAGCAAGTATTATGCTTGTATTATGGAGTACTAGACAACTAATATATATATACTTAAATATTCTTTATTTTTTATAATAGATATATTACACGTGAAGATACTTTTACACTCAGATACCCAGGTAATGTATGCTATCAATTGAAATATTACAATTGTTTTCTGTATTTTACAAATATTTTAAATTTGTTCTATTAATTTAGTCGAAAGTATAAAGAAACGTTTTTCAATTAGACAAGAACAAGTTAAGTCCTTAGCAAAGATCTGATTACGTAAAAATAAGGATATAAATTAAGTTTATTAAACGATAGACGGATCACTGTATGATATGTGTAGCGAGAACATCTTTCGTAGTGGTTCATAAAGTTCTATAAAATGTATGTTTCTTACTATTAATTGATTTTTCAAATATTTCAACTTTATTCATTAACTGCCTATGTCGTGTAAAAACAAGCGCTGTCTCCAAGAGCACCGTAACAGTATGGTGGACCTATGGTCCATATTCCTTGAAGGGCTGTACTCCAACAGTGGAGCATTGAAAGTCTAATGGTGCATTATCAAGATTATTGTATTATTGCATTATGCATTATTAGATTTTATTAAAATTAATAAGTTAATGGAACCATTTTAAAGCTGCGTACCTATAAAAGTTCAAAAGCTTTTGTGTCGCACCGTGTAAAAGCGTCAATTCCCGACGTCACGTTAAAATCAATACTATACGAATAACCAATGCGGATTCCCAATGATTTAAGCACTCGCCAAAGGTAATCATTGACAAATAAATCGTTGAAGTCAGCTTCATGGCCGTATTCATTGGTATCAGAGCAAGAATAGATTTTTCTACTTACTTTGGTCACACAGAAATAAACGTCAACGATTATCGGGTAGCTGAAAAGTTTAGTCGTTTAAAAGTTTATAATTTCACTATAAAAATTCATTAATTTGTAAATAAAGTAGCCGCAAACGCGATCTCGCTAGTAAGCGAATGCCGTACAAAGACCAGGAAATAACAAACTTCAGTATTGATCCACAGTATTGATTATTTGTTTAAAAATAAAAAAAAACTTCCGCTTAAGAAAATCAATATCAAAAATAAAGTTACGCGAAAAAAACTTTCATTTAGGTTTTGTAATTTTCTACATAGCGGTGTGATAAACCAGATAACCTCTGAAAAAAGTAATGAAGTTGCAATTGAGTAGATAAACTGAAATCGAATTAGTTGATATACTTTATAACAGATGGCGTTGTCTAACTAGTTATTACCCTTTTTACAACAGGTAGCGCTATAACTAGAGCTTGAATGAATTATGAATTATTAATTTCTTAACAAAAATTATGAACTTTTAAACGTGTTTTAAACACATAACATGTATTTTGTAGAAAATTACGTATCGTTTGAAATAAAAACATTCCATTGCAACTGAGTAATATATAAAGATGGCGTCACATGTATAAGTTTTGATACTGGTATCTCAAAAACTGTAATACTGCATTTTTAATGTAATACTGCAGTACTGTAATTTTAGAGATTAATTCCGATGAAATAATGAAATAATGAAATCATCAATCCTTAAAATATTAGCGCCATAAAGGAATGAAATAGTAGTTATGAATGTGCGTTCTCAATTTGAATAGTGTATTTGACGTAGACTCAAGTTTCGGGTGTGAAAAGGGTCGTGCGGGTGTCGTCGAACGATCGTCGTCAACTAACTGCTTCACCTACAAACCGTACACGTCAGTAAACTAGTGTACATTTTAGGAATCAAAGGAAATCTCCAAGTCAGTTATCTCTTTGATGGCATAATTATCTAACTTGCGTCTTACGTGTGTAGAACTGTGAAGATAAGTGTGTTTAGTCGACTTATCTTGACTTGTCATTCTATGGTTTGTATACAAGTAGCCTTGGTTGGGCTGCGCCAACGTGTGGAGCAACTTTATATAAATAAATGTTATTATTGTTTTGTAGAAATTTATCAAGTAGAAATATGCGTTTACTTGGTATTCTAGCGGCGAGTAATGACAAACATGTCAATATGTACAAGGTGAAATTTTAACAACCATCTAAATTTTAATGTTTTTTAATGCCCGTCTTGTTTTTTTTTTGGTATCATTCAATAGAAAAATATTGAAATATGACTACACAAATCATTCCCGAAAAAACCAATATGTGTAGTAACCATTCACGGCCGCCGAATCTCCACCCCGGCGCACCACGTCATGTCATTTCGGTCTTCGGGCGCATCGTCACAAAGGAGGCAAGCAAACGTTATAAAATAACACTGTAGATAAAATAATTTATTATGAAAATGTAAACTACATTTTTCATTTAGGTAATGAGGTCTATTGGTTATACCTAATATCTCGAAAAAATTTAAATAAATAAATAATAAAAAATAACATATACATGACAAAAACGTCTAGACCCCAAACTAAGCATTAGCTTGTGCTTTGGGTACCAAGCGAAGACACCACATACATATAACACCCAAGACCCGGTACCAGTATCAATATTCATCATATAAATACTGACCCGACCTGCGATTCGAACTCGGGACCTCCAGCTTCGTAAGTAGGGTCGCTACCCACTAGGCTAAGCGGGCGTCGGAATTTGGATGGTTGTTAAAATTTCTTCCAGAATATGGAACTTTCAAGGGGTGAGTTGGACTCGCACACGACCGTTTTTTTTGTTTACTCTAACCTTATCAATATTCCAGCTATTCAAAATCGCTAAAGCCATCGGAATAAGAACGATTGTTCCACGGAATACTTTGCCGACTGAGTAAATGGAATTAGAATGATTGCGATGGTCAAAGCGAGCGGTGGATTGGATTGAGTAATAAATTTTATCGAGTCCCGGACGAATGACTGACTGACCGAATTCGTGTGCTAGCTTATGTATTTGGGCTGCTGATTTATGTGTCAACACTTATTATATTCAATCAAGAAAATTGTTTTTATTATTCAATAAGTTCGATTGACTCGGTAAAAGGTCGTTGTTAAGAAAACGTTTCTGATTCATTTAATATCGCTGGAGATATTGGACTTCAAAACTTCAACAGTAAAAAATATATTATTCAATTGGCCAAACTTAATTTAATTTCAATCCAATATTTTTACGATTCGTACTAAAAAATCCCAAACAATCTTGCCACTTTTCTGTATGTATGTACATTAACAAAATTTAGTTATGACTAGCTTTCTGCACGCAGCTTTGCCTGCGTGAAATGCTTAGTTGTACCGGGACATCTAAAGGGACACGACGCTCCAGGACATTCTGAGACTTTCTAGAACAGTCTAAAATTTAACTACTAAAGAAATCTCTATACTAAATTGACAACCTCCTTTTCATGTTTGCGAAGTTTCATTAAAATCGGTTCAGCCGTTTCGAAAATTAGCCGGAACTAACTGACAGAAAAAAACAGACAGTATGATTTTTTTATGTATATAGAAAAAAATTATCTATGTAACTCCTGACCACGCTTTCTCTATATCTGCAAAATCTCTTTAAAATTGGTTTAGCTATTTTGGAATCAACCCAAACAAACAGATATACACTTCTATTTGTCTATCTATGTCACTTCTGACAACCTATTTTTTATGAATGCAAAGTTCCTTAAAATTAGTTTAATCGTTTCGGAGATTACCCCGGACGAACAAACAGACAGACAAATAGAAAGAATAAAAGTAATCTATGTCACTTCTGACAACCTTCTTTTTATGTGTGCAAAGTTTCATTGAAATCTATTCAGCCGTTTAGGAAATTAGCCGGAACAGACAGACAGACAGACACTACAATTAGATTATTTATTATTTACTTTGAGACTAAATTCCATTTACACGAGAATTTTAAGGTTCACCTGTTTCCCTGAAGGGCAGGCAGGTTCTATAGATGTTCATTTGGTCGAAATTTACATTTGTCCTTCTTCGTATAACGTCACAGCGTAAGAATAATTATCCATATAGGCTAAGAAGAGTACTCCAAAATCCGGACAAAGTAAAACCAGTTCGAGCACTTTTAATAGCCTTATCTATACAGTTCGAAAAGAGATACTTATCGGGTTAAATGATCTACAAAAGATTAAATATATTGTATCTATGCAATTTAAAAAGTCATTCTAGTTTCTAAAACTACAAGTATTATAATATGTAATTTGCATAGATTAATAATAATGATAACCGAAAAATAATTTCAGTTTGGTTGGAGGAGGACTTTGATAATTTCGATTTTTTTTATTTGGGTTAAATATGAAATCGTCGTTCTAGCTACTGGCCATTTTGAATGAAAGTAAAACGTGGGTAGCGTATGTATGTTGTGTCGTGATAGCTGTGTAGTGGCGAGCTCGCTTCTTGTTTAGAATGTTATGGTTCGAATCGCAGGGCATATACCAATGGACTTTTCTGGCTTAAGTACATAACTATCACTGACTCCGTGTCTCGGAGAGCACGTTAAGCCGTCGTCGGTACGGTTAGCAGCATGAGATGGCAGTCGTTAAAATCCACCAACCCGCACTAGAGCAGCGTAGTGGATTAAGTGTCAAGCACCCTCATTACGAGAGGAGGAGTTTGTACATGCTGATGTCCCCGTTGGCAGTAAATACATTATTTTCTTTACAAACCTGTGTTTTTGCTTCAGACAGATACGGTGCCCCAGTGGCGTAACATGCGTACATGCAAGGTACGTTCTATGATCTTAATGCGGAAGCTCGGGAATTTTCATCAATTCATAAAGACATCCTATATAATTAATTTATGAAATCAGAGTGTTTTTTACAGTCCCGTACATCAAAGATGACAAAAAAACCCGTATAGGGTCACAGCCTATTTTCTTCGAATCTATTAGATGCAAAAATTGAAATTCGATACATGTACAGAGTTTGGTGGCCCAAATAACAAACGTATACCGTAAATAAAAGATTTCTATTTTGGGCAGCATAACAGAACTATTAAGAAAAAATCTAAGTGTGACATGTCAAATGAAAGTCATAAATGTCAGTTCACAGTATCGAGATTCTGGCTTCTATTCAATTCGTGCTTTTATGTTCATAATATTGAGAGCAAAGAGAACGTACTTGTCAATTTTACGTTAATCGTTTTTAGGGCAAGGGACCCGAAGCGACCTACCCTTCGGGTGCCCTATTACTAAGGGTCTGCTGTCCGCTCCCGTCTATCACCGGGCCGTATCGTCTGAACCATAATAGTTAGACACTTGAAATTTTCACAAAATATATATTACTATGGTCGCTATAAGGACAAATAATAAAAATAAAATATAGTTAAAAATCTAAGGGGGCTTCATACAAGAAACGTGTTTTTTTTATATTGTACGATGGTACGGAAACCTTTGTGTGCCAGCCCGACTAGCACTCAGCCGGTATTTTATAGTCAGTGTACGCGCACCGAGAAAGCACACCTAGATAAGTGTGTGTTAATAGTAAATATGAGTAAAAAAGTTACATAATAGTATTTACATAGTATTCCGTAAGCACCGTATGCTTTTCGAACAAAGGATAGCTTTTTGTGTGTTTTTCTACTCCGAACTGAGCAAATACTTTCTCAGATAAATAAATAAAAATAATTATAAAGAGCTTTCACAAAACGGTTTTCATTATATAGTCAATCATGGTAAATGGAAACAGGGGTAATTGGAAACGGTACTAATGTTTCCTACAGTAAGGTGATTTTGATCGCATGTTCCGAATATATTTTAATGCAAAAATCACCATACCATAGGAAATGTTTGTACCGTTTCCAATTACCCCTGTTTTCATTTACCCTGATTAATCCTAATAATGTAATGCTATGCAACAACCCATTATGCCCCACTGCAGGGGATTAGACCTCCCTCCAAGGTGAGGGGGCTTGGAGCTTAAATCCACTACGCTGTTCCAATGCGGGTTGGCGGATTGTAACAATCGCCATATATTGATGGCAACCGGGACCGACTGTTTAACGTACCCTCCGATGCGTGGAGTTCGTGATAGCTATGTACTTAAGCCAGAAAACTTATTGGTACACGCCCGGATTCGAACCACGACCCGGCCTTGTAAATTTGAAACAGATTCACTGCGCTCGGGCTATCACGAAACGGCAATAATATACGCCACGACAATAATGCAATACATAGTTATATTTACAAAATGAGTATAAAAGAGCGAGCGATCCGTCATCCATTCACTTCACCAAATAGTCATCATAAGGTGACTTCAAATAAAAACAAGAGCTAGTATTACTAGTCGGAGAGACAACAAGCCCTGAAAATACAGAAGCATGTTCAGTTCCCTCTGCGCCCTATCGTCAAGTACAAGGATCATATGCTGGACTGCTCTGGTCAGCCTGACCCTGGCCAAACGTCCTCGGATATATCAAAATTTATCATTCAGTAATAGGAGAATATAAATTAGCAAAAACAAATTTAAATAAATTACTAATGCTTTAATAAATACTGTGCTAGCCTTTTCATCGTAGAATTCAAATTTTTGAATCACACAAGAATCAATTGAAATTTCTGAATCTAGTTTAAAGAAAATGACATCAAAGGTACCTTGACGTATTTAAAATGAACTCCGCCTAAGACCTTGTTTTATGTAAATTAATTTACATGGTAAATAGAATGTTTACAGGATTTCACTGTAAATTAGATATGATTATTTTGGAAATATTCATTGAATATGAAAATTGTATACAATTATATAAATTAGTTTTGACAATCCGTGTATTCAAACCATTTGACAATCGCTTGGCCTAGTGGGTAGCGACCCTGCCAACGAAGCTGGGGGTCCCGGTTCGAATCTCAGTTGGGTTTCAGTTTTAGAAACTGATTTTCTGTACTTAATAATTAATGCCATGGTATTAGACTCACTGGCTAGCCTTTTTCTAACGAAATAATGAGAGAATAATAAGAGGTATATTACATTACTGGTGGTGTTCCTATTCACAATGTTGTAACTACAATATAAACTTTTACCGGTTAATCTAGTTACGACAGGTATTACATCTATAGAAAATACGTTATTTTCGTTAGTCCTTTATCGAATCGGCAAAGTTTTCGAGATGGAGATTCTACATTAATCTCTAGCGTGAATAAGGAGTTGAATTGAAAAGTTTCTACCTACATTTCCGTTAGGAAAACATTTCAAATTACAAGGTGGAGGCAATAGAGGAACTATGACGTTAAGTAGTATAACATAATTTATTGACTTCAAATAAAATTTCTCTTCAAATCAATTTCTTCAATTCTTATTTCATCATTTTCGTTTAATTTTTGATGTTTAAGTTGCAGGAATATTAGAGAATTAGGATTTTGTTAATAGTCCTGGATAATATACAAAAATACTATGATTTTAAGACGAATATAGACTATATGATGGCTGTACGTTTTGTTTATGATAGTCAACCTTAAATTAATTAATTAAATAATTAAATTTAAATTAATAAAACGACTTACAATAAACCGCATTTTCATATTATATGAAAAGCTGCATTAGGTACATAATATTCTCGAAGAGGTGGCGTTCTCACAACTGCATTTAAGGATTCTAATTTTTTTTTCAAGAATAAACCTCGACGAAAATTAGTAGATATTTCCTAGAATAACATTTTTTTATATCGAGAACAAATACAGAGGTACTTTTTTGGTAATAACATACCAAATTGTTTGGATTTGAAACCTTTATAGGACTCATAGCTATGTAAATTGTAACTTAAAATAACACCGAGAAAAATAGATTAAAAATATAAAATTACTAATACGATTCGTGCAGCGCGAGGGAATCGATTCAAATCATATACAACCTCAAACGTCCATAAATGAAGGCTTCGTACTTACGTACCTAAATAAACAAAGCGTAAATGAATACGTGACTAAAAGTTATTCAAATATTTGTGTTCATTAACATCTCTCAAGGTGCAACAAAAAAATAATGTAATTTTCTACTTATTGTTAATATTATTGTTACGCGAAATGAGATACTTTGCCATGAGTGCCTGCACAAAGATCTAAATTAGAAGCAACTTGCTAATATTCCGATAGATAGTTTCGTGCCGTAAAACTAGAAATGCTATATTTATAGCTCACTGATTGACTGATTGATAAAAGGATTGACGCATTGATAAGTTATATAATAAAGATCACAATTCACTATTTGAATGCGCAAATGCTATTGCACAAAGTGTAATGAAAATTTTTTTTTTACGAACAGATTTTGAAGACTTTTTTTTACAAATTACTGTGATTTTTTTTATAAATGTTATATTTCTTTTTATTTTTCTATTTATTTTAGGTAATATGATTTTTGTATCTAAATATACGGCCTTTAGAAACTAGTATTTAGTGTACTGTAGAGTAAATTGAATGGAATGAAAATGTATGAAACCACCCTCGAGCACTTAGCCAGTAGATTGTTTTATAAATAAATAAATTAAAAAAAAAAAATGTTAACACCCGGGAAAGTCCAATTCACAATATAGAGTATCCAGATGTGTATTTGAAAAGGTAAAATTAAATTAAAAATTTAAAAACCCCCGACACAACAAAAACTAACCTTTAAAAAGTGTGAAATAATACGAATTTGTTCATTGCCTAGTGATTTTTGATCTTTAAAGGCGTCTGAGACCGCTAAGTAAACCTAAAATACCTAATAATTAGCGGTCCCAGACGCCTTTAAGGATCAAAAATCATTAGACATTGAACATACTTCTATCATTTCACACTTTTTAAAAGTTACTTTTTTTGTGTCAGGGTTTTTTTAAAATTTTAATTAAATTTTAATTTCAAAATTTTTAAACTAATTTATTTAGTTAAACTAATTCATACATGATCAGACATTAAAATAATTTTCAAGTTTTTAGTTTTCATTTCGTTATTTAATATTCCTCATTCCCTTTCAATATAGTGTACATTATTCTACTAGTCAAGCCCTTTCATTTGCTACCCATATTGAGGGATTTGTTAAAAAAATGTAATTCGCCATTTTGTAGTGGCGGCCATCATGGATTTGAAATTAGTCAAAGTGTGTAGTATTCTACTAGTGAAGTCCTTTCATTTGACACCCATATTGATGGAGTGGTGAAAAAAATAATGTAATTCGCCATTTTGTTGTGACGGCCATCTTGGATTTGAAATTCATCATAGTGTATAGTATTCTACTAGTCAAGTCCTTTCATTTGATACCCATATTGATGAAGTAGTGAACAAAATATGTAATTCACCATTTTGTAGTGGCGGCCATCATGGATTTGAAATTCATCATAGTGTATAGTATTCTACTAGTCAAGTCCTTTCATTTGATACCCATATTGATGAAGTAGTGAACAAAATATGTAATTCACCATTTTGTAGTGGCGGCCATCTTGGATTTGAAATTCATCATAGTGTATAGTATTCTACTAGTCAAGTCCTTTCATTTGATACCCATATTGATGAAGTAGTGAACAAAATATGTAATTCGCCATTTTGTAGTGGCGGCCATCATGGATTTGAAATTAGTCAAAGTGTGTAGTATTCTACTAGTGAAGTCCTTTCATTTGACACCCATATTGATGGAGTGGTGAAAAAAATAATGTAATTCGCCATTTTGTTGTGACGGCCATCTTGGATTTGAAATTCATCATAGTGTATAGTATTCTACTAGTCAAGTCCTTTCATTTGATACCCATATTGATGAAGTAGTGAACAAAATATGTAATTCACCATTTTGTAGTGGCGGCCATCATGGATTTGAAATTCATCATAGTGTATAGTATTCTACTAGTCAAGTCCTTTCATTTGATACCCATATTGATGAAGTAGTGAACAAAATATGTAATTCACCATTTTGTAGTGGCGGCCATCTTGGATTTGAAATTCATCATAGTGTATAGTATTCTACTAGTCAAGTCCTTTCATTTGATACCCATATTGATGAAGTAGTGAACAAAATATGTAATTCGCCATTTTGTAGTGGCGGCCATCATGGATTTGAAATTAGTCAAAGTGTGTAGTATTCTACTAGTGAAGTCCTTTCATTTGACACCCATATTGATGGAGTGGTGAAAAAAATAATGTAATTCGCCATTTTGTTGTGACGGCCATCTTGGATTTGAAATTCATCATAGTGTATAGTATTCTACTAGTCAAGTCCTTTCATTTGATACCCATATTGATGAAGTAGTGAACAAAATATGTAATTCACCATTTTGTGGTGGCGGCGGCCACTCTTGGGTTGATTTTCATCAAACATAGCTAAGAACACTCCCGACTAATTCACCTTTCATATAAAAAAATCCACATCCAAATCGGTTCATCCGTTTGGGAGCTTCGATGCCACGGACAGATACACAGATTCACACACACGTCAAACTTATAACACCCTTCTTTTTGCTTCGGAGATTAAAAGCCAACAAACACACTTTTGCGTTTATGATATTATTATGGTTTTTTCTAAACTCACGTCAACTAATATAGTAACAGGTATAGCAACAGACAGATAGCCCAACGAAAGCCGTCGTGAGCGATTTGCTAACACATGCATTTTCATGAGCGCAAGTGTGATAAAAGACGTCGTCTGTTTCTCTAGTCCCAACGCTCAATCCCAAAGAACGTGTTGAGAAAACCTTTTAAGTACAACAGAAGCTCTTTACAGAGAAGCTAAAGTCGCAAATATTTTTGCATTGACACAGTGTATCGTTTTAAAAACCAGTCCAACTGACACCCCTATGATTCCGTAGTGTTATAAAACGCATTTATCGCTACTCATTGCCAGATGGCACGTTAAAGTATATTTCTATTTAAAAATAAAATATTTGAAATAACTAGAAATTAACGATTTACTTTAAAAAAATATGCGGCTTAATTTTTGATTGCGTTGATTTAGAAGCTTTTTTTCAACTCTATGTTAATTTCAACTCTATACCTTTAAGTTTGCCTGAGAAAAACAAATGGACGGACAATGAAACGATCTTATAAAATGTTCTTCTTCCATTCGAATTTTTGTTTTGTAAAGTAACCCCATTTTCGTAAGACGTTTTAGAAAGTATTTACTTACCTGAAGGTTTACATTCTTTCTTGTACAATAAAATTAGCACCCAGTTATGTGTTAAGCAATATTCGATTCGAGAGGCGACTCAAATGGTCAGGGTTAGGTTACCATAGGTTCTTTAACTTTTATTTATAAGAGATTTTGGCAAGCAGTAAACCAAAACTGTAGGCAAGGTCGATATCCTACGATTTAGACTGAAATGAAATTATTACGGCAATGTAAATACTGTATAGTGACTTAGTCTTAATAAATCTTAATAACATGTGTTAATAAATTGTTCACGTCAGCTTCCTTCTACTATGTGTAAAAAAGCGCGTTCGTATAAATAGAGATTCATATTAACGTATTCTCTATGGTGTAACATTTTTTATGAGCGCAGTATGACAGAAATCGCTGAACACGAAACAAAGGTTTACGACCGTCAAAGATCCGTATGCATATCTACAAGCATCAGAATGCTTGCCCTTCCCACTAATTCGGTCGGATGTAGTTGAATAATTTACAAATAATTCCCGAAAGCACTCAGGGCATTCAAAATTCAGGGCCAACGGGCGTAGTCCGGCGAAATCTTTATCCACCTTAATATTAAATGGCTCAAAGTGGTACGTTCGCCTTTCTTTGCACCTACAAAGGTCCCGGTAAACAAAACAGCATTTCCTCTTCCGGCAGTTTATCCCATTCATTGGGGTGAAACGATTTTCCTAACAAGCCGATGAAAAAACCAACAAAAAGCGAGCGAGAAAAGTTTATTTTGTGGAATTTTAGTGATACACAAAGGATACGTATTAAAGACCGTAAATAAAAATATATTATGTATGAACTAACAGAGATTATACCAAGGATTATAACTGCCTAGTGTGACGATGTGTGAATCGCCAACCTATTTCATTGATTTTTAAGATCATGTTTGATTTAGCTATTTATTAGAGCGTTCGATTGGCCGAGTGGTTAAAGACCCTAACTGCGGAGTCAAGAGTCGCGGGTTCAATTCCTGCTTGGGACAAATATTTGTGTGCATGAACATGTCTATTTGTTCCATGTCTGGGTGTAAAATATCTATATATGTATATATTATATAAAAAACAATATTTAAGTATGTATATAAGTTTTCTGGCACCCATAATACAAGCTTTGCTTAGTTTGGGACTAGATGGCGCTGTGTGGGATGTCCCAGGTATTATTATAAATAAATAAATCAAACACTCCGAATATCGGCGGAGTCGACTTAGCATGAAGTAATATTAATAAGAAGCGGTCTACGGAAATGTTACAAAGTGCTACGGAGTGTTACGGATCTGAGAAATATAAAATAGATGATATAGTATCGATTAAATATTAAACGAAAATTACTGCTTGTTTTAAAATTTCGTTTTTTTTTTAATTAATTTTATTTTTTATATGGACAAGTGGTTGTAGACACGGAAGCAAGTGACAAATATATAGTTTTTTACATTAAAATATGCAGATGAAAAACCTTTTTTTTACGTTTTGTAAGTACTTATTATAATATTTTTTATTTGTTAGTCAATAATATTGTTATCAATTAGAACATGGTCCCTTTATAAAAGTACAAAGTGTATTTTAGTTAGTTTGATTAGCCTAATCAAATGAAGTTCAAACCTTTTTCTTTACAGGCTGGCATGAATACGGCCATTTTGATATTTTTTTAAATTATCGTCGCATTATAAACTCACCAAAAACATAAATGTGAAATGGGAGCCAAGTTCGATACAAAAGAGGTGCAGGGCAGTCAGCTAACGGCCTAACCAATAGAAGAAGTGAGATCTGAAGTTCTAGAAGAGTTACTTTATACATATATCTTTTGTTTGTCTACATTTCTGAAGAAGAATTAAAACAGCGGATTTGAGACAATGCCAAAGGTTTAGACACATATTATTTGAAATTCATGAAAATTTGTTGAAATAATTATTAGATTATTGAAAGTGCACATCGGCAAGGTAAGAAAGTTATCACATTTATCTGGCAGCACATAATCACTTGTCAAGTGTAATAACAAAAAATGTAAAGGATATTTAAGTCTACAATTTTATGAAAAATGTGAAAAATATTTATTTGAATTTCCGCCCCGTATGGTTTTCACCACAGAGCATTAGAGTAGGTTAGAGTTGGCATGTCGGATAAGCTGTCGCCTTCAAGTATGCAGTATGTTGCACACTTAAGATAGATCTCTTCACCTAAAATCTAAGATGCGACATCAAATTATATAAAAGATGTGAGTGAAAGGGATGAACGATTTAACCGTTTTCTAAAATGATATAAATCTAAGACAAAAGTATTTACGTATGCCTAATTTTTTTTTAATATTCTTCGTGTGAGTAATTATTTTTAATCCCCGACGAAAAAAGAGGGGTATTATTGGGACACATCTCTCTGAACAAATACCTTCTCATAGCACCTCTAACTTACTCGATTCTCTGTGATTTTCATAATGCTCATTAAAATTAATGTCTTTACATGTAATAATTTTGTGAAACCATAACAGATGACCTGAAGCACCATACCGGGGTTAGTTGGATTCGAAAGTCGGAGGACCGTGTGTGGTGGCGAGCCTTGGGAGAGGCCTATATTCTGCAGTGGAGAGACACGGGCTGATGATGATGATAACATTTCTACTTACGTTCTTGAATGGTTTTGTCGTTTAGCGCAAGCATATAGAATAATTATTGAAATTTCAATTCGATTTGAAATTAAACTTGTTATTTGATAAGAATCGGACAACTCAAAGCACGACGAAGGTTTTGAAATCCAAAAAAATAAATCAGAAAATTATCAAGATTAAACATCAAATAATTCATAAAACGTACATAAATCTACATTCAGATATGAATCGTCAGTTATAGATACTTTTGACTATAGAATATTGAACGACACGAGAACCGTTTTTACATCCCATCTATAAACTTAGAACATATTTCTCTAAAAACATCGTTATTTAAATACAAAATTCATCAAGCGTATCGTGCGTATTACACATACTTCCCCGTTACTAGTCTGGTCCAGAAAGTACGGTGAAAAAATGTGACTAACGATATAATATGTGGGATTTTCCAGAAGACGTTAGAATCTTAGTTATTAATACTTAGGATACTCCTATTAGACTCTTTTTATTTCCAACTTGTATATAAACATAAACTAAAAAGTGACAAACAGTGTACTCACTTTAGAGAAAAAAACGTTAATTGGCGGTATATAGTTTACTAGCGACCGCCCGCAGCTTCGCCTGCGTAGACTAAACATTCCTGTTAAAGTTGTCTACTATTAACAGTCGAGATGATTTCTGCGTACTTTTTGGTGATAGAAATTTTGGTTACTGTCATACAAACTTTTAACCCCCATCTCCCCCTTAAAACTTGAAAATAAAAAACTCTGAAACACGTCGTTACTTATGATTAGCGGTCGTGCCCGGCACCGCCAGGGTGGACTAAACGAAACGTTCTCCATCGCGTTCTCCCTCCCCTCCCCTTTCTTAACTCTTCATTCCTAGGTAACTAACGTACTTAACATGATAAGGATTCATATCATGTTTAAAAAACATCTTCGCTAATAGTGCATTACGTTAGAACAAATTTGATTACCATAAAAAAGGTTATAGTAAGTCAACCTTAAAAGATACACATATGCTCTTGCGGACTTTTGGATATAACTTTTAAAGGGGAACAATTCCGTCATACATGATTTTTGCTCAACATCAACCGTTCACGCAGTGCGCGCAATGGGAGCTCTCAAAAGGAATAATTTTTCCCGTTTTTGCAACATTTTTCATTGATGCTCCACTCCTATTAGTCGTAGCGTGATGTAATAATAACCTATAGCTTTCCTCGATAAATGGACTATCCAACACAAAAAGAATTTTTCAATTCGAACCAGTAGTTCCTGAGATTTGCGCGTTCAAACAAACAAACAAACAAACAAACAAACTCTTCAGCTTTATAATATTAAGATATATATAGAATATATAGATGAAGTCAGTGCCAAGTCATTCAACTTATATTGTATTCTCCATTTGTTATAATAGTTTGTTATAGCTGTAAATTTCATAGTTGTTTTGTTATTATCCAGTAAGTACCTATTTAAAGTGTCTGAGTTGGCACTAACTTCATTAACTATAAGCCGCCCATTAAATAGCCCTCTTAAAAACATTATTTAAATTTTTTTTAGTTTATATTTATTTAAATAGGCAAAGTTTTGAAGTCGGTTTTAATTTCTTGTAAAAATTTACTTTATTTTATATTCTTAGTGATAAGTAATTATAGCTTATTGTTTGTATGGGTACGCCTTTTGAATGCACTGCTCAAATGAGACAACTCCGTTTGGTTGAAACTAGTGAACTAGGCTAAGAAACTAGTTATGAAAGGGACAATGGTTTAATAAAAATAGAGAAAGAAATGCAATAATTTGAGATTTGGGTGATTTGCTGCAGTGGATGCTGAGCACCACTAGAAACAAATGAATGATTCTAATTTTATGGAACTACACCTACTTGTTTTCACAGACTATTAAACTCGTATGGTTGACAATATTTGTAACACATATTAGGTATATATAGATTTTAGCTTTTGGCACTCCTTTTCCATGTAAACTTTAACTATGCCAAATCTCACAATCCTTTGTACCCGTAATACGCTTTAAAAGGAGTAGAAAGTTTCCTCTTCACGTATTGATATATAGATAATCAAATTGAGTAGTTTGATTCCCTGTTAAAGTAACAAATTATTCAAAAATGTGAATATGCAGTTTTTTCCCTCATAAATCCTTTAAACATTTTTTGCTATATCTCATAGTTTAAGATTTGGCCATACAGTCCCATCTCAAAAACTCATCCTGTATATAGATTTTAGCTTTCTGCCCTCCTACTCCTCATAAACTTTAACTATACCGAATCTCACATTCTTCCGTGCACGTAGTATGCTTAAAAAGGGGTCTAAAGTTTTTGCTTCACGTATTTATATATAGATTTGTCACGTTTCATTAAAATCAGTCAACGGAAACTGGGTAAACTAAAAGTGAACGAAATCCATCCACAAATTTTCTACCTTTTAGAGTTAAAATATCGCAAATATACCCTATTAAATAAAATAGGAATCACTCAAATACAGATACAAAAAACAAGAAAGATTATTTAAACAGAAAGAGATTAATTGAGTTATCCTACTTCCTCATTTCTACTTTTTTATTACATGTATGAATGTCACTTAATTAAGGACACAAAATGTTTCAACAGAGGCTCTCGCACTAGGTTCAGTTCACAATCAGCGAAGATATAGAGTAACATACAAATAAAAGAAAAATACAGTCGAAACAAGAACGTCCTCCTTTTTTGCAAAGTCGGTTAAAAATGAAACGTCATCGAGGTCAAAAAATCAATCTGCGATCCTTAATATTTCAGCTTTGGAATATTAAAACAGAAAACGATTTTCATATCCTTTTGGAAATACATCGAACTTATTTTCCTTTGGAAAATATTCCGCTGTAAATCCCTCATGCGGTGTATAAAATTGTTGAAGGTATTGTGAAAGGCATCGAATAGGAGAAAACGGAAGCCGCGAAATTGCAACGGCGGCGGTGCCTCGACCGCACAGAGGGCTCGGTATTTCGGGATGTTCTGTCGACTTGTTATCCTTATATTTAGCTTTAGTTAGACCCATATCGCAAAACTTTTTGGTTTACGACAGCAACGGATTTAAAATTGGATGTGTTACGGATTTAGGTAAAGTTTAAATCGGAATGAATAAGAGTACTGCTTTAACTTATTTACATCCACATAAGAATATAAGTAAAAAAAAAAAATAAGTTGTCATGAAGGCTGCTGACGGAAGTAAAAACTTAAAACTATGAAATAACAGTCGTTTTTTGGATGCTTATTTAAATATATCGTAGTAACAAAAATTAAAATTTCATAATTTGAAGATTAAAATTATTAACATCGGTCTGGTTTTCACATCTATGGACACTCCAAGCAGCGATTATATTCATATTTTTTAATTTATTTATTTATTTATATAAACATGTGATGGGCTGCACACACAAACCCAGTACAAAATATAAACACACTTTAATACGATGTCGACTATTTAAACAAAAATATTTTATTTGAAATAGTTATGTAAATATATCATAACAATAAAAAAATTTAAAAAAAAATCATTATTAACAAAATTATGAATATTTAGAATGTCCTGTTAGACAGAGAGAGCAAAACTGCACGTCAGGCCATTTAAAATAATGTTAAATATCGTTTTGCAAGAAAGAGACAGAGATAAAATTTTAAAAACATATGATTTGCCAGCTTTTTTGCGTTTATTCAGCATGGAACGCTTTTTTTATAGCTCTAATTAAATAAATTCTAAGACAATTTGTCGTACACTTACTAATATACTATATGCCCCGTATGTATGATTTTTCTGTGATTGGTATACGCTACCAGTTAGCTAAAAAAAACCATTGAAAAATCTGACGTTTCGTGCTTAGCCAAAAACGTACGTTTGAATAAATTTTTTTATATTTATATTATTTTGTTATCTAAATGAAATTTCTTAAACTTACTAGATAAATAGGCGATGCATGATTGTGCATTAAAAAAATATCGAATATCTTAATGGTTATTGAGAAATTTGACCTGAAAAATAGTGTTCGCTTTAATCGAATCATTTGTTATATGTTTCACTGCGAGAGGTCGCGATCGATAACACCTACATATAAACACTAAGCTATATAGGTTATCGTTTAGGACATTTACTTTTACGTAAATCGAATTACGGAAACGGGTTTGTTATGTAGCTGGCAGCGAGGATCAGCCCGATGCATCCAAAAGCAAATCTTTATTTATGAATATAATAAAATCGTAGCGGGGTCTATTCTGCTCGTAATTTTCCGGAAACAATAATTGTTATGGGTTATGTTGAAGATACTGAACTCAAAATTATAAATCATTAATTTTTTTCTGTTGGTTTTATAAAAACTACTGTATAATAATAATAATATCTGGTACATTCCACACAGCGCCATCTAGTCCCAAAGTAAGCAAGTATTATGCTTGTATTATGGGGTACTAGACAACTGATATATATATTTAAATAGTTTATTTTTTTTATAATGTATACATATATAGATATTTTTACATCCACACACGGAACAAATAGACATGTTCATGCACACAAATATTTGTCCCGGGTGGGGATCGAACCAGCGATCCTCGGCTCCGCAGTTACGGTCTCTAACCACTCGGCCAACCGGTCGGTCAACTGAACCGATTTCAAAGATACTTCTGCCATTTATTAAACTTAACTCAGGGTCTAATCTTACATACAATTCATCACGCATTGTTATCTAAGGGACTAGATCGGGAACAATTTTTTCTATGATGTTTTAAGGACAGGGTGAGAACTGAGCACCAAATAGTTTAAATACGGTAATTCACGCAGGCGAAGCAACGAACAGCAGCTAGTTTCCAATATAAGTTAGAATCACTATTGATACGAGATTTACTGTTGTAATTTTTAACCAAAATCTGTTACCAAAAACAACGAAACCGTACCCGCTTATGATAATGCGTATACGGAGAACGGATGTTTGGGAATCGCTATGTGAGTTGCAGTCGGGCACTGGGGAAATATCCCGCGAACGCAACTGCTCCCTTTCACTAAGGGCGTGTGACAATGAAGGCACGTTACCGTTGTTAGCAGACATGCACGCTGTACTTTTACAGTGGTCAAAAATGACGCGAAATTGATCTTTCAAAATTTAACTTTTAATCTTGGAAATAAAATCGAATTTACAAAATATTTCTATTACTGATCAAAGTTAGATACATTTGTATAAGCATGCTCTTGTGATTGCGATGCTCGACTTTCCATTCCATTCCATCAGCCCTTTTTATACCCCACTGCAGGGGCTTAGGCCTCCCCCCAAGATGAGGGGCTTGGAGCTTAAATCCACTACGCTGCTCCATTTCGGGTTGGTGGATTTTAACGATCTCCATCTATTGACAGCAACCGGTATCGACTGCTTAACGTACGCTCCGAAGCACGGAGTCAGTGATAGTTAATGTACTTAAGTCATAAAAAACTCATTGTTACACGCCCGGATTCGAACCACGGTCACATGGCCTTATAGATTTGAAACAGGTTCGCTGCTTTGGGCTGTCACGACACTAAATAATCAATAGTAATCTCACCCACGGTTTTGATTACTAATCAACGCGACTAAACTTTGTTCTTTGAAATAATATTTTATCATTTGAAGTTGTATATTATGTTCAATTTTCACGTAACGTATTCGAGGGTTCAAACGAATTCGTGCTTATAAATTATTTGATTGATTGATTATAAAAGCGAAAGAGGCTTCAAAGTATTCAACAGTGAACTCAACCATAAATTATTGAATTATACACTGATGCGCCCGTGTCTTTTAGATAGCTTCAGCGAATTAATCTTGGTGAATTAATCCTTTAAATGTTACGAAAATATCGAATGATATCATGGTATTATTGCATAGGTATACATATACATTGTATAGGTATATAACTTGATTCATGAATGCGATTTATCAAGTTAGTTTCACTAAACTTTGTTAGCATGATATCGATTCAAATTCAAGTTATCGATTATTTGAGATCGCTGGCCTCGAGCGACGACAAACATGAATGAGCGCGTCCTCTTCAACAAAATTATGTATGATACGCTTTTTTACATGTCAGAGTATAACAAACTGATGACTATATTTTTTTAATTTCGGGAAAATATCGATTATTATCGGAGATACAACAAATCAAAGTTTGCGTTTTACGTTACGACGCGCTCGTGACGTCACTCGGTGCCGTTATGTACAAATTATCCACGTTAGGCCATAGTAATGTAACCGAGTGACGTCACAGCACGATTATTTTAAAAATTCTTTTTAAAAAATTTAACTGTCTTTGGCATTTTTGTAGATATCAACAAAATTCTTTCACTGGTTAGTTTTTCTTAATAAATACCATAACATAAAATACCACTATATACTAAACCATATTTCTATACCATACTTCTATAAAATGCAAAAATGAAATGACCTGCTCATTATTGCAAACTGGCGCTTTAATATTAAGTTTCAGAGAAAATTTATATTTTATTTCAATTCAAAGTTTAAAAATTAAGTAAAACGTGGAGTTTTATATAGAAGTTGACACAAATTGCAATACTTCTTTATTTGCATGCTCAAATTTCTACTGCTTATTGGTATACAACTATTTAATGAAAAATAGTTTTCAGTTATGCAGTATGTTTGACAGCTGACAGAAATGTTTGTCCACTAAATTTTCTTAGGTAAATTTTCGGTCTAGGAAAAATTTATAGGGCCGATAACTAAATCTAGAAAGCTTTTATACGCTTTTATATATACTTTATATACGTCCTATTTATGGCATAAATTGATTGGAACGGGATTGAGGACACAAGAAAATTATAAGCACACAAAAGCTCTGGACGATGTAGCCAGAAATGTCCTCCAATGTTGTTTCTTCGAAGAAATTAACGAGACCGAATCAAACAAATCAATTTGAAATCTTTAAAGGCACGAAATCGCTTTGAAATCGCACCGAAGGGCGAGCGACAATAACCGATGCAGAATCGCAAAGTGGGTAAAAGTTTTTCCTGTTGCTTCTTTGAACGAACCCCACGGCGGCGACGTCTACAGGAAATTTCCCGTTATGTACGTGATGTCAATTTAATTTGCGACCCGCAGTCTCTTTATGAAATCACCGTTAACTGGCTCCCTTTTTTTTATATTTCTGTATTGTTGCAGGCCGTTCTATTAAGGGTCGAGGCGACGATTCTGAACAGAACGCCCCGTGTTCTATTTTGTTCGTGCTGTCGACTTAAATACGCTTATTATCGTCGTATTCCGTGTGATACTTGACTAAAGCTATATACAATTCTTTTTGTGCTTCTTCTTTCCATTATGCGTTAGGAAGTCGAAAAAAAAAATGAAAAATCCAAAGTGGCACGCCTTATATGTTCATTAAATAAAAATAAAAATAATTTTTATCACTATAATTATTAAAAAAAAATTCACGGAAGCAGTTCTGATTTGCCCGAAAACCTTCAACTTTCGTTAACGTCTAATAAACGGTTATGTGTTCAATACCATGAATAGGTTTAATCCTAAGGATGAATGAAAACTTATTCAAAAACACTTAATTTTTATGTTAATTTATTCCCTGTATTTTTCTAAATCGTAAAGACCCACCGACGCACAGGCCAACGGATATCGGTCCATATAATTTTTTAATTACAATTCTCGTTTCATATACTAAAAATATCATCATCATCATCATCATCAGCCCGTTGTTACTCCACTGCAGGGGCTTAGGCCTCCCCCAGGGCGAGGAGGGGGCTTGGAGCTTAAGTCCACCACGCTGCTCCACACGCTGCGCCGGTTGGGAACAGTAACGACCGCCATCTATTGACAGCGTCCGGGACCGACTGCTTAGCGTGCCCTCCGAAGCACGGTGTCAGTGATATTGTGTACTTAAGTCAGAAAAACTTATTGGTACACGCCCGGAACCATGGCCCTATAAATTTGAGACAGGTTCGTTGCGCTCTGGGCTATCACTAAAAATATATAAATTGAATAATGCAATAATTATTGACAATAATATAATAATGTAATTGGTACAACATAATAATAACAATGAAAAATGATGTAACTGTAATAAGTTAATAATATATTGTGGAAGTACTGTGAATTATCGAAATAAAAAAAAAATTCTATTATTTCATATCTTTACCTACTTGTAAAAACATCCTCAATAACGTGGCGCGGATTTAACATCTAACTTAGAGAATTTATGAACGATTTTATGTTGCGAAAGTGTTACATAGGAGTGTATCAAGATTTATTAAAAATAAAAAAAATATTTTTGGGGTTTTTAAATATTACATTATACAGCGATTAAGATTCCTTTAAACATATGAAATTTCATCAAATTAAAATTTTAAAGATAAACATTTATATATAGGTCATTGCGGAGATATATATAATTAGTAGGTATATCATATTAGTATATATAATTTTTTTAAATTTATTTCATTTAAAACTTTTCAGTTTTATTGATTGCCACGTATTTACTTAAATTTTGGTTAGTGACCTACAAAATTAAATAGTGCCTTTGAGTTAAACACACAGTTTTTTAGTTCATATACCTATATTTGGAATAGGTTATTTACTAGCGTTAATTAGATACTTACGTTGTTGTTATAAAAAAAAACAATTCCCCCCCTCTTTTTTGATTCGCAGGCGCCATATTGAAATATGACATACCCTATGTCACTCGGACAATTAAGACAAATCTAACGGCACCTCATGTGTTCAAATCCATCAAGCCGTTTAGACTACAGGGCGTGCGAAAGAAATATCTAGGATAGATATATGTGTACATAATCTCGAAAAACATAATAATGGCTCGAACTTTTTAGGTTCTCCTTAGTAAGAAACGCAATCGTAATTTTTGTCTTTTGTTGCTCTTGCGAATAGCGAGCGAATTCAGGCGTGAATTCTAGTTTCAGCGACCGTGAAGCCGTATTTTAAGATTTCAATGCGAAAATCAGTAAAAAATATAAAAAAAAACATGCAAAAAAATTTCAATTTATTTAGTATTTTCAAAAGCATTGAAACTTTTTGTTGCACGGTTATTCACCACAAGGACCTTTAGATTTTAACTCTTTTAGGGTGAATTAAACGTCTCGCTATAAAGATGAATAAAAGCGAACTTCCTTGAGTGCTATGAAAAATTATGACAGATATAAAAACAGTCGTGGGCTCGGACCAGTGATTCAAGCCATGAATTTGTAACGAGCCGCGGGCAGCGCTAATAAAACCGCCATTTAAAATTCGACAACGCTCGTGTTTTTCGCGGAGGTACATCATTTATACAGCTTAATAATTCACGTCGGCAATGTCGTTCGTCCTATCCGATGGTGGAAAAAATTTAAGGTCGCTATGAATGAGCTAAAAAAGCAGTTTTAGTGCCTGTTTCAATGATTACCAAATAACTAAGCGATTTGCATAGAATTGCAAACTTTCTGGCCGGAGGACCTTTGATGGAAGCATCATATTATTCGCTGATTTTACAAAGTAAAAAAACTGTTTTCTCGCTCGAGTGTAGCAGGTTGTACGTGATTTTTTTATGTATCACTTGTCAGACAAGGCCGAGGAAGCTGCGCTATTTCTCACTATGGTGCGATGTGTTTCGCGAAAATTGTAATTTAATTTAAATATGACAAATCGCAGCCGATTTATTTACTGTCGAGAGGCGCAACCCCCTCGATCCCCCTTCACACCACCAGAATCGAGTCGGTGTTGTTCCATATACCTCTATATATATACATATATACAAGGCGAGATTTTAGTAACCGGCCAAAATTTTTCTAGATGGTGTCATGAATAGACCTCATTGGGTAAATAAAAAATATGGGTAACATTTTCGTAATAAATTATTTTATCTACAGTGTTATTTTATAACGTTTGGTTGCCTTCTTAACGGTATTGTAAACGTATGCGCCCGAGGCTTTGAAACGGAATTGGGCGGCGGGCATGAATGGTGACTAGAGTTATTGGTTTTTTCAGGAAAGGTTTGTGAAGTCATATCTTAATATTTTTCTATAGAACGATACTAAAAGGAAACAAGACGGCTATCGGTTTTCTACCAAATATCATTATATTAAAATTTGGCTGGTCATTAAAACCTCACCCTGTATATATATATCTATATATATAATAAAATCGTAACGAGGTCAATTCTCTACTTACGACATTTTTTCCAAAATAATAAATATTATGGGTTACGTAAAGCATACAGTAAAAAGAAACAATACTAATATTCGGAATATGACATCAAGCGAAGCCTCATCTTTACTTTTAAACCGAATCGTAATTTTTAATTATATTATATTCTTGTTACTGTCAGCGGAAAGTTAGTGGCTTTTCAATTTTAAGCTGAAATTCTGCGGAAGATAATAATAAGAACGAACGGGTCGTTCAATTTTTTTTTTGCAAGAAATACTTTATCAAAGAGCTTTCTTTCTTCGTTACATTTTAATTTCTTTTCTATTCAACGAAAAATTTACATCCAAATTTTTTGTGTAAACTACTATACTTAAATATTCATAATATTTATGGAACAATTATTTAGGTATTAAATAAATAGCATATTTGAAGAGCCTTTGAGAGTAAAATGGAATGGGAATCTTTAAATAAATCTATGCTGTCCTAAAATTATAATTTATAACTGCTTACTTGAAACTTTATTTTATTGTGATAAGCTCTACGCTCTCTATTTTTTTTGGACAATGTTCAGTCGAACACGGTGTGTTGAGTTGTAGCAAAGTTACGTACTTGAGATAAAGTTTAATTAAAACATTGATTTGTCTGATTCAAAATTTTTTATTATATACCCCTACTATGTTATTCACAACGTTTGGCAGATTCAGATAAATTTAATAAATGTTTAATATTTAACAAATTAAAATGAATAATTTTCAGGGAATTATTATAGAATTACTTATTATTGCGGTACAATTTGCGATTAAATAATTGTGGATTCCTCAAATACCAAATCATAGTATTTGAGGAACATAAAGATATAGTCAGTTTCTGGCCCACTAATATTCATAAACCAAAATGTAGTTTATCCATTACTGATATGAACGATAAAATTGTAAAACATCAAAAAAAAAAAATAATTAAAGAAATACAGTGAATGCTCTTTATGTCCTTTAGAAACAATACGGAAAGAAAGTACTTATAACAAGTGATAAATAAAATTAAAATTTAAAAATTTCATGTAAGCGCAAAAACCAATTATTTGGTATACGTTGAGAAAGATTTAACCATCTGCAACGTTAGATTTTAATTTGTGAGAACATCTGTCTGATTTTAAAATTCACTCCACTGCACTGCATGGAAGCCTGTACTCTGTGCCTCATACCTGACTTGTCCGTAGCGAGGAATAACAACGTCTCTGCGTTTCCGTTTTTAAAATTCGAACGCGTCGCACGAAGATTATAGAGCACCCGTAGACAATTTATTCGGGACCAAATGAGAGCCAAATTAAGGCAAAGGAATTACAATTTGAAGCAGGCGGCGCCCCCTAGGTGGCCAATGCCACGGAACGGAACTGAGAACACAAACGTATCCGTTTATTAAATTTAAAATTACGTTCCGAATTTGACTGGCGGCCTTTCTTTCGCGAAACGGCAGCGAAATTTAATTCCAACTGCCGAGAGCGCGAAACGCGACCGTAGAGATTGGTATGATCTTTACGCTTGTGATTCACAGAGAATAAATATAAAAATAGATTTTATGAAGTTTTATGAATACAGGAATAGACCATAATCGAATTTTGTACGTTAATACTAATTTGAATATAGCTAACGATCAGAAAACAGATCAGAAATAAATAAATGTGAGCTAAGCAATGGTAGTACCAAGTAACTTGGAGTTGGTGCTCAAATAATCAGGCCCTTAACCTTTGTGAAGTAGTGACCATAAGGTTGCCACCATGCTTTTTTATGAATCTTTTAAAAATTATAAATAAATACTAATTAACGGACAGACGTTTTTCTTATCTAATCGGAACATTACTACGACCTAATGAAAAAAATCATTTGTCACTGTGAAACTTGATATCCGTCTAAAATGGGTCGGAGATTTGAAAAAACTGTTGTTTTTTTATCTTCAAGTAATTTAGGAAAAAAATTGAAAAATCTTTGATTTTTTTATAAGTATTTATATTCACCGTATCTCATATGGTATAAGGAAATGAAGTTTAGGTAATAATGTATTTTTTTATGGCTAACAAAAATATTACTTATTTCATTTTTTTTATCAATTATGACTTAACATTTCGTTAATTGAAGGGATTAGTCGACGGTGATTTTTGGAATTACCTTTTTTTAGACAGATGAAGGTGTTACATCACACTTGCCGCTTATAAAAAAGGTGTCGAGTATACCTAGATAATTATTCTTAGAGTCCTGAATTAAAGAATAATTACGTTCGGGACATAATACTTTATTGACCGATACTATACTGACCGAGCCGAATGGCTAAAGACCCAAATTGCAGAAGAAAAGATCACGGGTTCGATTCCTGCCCGGGACAAATAATTGTGTGCATATTTGTTACCCCTCTCGGTATATAATTATATATGTATAATGTTTGTATAATAAAGATCTGAGTATGTATATCCTATGTCTAGTACCCATAATACGGACTCGTCTTAGTTGACCTAGAGCGTGTCCTAGAGTTGACCTAGGCTCAGTGCGAGATCTCTATTATTATTTATTTATATTAGACGGCGTTCTTTTATTTTACATATGAAAGTATAATGGAAGTTTCAGAACGTAACTCTTTCCATTCACTTCGATTTACATTGATTCAATCACATCATCAAAATGCTTTGAGGGAGTTTTGCATTGTGTTTCGTCAAAATAAAGTGTTGTGTCGTAAAAGATAATATAGATGGTATTAAAAAAATATGTATTTTACAAATAAAAATAAATAATAATAATAATGTATACATGACAACAACGTCTAGGCCTCTAACTAAGCATTAGCTTGTGTTTTTGGTACCAAGCGAAGACACTACATACATATAACAACCAAGACCTGCATGTGATTATAGTTCACATAAAGGTGTGTATATCATTTCATTTATAACACAATATATGACGACCGCTTAGCCTAGTGGGTAGCGACCCTGCCTATGAAGCTGGAGGTCCCGGGTTCGAATCCCAGGTCGGGCCAGCATTTATATGATGAATATCGATACTGGTACCGGGTCTTTTTCTAGTGTACACGCAATGCCATGAATAGAGAAAGATGGAGAAATCTCGCAAAGAACGCAACCAATCTATCATACAATCCATGACCACGACCAATCCGTCAGGAGTGTACGACTGAAAGAGAGAGAGAGAGACCGGGTCTTAGTTGTTATATGTACGTGGTGTCTTCGCTTGGTACCCAAAATAGTTGTTTAGTTGTTGTGATATATACGTTATTATTATTATTATATCTATAAACTATGAATTGAAAAAAAGATTAAAATTTTTTTTATTTTTTAGTTATTTATATTATGTTGTTATCTAAATGAAATATAGATTATGTTGTTCAGAAATAAAAAAGTTGTGATAAAAAAAAAGGATTAAATTTATATGTTTGACAATATATCATAAGATCCCATGCGAGCAGCATCATGGAAGCTAACTGGACGGAGGTTGTGTGTCAGTCACAATTTGACTTAAAATTTTAATTTAATCGCATAACATATCCACTACCCCTGGCAGTTGGTTGCTTAACTCATTTTTCAGAGCATGGTCAGGTAAGTTCTTTTATTACAATGTCTGTATGGACTTTAGCAATACAAATATCAACAAAAATTACCAACTTTTACATACTTGTGCGTGGGACTTAACAGATTACATACTCTCGCTATGCCATACTAGCCATGTACAAACTATCTCTGTGTGCTTGAATTATAACCGAACTCTTAGGTGATATTTTAATTTAAGTTTTTTTTGACGCCGGCTCTCTATACATACATTATACAATCAAAGGTAAATTGGAACAGATAGGAATCTTGTGTTTACTTTTCTATTATAACTCTATATCAATATTTAATGTATATATCGTATCATAAATACATTATGTAATTAGTTCTAAACTGTAACGTTATTTAGGACTGTTAAGGAACGATTTTAGAAAAAAAAAGAAATTCGTCCTCCTTCGTTTTTCTTTAATTCTCCTTTAAATGTCCCCGTGTAACTTAAAATTTATATCTGCAAAAAGTAGTTAATAGCCGCTAGTCCCGACCATCTAATTTAAGGTGGTAGGTACCTAATCGATGCTTTATTTTAGCCCCTCGGCAATTCCGTATAATTGCTTTCCATTCCCATTGCAATAATTACTTCTATTTTACATACGTAAGTTACACTCTATTTCAATTGTATAAAGTCTATGGTTATTCATGAAAATATCGCGTTCAGACAACAAAAATATGAACAAAAAATTATACACCCAGACCAAATATACACCAGTTGACTTTTCGAAATATTCGCTGTGAAGTATATAGAATTTTATTTGACCCACAGGTAGAATTCGTACTGCAAAAGATGATGAAGATTCTGAAATTACATCTCAGGCGTATTTTAACAAAATCTTTGTTTAAAACAATGATAATGTTGTATAGTCTGTGTAATCAACGAGTCTGAAATTTTGTTCACGTGTTCGATCGTTTCTTAGTATGAGACCGCTCCATCGTTATTATTATGTTATCTAAGATAAGACCACATATTTATAGTGTTAGTTATTAAGGTTTTGAAATAAATATTACGTGCACGTAATAATACCTACCTACTAGGTAGGTACATAACAATGTCTGGGCCATTTAACACACGGTTATCTCGTACAAAGTTACAATGGGTGTACCACACAAATAATGTAATATTAATAATACCTGGGACATCCCACACAGCGCCATCTAGTCCCAAAATAAGCAAAGCTTGTATTATGGGTACCAGAGAACTGATTTACATACTTAAATATACTTAAGTACTTTACAATAGGTACATACATGAATATCAGTGGCGAAGGGTGAAACGGGAAACCAGGCCCCATTAAGAAGCTTATTATTAATTGTAGGTATTACGGTATAGGTATATTACCTTAAAAAAATATTTTACTTCCTATCTTTTTTGTTTTGATGATCTTTCGGCGGAAGCAATGGTAAATGGAAGTGTCAAAAATATTGGACAATGTGTTTCGTTAAAAAACATCTTTTAAAATGTCAATCAAATGTAAAAATAGCTCATATACTTACGTCTAAACAGTGACCTTATCATTTAATGGCGTGTAGTGGTGTACAAAACGTTTAATGCGTTTTTAAGGCGGTAAAATCGAAAAACCTGGAAAAGTTGTAATCAAGTCGTGTTGTAAACGCCAAAAAAGCTAAAAGTTTAAAAAAAAAGCAACTGATAGGTAGGTACTTAACTTTTTAACAGGTACAATCCAAACACCATTGAACACTTCGATTCACAAACACCATATCTAAACCAATGCAATGACACTATGTATTAAATACGTATAACATAATATTGTATAAAATTCTAGTCTTTTATTTAGTTATTTTAAAACACGAAAGACTTTTATATTACATATCAATATCAAGTCTATAACACGTTAATTGATCTGTTCAGGTGCAAGCATTGCAAATAACTGATTTTGAATAATAAACATAACCCTCCTGAATTTAAAATCCGAACGTCTTCGTAAGCGATGGGAACGCGGTCTTTTGTTTTTGTCTAACGTCTTAATTATCGTATTTTGCATCGCTTTTCATGCCGCCAAATTCTCGGATTACTGACGACCTAATTTGGTCGAATTGTTAAGTCGCATTGTTGCGTTGAATTAGAAGTTATTCTGTGCCGCCCGGCTTCACGAGGAATTAAATATATTTTAAGAAAAATCGACTTTATTGCTTATGTAACAAAGATTAATTGAAGTAAATAATATTATTTTACAATTTATAGTTCTATTTTATATTTTGAAATACATAATGTATCAGAAAAGTAATCGGAATCGGTTAACATCGGAGGCGCAAGTTTGCCCGAAGTTATCAAATGAAATAATTTTAATAAGAAAAAGTCATAAATTATAAAGAAAATACTGTAAAAAAAAACTTTATTACTAAAGCCATTTGGTTCAAATTGTTTTGCAAATTGCAGATTACAGGTACGTCCAGTCACATTGCTTTTCCGATAGATTTGTAACACCCAGAAATGGAATGCAGACATTTTTGTTCACACAAATTTTTGGTCCCTACCCAGGCGAATATCGCAACCGCGATCTTTGATTTTGCGTTTGGGCCACTTTAAAGTTTAAACCGATCGGTCAGTAATAGGTAGCTTGGTTACGGGTACGTCTAAGAATCGAGTTGTCCTTCAACGTCTATCTAGAATTCTAGATAATACAATAAATAGATTGGGAACCTAAGTGCTCGCGTTTGCCGGTTTTTAAATAATTTTAATACAAGTCGATCAACTATTAGCCTAATTTTTCTGTTATATAATAAAAGGAAAGAATATTACAAAGAAACCAATAGGAACATAAACTGTTTCACTATGGGATGAGTTTAAGTACACTTTACTTCGTGCCGGTCCGTGATTGGAAAATTCTGTACCGTTTTAATGAAATTTCTTTAAGAAGAATTAATATTAAAATTTTTAAATCATACGTGTACGATGGCGCCCAATTGAATAGTTCACCAAAAATTTAATTAAATATTTCTTTCCGACATCTAATAATTTTATACATTTATATAATCGTTCGAGATTATTTATTTCCCCAGAAATAAATTTATGTTTTTAGATCTTGAAACACTCCGCAACAGCAGGTATACTTCGTGTGTTTTTTTAATATTATATGAGACAGCGATATTATATTGAATGCAGCGATTGTGATATCAGATGCCCGTACGAACGCGTTTGTGCGACAGAATCTGCAACGAGAAAATACGTAAAATAAGGAAAGGTCTGACATAGCCACGCAAAGATAGTAAATTAAAGTGACAGTGAGGTGGACACGCACCCATAATAATCATTACGATAGAAAGGTTCTCCTGTTAATCGATTTTAATAAAAGGCCCATAGGTAAATGTAGTTCCAACGAAAATAAGGTACTGTAGTAACTGAGAGCTGAGCTGATGATGGAAACGCAGGCAGTCGAGAGGAAATCTTCAACGGTGTACAGGAACTACCTCGTGTTTGAAGTCATATGATTTTTTTCGACGAGGTCTTCTATCCGTGTTTTGAGTGTCATCGAGGAGGCCGCAGCCATGAAAGCAGCGGAGGTGGAGCGGGAACGCCGACTTGCGCGAGTAGCAAGAAAGATAGTATTTATATGGAGCAGTGGTGGATAATCTATACTAATATTATAAAGCTGAAGAGTTTGTTTGTTTGTTTGTTTGTTTGTTTGTTTGTTTGTTTGTTTGAACGCGCAAATCTCAGGAACTACTGGTTCGAATTGAAAAATTCTTTTTGTGTTGGATAGTCTATTTATTGAGGAAGGCTATAGGCTATATTTATAAAATAATACTGTATGTCTGTCTGTCTATTCAAGCAAATCTCCAAAACGGCTAAACTGATTTTGATGAAACTTCACAGATATGGAAAGGAAGTAGTTGAGAGTGACATACAGTACTTTTTGTATGTCTGTATGTACGTCCATCTGTCTATTCAAGCTAATCTCCAAAACGGCTAAACCGATTTTAATGAAATTTCACGGGTATGAAAAGGAGGTGGTCAAAAATGACATACGCCACATTTTGTTCGTCAGTCTGTCTGTACGTCTATGTGTCTATTTGAACTATTCTCCAAAACGGCTGAACAGATTTTAATGAAACTTTGCAGACGTGAAAGAAGGTTGTCAAGAGTGACACCAACTACTTTTTATGTCTGTCTGTCGTTTGTCCTCACTGATCTATCAACGTAGATAAAGCTGAAACTACTAAGTCTAGGAAGCCGAAATTTGGAACAGTGGTTTATTTTATAACGTGAGTATAAATTTTTTAAGAAAGGAATATTTGGAAATTTTAAATTTAAGGAGGAAGGGATGAAGGGGCTTTGTATGAGAGTCTTTGTTCTTTAAAGTTAGAAACATAAAAATTTTAACATAAATAAATAATGTCGTGTTTCAGGGTTTTTGGATTTCCACATTTTAAAGGTGGGAAACGGGAGGTGAAAAGTATAAGAGTATCAGTTTTCTTAAAGAAATGGGGAGAATGAAGATTTTTTGAAAGTATGAATGGATGCACCCGATATTAGTTTCAGCGAAAAGTACGTATAAAGCATTTCGAATGTTAATACTACCTATAACAAGAATGTGTAGTCTACGCAAGTGAAGCTGCGGGCGGCCGCTAGTATAGCATAAAGCATTATTTAAAACGCGTTATTTAAGCCCAACGGATTTAGCATATTATATTGGTTGACTCTTGGTGCTATTAAATAGCGCGACGTGATCCCGCAGTCCCGCCTTACCGATAGAGCGATGCAATCAGCACAACGAAACACGTCCTACAACAAACCACAACAAACGCGCTTGCGCGCTGACTGATTAGCAAATTTAGCAATTTAGCATTAGCATGGCATCAGCGCAGCTGTCGGTCGACAGCATGTGACCGACGACGCAACGAACGATTCCCGCGCTAAGCATTCCCGCGTGTTATGCTAAAGCATAGCATATTAATAAACATGCTAAAATAATATAGTTCATAGTCTGAAGCATGTTTTTAATATATAGCAGATTTTTACGCAACTGGTATGGAGCCGTCATTAATACTGTTTCGCTATCACTGTACTCACGCCTGCGGCCGAGCACCCAAATCGCAGATTATCGCATATCTTTCTCTATTTATTTAAATGATCGTCCCTTTCGTCCTTACAGTTTCCTCGAAACGCACACAAAAAATAATTCTTGGACTAAGAAAATATTATTTCATGAATAACAAAGAGGATATTCTCTCACAGTAAGGAGATATTTCTTTAGACCAACTAAAATGTCTTGCAACAGCAATATAATTACTGATTTAGAGAAAATGTCCTCTTCGCCTTTTCGTTATATATGTATGAAATATTATTCACGAAATATTTTTTTTCTATGCAAAGTTGTCTTTTTGAGCAGTACGATTAAAATACTAAATGTAGGTATATGAACTAGAGTAAGTTATCACTAAAAAATTAAAAATGAAGTAAATTTTACAAAAAACCTGACATCTACCGAGGGATTTTAACGGAACCTTCTAATCAATGATAGGAACAAATAATTTTAATATTTTTTTTGTCTATTGCTCATAGTCTGAGATATGAAAGACATTGTAAATATTTAAAACATGTTATAAATAAATAAATTAAACAATTAAATACGATTCGATAAATGTACAAATAATATAATATATGTATAATATAATATGTATAAATAATAAATGGATAAGTAAAGAATTTAAAAAATGCCTGATTGAATATAAAGTTATTTACATTTTTTTCTTATCTCTATTTTTGGAATCGCTAGGCAAAATCCCTCGAGTACCTCCTTAGCATGTTTTATATCTACAAATTTTAACGAAAAGGTTCAAAATAATATTTTATATACAATATTTATCTTGATTTATTATTATTATTATTTATTATTTATTTAATGTAATGATACTTAAATTCAAATTATTTTAAGTTTATAAACCTGTCTTTGCTGAAACCGACTCAAAGATATTGTAAATATATAAGTAGATATCAATAAAATTTTATATGAAATATTACTTTTAACTTTTCAGTATAAGTTTGTATTTTCAAAGCAAATTTTTTAAGACAGTTTTTATTTTTTTCTATATCTTTCAAGTACCTATACTGCTACATATCAAATCAAAGTAGTAACAATGTAGAAGAACATAAACATATAGACATCTTTTTCTTACGACCTTCGATTCAAATTAATCTAGCATGAAGTTGATTGAACAAAGTTCCAGGTGTCATCAAGCACGGTGCTGGAGGTCGTACTTTGGCACATTAATTCAATGCTGAAATGGCATCGATTACGAACCATTACCAAAATGCCATATAAATAAAGGCGACGAGTATTGATGTGCTAGTAGCCTAGTAGTACTTGGTACGTCATGTAACGCAAGTGGTCCACCAGAGGCGATTCTTCTGCGGCTGTTCAAATAATTCTGTTTTTTTTTCTGGCGTTTATTCATTAAAACACACAAATTAACAAACAATTCATACGTACTTTGACACAGTCAGGTTGAACGAATAGCGCAGAGGAGCACGAGAGGAGCATAAATTGTGTGTGTGTAATAAATTTAATCCACAGAAATATTTTATATAAAATTATATTCATTTCTCCGCTATGTAGGTACAGTTAGCGGCCTTTTGTAAGTATCATGGCGATTCATATCCGCAGCTGTCATCGTTTCATGGGAGCAATGAAAATAAATGTCTTCCAATAGATTTCTGACTTTGTAATTAAATTTTATTCCATAAATTTTAAATAATAGAAGAGTATCTAAATTGTGATTATTTTATTCATACATATTATATCAAAATTATGTTTATCTGTGTTATTGAATTTTATTTATTTCAGAATATAAGACGTGTGGTAATGTGGATAAATGACGTCACCACGATGCGACGTCACGGAATATTTTAGTACTTATATCGTATATACTAATCTGTCAAACATAATAATACATGGAACATCTAACACACAATCTAGTCCCAGTCTAGGCAGTGCTTGTATTGTGGGTACTAGATAAGTAACATAGGTACACATGCTTAGATATTTTTTTTTTCTAATAATTCATTCAATATACCTATAGATATTCTACAATCAAAATATGTTCATGCACACAAATATTCGTCTCAGGCGAGAATCGAACCCGCGACCTTTAGGTCTTGCAATTAGGGTAACCACTAGGCTAATAAGTCAGCCACTAAAAAAGATTGCGTGCATTTTTTGCATTGTTTCCAAGAGTTTGAGAAGACCAGGTTCATCTATTATATATTTATATCTGTTTGGTGTCCTTAAAATCATTAATACAAAGCTCAAGCAGTTAGTTAAGTTTCATTGTTAAATAGGCGACGCGTCATCATCATCATCATCATCAGCCCATTTTTACCCCACTGCAGGGGCTTAGGCCTCCCCCAGGGTGAGGAGGGGGGCTTGGAGCTTAAGTCCACCACGCTGCTCCACTGCGGGTTGGGAACTGTAACGACCGCCATCTATTGACAGCGTCCAGGACCGACTGCTTAACGTGCCCTCCGAAGCACGGTGTCAGTGATATTGTGTACTTAAGTCAGAAAAACTCATTGGTACACGCCCGGATTCGAACCATGGCCCCATGGGGCCTTAAAAATTTGAGACAGGTTCGTTGCGCTCTGGGCTATCACGACATTTTGCGACGCGTAGTCCATTCTTTTTCTAATCCGTGACTAATGAAGAATACTAAAAGAAAAATTATAATTAAAATATTAAAATTTAATTAAAAGAAAATCGACTTAATTTCTTTCCTAGACACTCTCGCACAGTTTTTATACCACTTTCCGTTACTAAAACCCGGTACTCTATACGCAACTCTCACAATTATTTCAACCCAGCGACTGTACGTAATTAGGAAACTGGAATTGTTTCGTGCCCCTCGTCGAATAAAATAATTTTCGCGGGGCGACTTCCGATAGACTTTGCCGCGCTGTTACTCGGGTCACAATAGATACACCCCGTAATCAAATACTTTAATTGGGTACCCGTGAATTGCGTATTCCTTCGGCGTTCGCTTTGATCCCATATTTTTTTTTTTACATTCGCGAATGCAGTCACCCGATCCGAAATTAAAATTGGACGGATTCTCGCATGTTTTTCACGATTTACATTAAATATAGAATTTTACGTTTACATTTACACTGACCGACCGATAGACCAAGTGGTTAGAAACCCTGATTGTGGAGCCAAGGGTCGCGAGTTCGATTCCCGGGACCAATATTTGTGTGCATGAAAATGTGTATTTGTTCCGTGTCTGGGTGTAAATAGTATCTATATATGCATATATCACAAAAAGAATATTGGAGTATGTATATACGCATTGCCTAGTATGCCATAATACAAATATTATACTTGCTTATTTTGGGACTAAATAGCGCTTTGTGGGAGGTCCCAGGTATTATTACTATTAGGCATTTTTTTATATAAACAGTATAGATATTCGTTTATACAAGGTGAGATTTTAGTAACCGGCCAAAAATTTTCTATGTGTTAGGTATCACCAATTGACCTCATTGCGTAAATAAAAAATATCGGTTACATTTTCATAATAAATTATTTCATCTACAGTGTTATTTTATAACGTTTTGTTGCCTTCTTAACGCTACAGTAAACGTACGCGCCCGAGGCCTTGAAACGGAATGGGGTGGCGGGCATGAATAGTGACTAGAGTTATTGGTTTTTGCGGGAAAAGTTTGTGTAGTCATATTTCAATATTTTTCTATAGAACGATACTAAAAGGAAACAAGAAGGCTATCGGTTTTCTACCAAATATCATTATATTAAAATTTGGCTGATCATTAAAACCTCATTATGTATAATAGCCCTTGTAAGTACTTGTTTGTGTGTGACAATATTTTTTATTAAAAGTACAAATATTTATTGTAAACTATCATGTAATTGACAACCCTACTGTTGTTTTAAGCAAAACATCTTATAAAGTATGCAAACTACATAGAAACACGAGAATTTGTCACGTAGAACAACATCAGGTAGAACATTATCCTCTCCGAAACAACAGCAAGTACTTTAATACCAACCGAATACCCTCTTCTACAAAGTGGCTTTTAGCTTTTCAACAGTTTAACAATATATCGATAAGACGTTAAATACCCAACCCTAAAAGCTGTACAGAAGCCGCCTATCGTTGGCAGGGGTCATACGGACCCGACTCAATTATGTAAGACTTAGCTACTCCAGAGACACGAGCTCTAGTTTCTGATAAGACCATTTAGTTATATACCTACTGTTATAGGTTTTGTGTGATAACTTATTATGATCTACATACTGTTTAATGTTTCTACAAACCGTTTACTTTGAGTTTATTATGTGAAATAGGCCGCAGTCTATTAATTAAAATTTGTAATATAGGGAGTTTATGTATAAAAAGCTAGTATATTTTTTTTGTATTGTGTTTAATTTTTATAGGCCAAATTATTCTCTTTTGAATAACTTAGTTACTAGGTTTTATTCGCGACTTTGCTCGTATGTTATTCGCGATTCGCATTATTCAGTTTTCAATTTTCACGTTTGATTTTATACTAAGTAATTATTATAATTATTGTCAAATTTTTATATGGATGTCCTCGACATTTATTTATTGACCCTTTTCCAAAAATTCAATTAAGGACAGGCAATGACCATTTAATGGAGTTTTCTGAAAAGTGCTAAAATGTTTGAACTTTGAAATATTTAAGATACACAGTGAAAGTCGGTTAAATGTCGGTCAAATAAGTAATTTATTCAAAGGTGCAATACGGCAACTTTTATGACTGAAACGTATTTTCAATGTAAAAAGCATTATATGACAAAAATGCTTGGGATTGAATAGCTCTAATCCATTTAGTTTTTAAGACAATGTTATGTCATATGTCACTAAAAATAAACAAGCCACTAAGTTTCTCGCAGTGTTCTTCTTTGAGGGGACGCATACGAATCTGCTTAGACTTAAGTTTATGACTGTCAAAAATGACAGCAAAGCGTCTCACTTGAAAATAAAAGGATTTTAAATTTATTTTGACTGACCGGTTTGCCGAGTGATTAGAGACCCTAACTGCGGAGCCAAGGGTCGTGGGTTCGATTCCCACCCGGGACAAATATTTTTGTGCATGAACATGTCTATTTGTCCTGTGTCTGGGTGTAAAAGTATCTATATATGTATAAATAATAATAAAAAAAATTAATATATCAGTTGTCTAGCACCCCATTATACAAGCATAATACTTGCTTGATTTGGGACTAGATGGCGCTGTGTGGGATGTCTCCGATATTATTATTATTTTTCAATGAAGGAACAAGAATGCTCATCGAGGGATTAATGCACTTGCGTTGTTATATAATCTACAGAAGCGGAACAAACGAGGGCAGGATAATCTGCCGTACGCTGTACCGATCTTCACACATAACCCAACATCGTAACAATATAATAACAATGATAGCAGTTCTTTTAATGATAAATGATGGATAGTCTGTATGCTTGCTAGATAGTACACAATAGAGGGATGTGAGACCGAGAATTTCTATTTGTTCCGTTCGTGAGGGTCTGTGAGGGCATGATGGTGCAGATCGCCGACTGACCGAATGAATATTAATGCGTTTTAACGATTCACCGTCCTGCTAGAAGCATAGGCTAGGAGTTCCATATTTTGCACATTGAAAACTAAGTGATTGCCGTTTTATGTGAAGTCATTGCCCTACAGACTAGAAAGTACGAGTGATTTGATGGCATAGAAATACGTTTAAGGGATTCCAGATAACGACAATAACAAAGAGCTCAGTTGCCAAACTTAAACATAACCCCCTTCTTGAAATATTTAATCGTATCTACTATTTAATCCTCTGTTGATACAAACTCAACAATTAAGTATAAATTTTGTAATTAACATTAGAAAAGAAAAAACATTAGCCTTAGACGACCGCTTAGCCTAGTGAGTAGGGACCCTGCTTACGAAGCTGGAGGTTCCGGGTTCGAATCCTAGATCGGGTCAGTATTTATATGATGAATGATACTGGTACCGGGTCTTGGTTGTTATATGTATGTGGTATCTTCGCAAAAATATTTATATATGTATATATTATAAAGAATATTTAAGTATGTATATCAATTGTCTAGTAACCCATAACACAAGCATAATACTTGATTACTTTGGGACTAGATGGCGCTGTGTGAGACTGTGTCCCATGTATTATTATTACTATGTTATTATCATTTTCAAAATAATATTTTTGAGTAATTTGATTAGTTGGCTGCTGTTGCTGTGTTGGTGAGAGAATTAGTTGCTGAGATATGCGAATCTCCCTTCGATTTTTTTTTGGTTCAGTTAAGTTTTCAAGAGAGTTACTTAAAACTCACGTGCGCCCAAATCAGAGAGAGATTATTGTTTAGGCGAAGTTTGATCTCGCTTCGACAATTACGGACGCTGGGTATTTATGTTTCGCATTGTCGACACCGATCTTCGAATATCTCTGTTCAAATCTTTTGCCTTTGGATGCTGTGTAATAACCCTTTCAAAGTTGCCGCTTGTCATCTATCTCCGGTGTTTGTTCCGTCAAATGAACTTTTCGAATTAGGAACGTCTTTTGTTTGCGTTTCAAATTTCGGATAATATCTTGGTGTAGATCCTCGATAATTTTGTTGACAGTTACAAGAAGTTGATACACAATAAACAATGAAAGTGTTAATATCTTACTCTATGTTTTTGATATCATATGATTTTATATAAATAATGAAAATATAAAATCTTGCTTGAAAAATGAACCTCAAAAATTAAATAATTTCGGAGAGACATTTATAAAAATTTCCAAGACTTTACCACGATTATGTGGTTTGTAAACTAAAAAAAAATTGAAATGTAGAGAATATACCCATGTACCTAGTCTACATCTTATTAACAGTGTTTTCGTATTATTTTATTTTATTATCCTATTTTATTTTACAGCAACCAATAAAAACTTTAATACAGAACTACAATATGAAAGTGGTACATACATCATGTTTACTTGCAAACTCAATTAAACCTAACGAGACTGTCTCACGAATCGCAAAATAAAGTAAAAACAGAAAAATATTGTGACTAATCAAAACACTAAGATTCGTTATTCCCTTAGAATCTAGAACTAAAAGCGATGAACTGTCAAATACAAAGGACGAAGGATATATAAGAAATCATGAAGTACTCACTACTAATCCTAGGTGTGCGATGTGGGGCATCAGAGCATAGACAAATTTAAACTTGGAAACCGAAGACAACAACCTCGTACGTCGTGTTTTGGTCACTAGTAACACGTGATGCCAGTCGACCATGCTAACCTATTTTGACTCTCTCCAACTAACGACAATGCACCGTCAGCTAGAACGCAACGGCGACCGCATTGGACCCCAACAAGACAATCGCTGTTACATCGCTAAGCAAGGCATACTACTTAATAATATTATGCCTTTTATTTATTAATATATTGTAAAAGTTAATACATTTATTTATAAATAATTTAAGATTAATTTAATCGCTCTCATAATCGCAGATGTGATAATATTTCATTATTATATACTGACGTCTACGTTAATGTTTTTCTTCACGTAATTTTTTCAGTACCTGATGTAAATTGATAAAACAATGTCGCAGGTAAAAGCTAGTTAATAGCGGTTCAAAGAAATAATATACGAAAATATGTGGCGATGAATCATTAGACGAAAATATTCGGCGAAGACACAAAAGAAAAAAGTATGCGGCCAAGAATCAATAGACGAAATATGCGGCACCAGACACTAAGACCGGAAAACACCATAGAAGAAAGTGTCTGACGAAGAAGAAAGAATTAGTAGATGAAAGTATGTGGCGAAGAAAATACAGATGAGCATACATTATGTGGCATCTTTGGACGAGTTGCATGCGAAGCTGCTATAATTTTAGAATCTGTATTCGTGCGAAAAATATGTTTAAAAAACATGTGTAATCTAACTTGCCGTATTGTTTGTTTACGTACGCGGTATTATTCAATAGAGCGTAGTGAAACCAAACTTAAATTAACGTATACTAAGTTATTATCATAAAAATATTAGTATAATTGTCTAGAATAATTACAATACAAGGCATAGAAACGGCATAAAGTTCTAAAAACTGAGTTGATTGGTGTAGTTCAGTCTTTGAATGAATTTCAATAAATTAGACGGCGTGGCGTTGTCAATTTGTGTACGCGGCTATCGCTATCTCTTTTCTTCACAATGTGTTTTCTTTTACTATCTCTTTCACACTAAGTACTTATTTATTTGCTTACAGTACATGTGTGTTTACAATCTAATCCCATGCGAATCACGGGGAACGATTCGATAGACGTTTTGTATTGTATTACAATTGTTTAAGTATTGGGCTATGACACAGAACAGAAATTAATCTGATTTACGCAAAAGTTTAGGTGTAAGTAAACTAGGATATTTATAGAGGGCGATGATGAATTACCTACACGATGTTAATTGACTTTATAAAAAAACTATGTAATTTCAAGACAAGTAATTATAATTAAAGAAAATCATTTTACAATATAAAGTTTTTACTTGCTTGACAAAAATTAAAAAAAAAAAAACAAGAAGAAGTCTTTTGACATAGAACATTTAAAACCATTTTTAAACAGAATAGGCGCGTTCCGTTTAAGAGTTTGAACATGCCCGCCGGCGTTTAAAAGAAGTTTCAACAGTCTTCATTGAGTGGCAATGGACAAATCTAGATATACACTAAATGTTCTAGAAGCTTTATCTATTTAGTTTTATATCCAGATAAAATTATTCAACCGAGAACGAAATAACGCACGTATTATACTTACTATAGTTGAGTGGTTTCAACGAGATGTGAACTGGAGATTGCTGTAAAATTCAAGAGCGTGCGCTGTCGTGATGTCACCGCGTCTTGGCGTTTGGCTTTCGGCCAAATCTTACTATTTGTACCAAAAATCGTTCTACAAAATTATTTCATTTTAAATATTCTATTCCTATATTTTGGTTTATTGTAATGTATTAGTTCTTTTTGAAAATCAACTCTTAATAAATGCTACGTGTACGAAGCCGTGGACGTCGTCTAACCTATGAAAAGGACTCAAAATATCTGTTTTTTGCATATTTTTATTACAATTTATTTTGTATAATATTTAAAACGATATCAATTAATAACGAATTAATTAATGAATTGATGATTGACGAATTAATTAATTAATTCGACGCCGCTTGGCCTAGTGGGTAGCGACCGTGCCTACTAAGCTGGGGGTCCTGGGTTCGAATCCCAGGTCGGGTCAATATTTATATGATGAATATTGATACTGGTACCGAGTCTTGGTTGTTATATGTATGTGGTGTCTTCGCTTGGTACCCAAAACACAAGTTAATACTTAGTTTGGGTCCTAGACGTTGTTGTGATTTATACGTTATTTTATTATAATATTATATTACAAAAAGATACATTAATACCTACACTTAAAAATTATACCTAAAGTATTAAATTTTACATTATTACTTATACGTACCTATATATTATAACGTAGTGATGGTAGACCACTCATTTAAAAACATTTGAATTTTTTTTTTTTACACACATATTAAAAAGATATGCCTCATGAACCACTAAAATTCTAAAACCCGTTTCGACGCCAATGACCAAAAATAATTCAGTCTAAAAATATTGATTTCAAATACAGCCAAGTAAATCCCTAACATAATGTATAAAAAAGATTTTAAATACTACATATTAAATACTTATCGATTTCATTTAGATTGAACCGGTAGCAATTTTGTCTTTTCCTTCGTCCCTCCTCAAATAGCCCAATATACTCGTATAGGGGAGTTTCAACTTACATAATTTGCGGCAAAAGATATTTTTTTCTTAGATCGTCTGGTATCGCGTGAGCATGTCAAATCTGTAATACTTATGAAAACACTAATAAAATGAAAAAAAAGAACTTATAAAATATACTAAAATACCACGAAACCATATATTCAAAATGTGTACGAAATCCATTGACATACGAAATATAACTTTTTGTTACATTAAAGATGCCTTCACTAAGGTTCACTCAAAGCCGAGCTTGAATAAGAAATTGAAACTCGGTCGTTATATTTTTACTGCAGATCAAAAGAACTCTTGACGATTTGTCCCTAGACGATAATATTATGTATATAATAGCTACAATACGTGGCTCCGTCCACCTGTATGTAATTTCTTTTACCATAACTATCCCAATTTTTTTTGTCTTTTTCTCTGTTTAATTCTTTTTATAAATTTTTCCTGTCCTATACAACTAACATATTTTGTCATTAAAAGCGACGACCAAGTGAATTTCTGTCTGTCTGTATGAAACCGCGACAATGACTGTCCAGGTTCAGGACCAGCGGACGAAACCTATCCAATTGCGAAGAGAAGTGCGACACGGAGATCCCCGAAACTGGAAACAGGAAATATCGTGGCATCAATGTCAACGGCGAATACATCTCTCACCTCCGCTTTGCTGACGACATAGTCATCATGGCAGAGTCGTTGGAGGTTATATGGACGCGACTGCAGCGAGAAAAAATTGGTATAACAGTACATTTGACGACCGTTTAGCCAAGTGGGTATCGACCCTGCCTGCGAAGCTGGAGGTTCCGGGTTCGAATCCCAGGTCGGGTCAGTATTTATATGATGAATATTGATACTTGTACCGGGTCTTGGTTGTTATATGTATGTGGTGTCTTCGCTTGGTACCCAAAACACAAGCTAATGCTTAGTTTGGAGCCTAGACGTTGTTGTGATGTATACATAACAATAATAATAATTTAATTCGATTTAAAATGCAGGGAAGCGAAATAAACGACGAAAGAACTTGCCGAGCGACACAAAGACCGTGGTATATTGAAAATATTTAGGTTGCGTGTTTCCAAAAATCACGTGCTAGTCTGTTGTACATAAGCAGTCTGCCTCATAAATAAGACTCTTATAGACGACGGGGTGTGAGTTTACTTCAGCGACTTGTGAATTTTCTCTTCTAGCGCTGCTGTCACTTGCATAATGCATATGGCTCAGCGTATTTACTTTGTGTCGTTGGAATACTGAATTAACACTATCAGTTGTGAGTACTTTGAACGGATTTTCTATTCTGTTAACATTAGTTTTCTCGGGAGCCAAGCGTTTATACTTAAAATGTGTTCGATATAATTAAAATTACTTTTAGCGTGTTCTCTATGGAAATTATATGTACTTAATAGTGTTTATTTGACGTTAAGTGGCCTCTTACTATTACTATCAGCCATCATCATCATCATCAGCCCGTTTTACGTCACTGCAGGGGCTTAGGCCGAGGGTGTTTGGAGCTTAAATCCACCACGCTACTCTATAGCGGGTTGGGGATTGTAACGACCGCCATCTATTGCCACCGACTGCTCAACGTGCTCTCCGAGGCACGGAGTCAGTGATAGTAAATGTACTTAAGTCAGAAAAACTCATTGGTACACGCCCGGATTCGAACCATGGCCTTTTAAATTTGAGACAGGTTTGTTGCGCTCTGGGCTATCACGACACAGCCAACTACTTGTAATATAATCTTACTTCTGGTATGTGCTACACGTATCTATCTTAAATTACAAAGGGAAGTCAATTATAATTTTACTTGTATTTCGTCCATCACCTTTATAATACAAAATTGAATCGAAGGTCCTTTGGTTTAGGATATAAGTAAAATTACGAAAATATATATACCTTATTTTGATTTTGAGTATTTAACTGTATGAAAATGCAATACCAATCCGCCCCAAAAATGCAACGATGATTTATTTATAAATAAACATGTTGACCAATTTTGTATTCTTTGACGCCGACTGTACTTATATTAATAGTTCAGTTACTATTGTTAGTACCAAAATAGATTTTTAAGTAAAAGAAGCCGTAGAAGTTTTGTGGTATATATAAGTAAGTAAAGAAAATTACTAATTTCGCCTTAAAAAAAAAAAAAAAACGCTTGGGTCGTTTACAAATTGACGACGTTTTAAAAAATCAAATTAAAGTTAAAAAGTGTTATACTGATTTTATCCTTTTCTTGTGCTACGAGCCCTTTATAAGGTTCAAGGTCAACAGGAATCACTCTATAAGTTTTGATGATCCATGCATGAAAATACGTGTTTGAAGGTCATGTCTTTTTATGGTATTAAACCTTATATTATATTATAAACCTTATTATAAATTAAAATGGTATGGTATTGGAACTTAATTTTTATAAGATTATGGGTTCCCAAACCTTCGTTATTCTTTGTCCTTACCTACGCATTCCTGAGAAATGGAGTGTCGACAGACCTACAGATAGACAATAACGTGATTATATAAAGGTTTCGATTTTCTATCTGTTGAGGTAAGGAACCCGAAAAGTGGTATGTTGTCCATGAAACCTGGCGCGTTCGTCAAATCGAAAATAGCCGTTACGTGTTAGTTTGAAAGGGGCGTTCTAATAAAAACGTATATATACAAAACGATAGGCAGTTTGTGAACGATCTGACAAAGCGTTATACCTCCCGACATATATACAGGATGGTAATTTTATTTATCGTCGTCGTCGTGATTTCATTTCGTTTTTATTTTATGACATGTTAGGTACACGTGACGGTAATATTTCATTGAGCGTTTCAATTCAACATACGAAATGTATGTCGTTATATTAAAACAGAATATTCCGAAAAAAAAAACAATATCGCAACCAAGAACATTTGGAACTCATCTGTATACAGATAGATTTGCCAATAAAGATATTATCCCACAAACATTACTTTCACCTCAAAGGAGTGTATTGCCTCCACAGACAGATATATAAAAATGTTAAGATATATTGTATTCAAATATGGTAATTAAAATGGCAATTTGAGCTTCACAATCATGTAAATTATCAACCAACCGTCATTGGTGCAGCGTGGTGGATTAAGCTCCAACTTCCCTCATTCCCAGGGGAGGCCTAAGTCCCTGCAGTGAGACATAAATGGGCCGATGGTATGGTAATCATGTAAAACTACATCATAAATACAAAACAAAATATCTCAGAATATAGTTTTAAACTACAAGCTGAATGGAAGTTTCACCTTTAAGATAATCTACAGAGTTCGACAAAACTTTGGTAGAGTTTATGTACAGAACTGTCATGAACTTAGAAATTACCGGACGTAGTATCGCGAACCTATGCGTCCCTAGTAAGTCAGCTTGCTATGTACGCACGCATTAATTGAATGCACTTAAACTACAGACGGCCAGTACGCTGCAAACTTCCGTTCACAAACATACGCGGCTGCGTCTTTGGTTGTTCAGTGACAGGGTGTCTAAAGTTTTTATTACGTCTGTGGTAGAGACAATGTTGCTTTGAGGAAAAACAGAAGGTTACGGCCTGCAAACAGATAAAGATTCGGAATTTTAAATAAGGAATGGAACTGAATAAAATTTTGGAGGTTTTTATTGGATTTTAAATAGTTTTATTTTATGAATTGTCATAACTGAATTACTAATGTGTGTTGTAACCCACGTTCGACTTCTATCATAAATTAGAACAAGTGCCTCGGAGAGCACGTTAAGCCGTTGGTCCCGGTTGCCATCAATAAATGGCAATCGTTGAAACCGACCACCAACAACTGGAGCAGCGTGGTGCATTAAGCTCCAAGCCCACTCATCCCTAGGGGAGGTCTAAGCCCCTGCAGTGGGGCATTAATGGGCTGATAGTATGGTATGTACACTTACAACGTCAATATGGATCAATCGCGAAGTTTGTATACAGGTAGTTTAGAGTCTGATTAATTTATAGGCTGTCAAACTTCCGAAATTTCAGTCATGTTTCAGAGTAAAACCCCTCATAACTTATGTATAAATATGGATGTTGATGTCCAGTGAATATAACATGAAAATGTACTCATTGATTGTTTTGAAGTGCGCAATTAAGGGACTCGCACCCTGACTAAACGTATCTTGACGCGTAAACGCATATTTCAATTTAAAAATTTAAATTCAATGTAATATAATAACAAACTTTTTGCAGCTTCAAAGGACCACCGTAGACCTAAGTACTACATACCTATGAATTTCAACTTGACACTTCTACACGTCTCTGAGAAAAAGGATCTCGACAGACTTACGGACAATGAAGTGTTTCTATAAAGTTTCCTTTTCCTTTTGAGGTTCCAAATCTTAAAAATAGTGATAGCGTTACACAAATAAAAAGCGTAACACCAGTTTCACCAGATTTAAGGAAATTGTTGAAGCCACGTCTTTTACGCATAGCTGATGACGCGCTGAACACCTAGATATGGTAGATTGACGGATACCACACTTTTTGCTTAGTTAAAAACTAGCCACCTGTCACCTGTCAAAAGATACAGATTTTGGAAACCCGTGAAGTTTGTCGGTGACGGCCTTATTGCTACTTGAATTTAAGTAGGCTATTATCTTTGACTGCCCGATTGGCCGAGTGGTTAGAGACCTTAACTGCTGAACCAAAGGTGCGGGTTCGATTCCCGCCCGGGACGAATATATGTGTGCTGAACGAGTTTATTTGTTCCTTGTCTAGGTGTAAAATATTCTTATAGGGATATATTATAAAGAATACTTAAGTATGTACATCAGTTGCCTAGTACCCATAATACAAGCGTAATGCTTACTTAGGGACTAGATGATGCTATGTGGGATGTTGTAGTTATTATTAATGTTATCATCTTCGATTTCCAAAGTGCAGAGATATATTTGATGTGTTTAACTAAGACTTTGAGCTGTGTGTCAAAGTAAGAGAGTTTATTTATAAACAGTCACTTAAAGTGTTCAGATAACTTTTATTTAACGTGACGCAAAAAGGAATTTCCACTGACTTATCAAGTTTTCTTATACTCGGCGTCATTATCAAGCCTCAGCTGTATATCTCAGCCATAGGCTTAGAGTTAGAATATTTGCGTTAGGAAGGACAATAACTTATACCAACTCCGTAATGTGAGTTAAATGCTCATGAAAAATGTACCTATTCAGTGTAATTTATTGATTTTTCGCTTATTAGCAATAAGAGATTTTAATTTGGCTCACTCGTTACATTTACATGGAATGAACTGTTGCCTTTTTCCGGAATGTAACATGTAATGTAATGTCATCCATGCGTATGTTTTGTAGACGAAATCTATAGTGGATTGTTATCTTGCGTCACTTCGCAGTAAATTTTATTGTATTTTTTGTAATTTTTTTTATTTACACTGTCAGAGGTTCATTGATATGAAACGATACAACGCTATAGACACGCCAGATCTTTGATTTCGAAACACGTTCCTTGTATGGGGACCCCCTTTAATTTTTAGTTTATTTCATTATTATTATTTGGTATTATAGGGGTCATAGTAGTACTTATTTAAAAATCATAAAAAATATTTACACATTTGTATATTCTCATTTATAAAAAGCGCAGAGATAAATCATACATAGGTACTACATAAAAATATTTTTGAGCAAAATATCTATATTATTTCTATTGAAATTTATAATCTCCCAAACAACTCCTAAAAGAATTCACATATCAAGATAACATAACATAACAATAAATATGTCTGAATGTCTTATATAATTTAATTTGTAAAGATAAAATAAATATTTTAATATAAAATTATATCAGTTAAATGTTTAAATCCCATATTTCATTATTTGTACAATGTACACTTGCATGCAGATACAATGCAAGTGCAGATACAGGTTGAGGTTTTAATGACCAGCCAAATTTTAATATGATGATCTTTGGTAGAAAACCGATAGGCGTCTTGTTTCGTTTTAGTATCGTTCTATAGAAAAATATGAAGATTTGACTACACAAACCTTTCCCGAAAAAACCAATAACTCTAGTCACCATTCATGCCCGCCGCCCAATTCCGTTTCAAGGCCTCGGGCGCGTACGTTTACTATAGCGTTAAGAAGGCAACGAAACGTTATAAAATAACACTGTAGATAAAATAATTTATTATGAAAATGTAACCGATATTTTTTATTTACGCAATGAGGTCTATTGGTGATACCCAACATCTAGAAAATTTTTGGCCAGTTACTAAAATCTCACCTTGTATAAAATAGTTTATTTTAAGAATACAATAATATTATTTAACTTCGTTTAACTACGTATGACTGAACTTAGGATATATTTACTATAAGGCTGTTAGATAAGTATCATGCTTAGAACTCCTCAAGTAGACGAAGAATGTATTTCTAGCTGATTTTTTTCAGGCTAAGGCTACATTTCAGCTTTGACCAGTTTATGTACAAGTTTTCTCATACATAATTCTTATTATTTTACATTTTCTGAGTTATATATCAAGTTTAGTCAAGCGTAATTCAAACTAATAAAGAGTGTAGAGCTTACTGAACTAAACAAAAGTTTCAAATGAGCAGATGACGCAAACTGACGGTTACCGAGGAAAACATGTTTAAAGTTTGTTTTTTTATCAGTTTTGTTTTTTAACTTTTTGTTTAGTTCGGTAAGCGCTACACGCTCTATATGTTTGGACTACGTTCAGCCGAATATATAAAATGTGTTTCGAAATAATAACAATAATAATAATAATAACGTATACATGACAACAACGTCTAGGCCCCAAACTAAGCATTAGCTTGTGTTTTGGGTACCAAGCGAAGACACCACATACATATAACAACCATGACCCGGTACCAGTATCGATATTCATCATATAAATACTGACCCGACCTGGGATTCGAACCCGGGACCTCCAGCTTCGCAGGCAGGGTCGCTACCCACTAGGCTAAGCGGTCGTCAAAGGTAGGTAGGAAATGTAGGTAATTATTTATTCTCTTTTCACTTTTCAAATTCTCGCTCTATTTTGAAAGTGTAAACACGAAATCGCATACACGAAGCGCCCTAAGCGAACTGAGCGAGGTCTATTTTTCTAGAGTTTCTCGCGTTTGTCCGGGCCTGATCTCTAAATCCTTTCGTAGCACATACATAATGCAAGTGACAAAGCAAGCACATTTTACCTGGAGTTAAACTGATATAGGTGCGTTAAATTTTTAGGTATTCCATCAAGAAAAATAAGAAAGAAATTCTTCTTGACGTTGCCTTGATTAATAAAAAGAATATTTTGAAAGTTATTATGTCAAATAATATTTTCAGGTATACGAGATATTTTCAGAAACTACAAGTTCCTTGTCAGTCAAGTTCTACGCTTGTATAATAAACAAAGCACTCGTTCGTTAGCTTTGAGAGAAACTGAGTAACATATGCTCAAAGAGTAAGTTATTCACAAAGGTAATTCAATGCAATGTACTTATCTGTAATTATAACAATTTTTCCATGTGGAATATTTCAGATACAACTTTAATTAAATATTATTATTTCGTCGAATAGGTTTACCTCAGGTATTTAATTGAAGATTGCTTGTATAAAGAGTAAACGAGTACCTGAAACAGAAAGAGATTAATGTAGTTATTTAAAGATTTTCAAAAGAAAGATATATATGTCGTTTGAACGAAATAGTAAAAAGTAAATTCTACATTTTCTTATAGGTACGACACCTAGTTTATTAAACTATATTTTTTGGCCATCTGCCATTTTTTATTTGCATAGTAAAACGAAGGGAAGATTTTTTTTTGTTTTTTTGTTTGTTGTTTTTTTGTTTTGATGTACTGGCGCTTTCACAATGGTACTCACAGGTAGCTAGTAGTCAAACTAACTGGACTAGATGACGTATTCGTCTACTCAGTGTTAGTAATAACTTAGGTATAGCAAAATGCACTTGACACTAAAAACTCTTGTGTGTTTATGTGACTACAGAGCAACAATTCATAATTAGCGCAAAAACGTAATGAGTTTGATTTTATTTTAGATATATGTTTCTCGTAGAGCAGGATTCCATTCACTACGGATGACTTTACCATGTCCCCAGGCACCGATTACACATCCCTTTCAAAAATGAGAAAAAGCTATCCACAACGCCATAAAATCAAATTCGATCCGTTTTCACAAATCGTATTGTTTTTGTTTTACTTTCATATAACAAAACGGCTATTTGCCAATGTTATTTATTATTCTCAAAATAGGTACACACTATTTTAGAAGTTTGCATCGTTTTAAAAGATGAATGCTAACATTGACGACCGAATGGCCGAGTGGTTAGAGACCCTAACTGCGTAGCCAACGGTCGCGGGTTCGATTCCCGCCTGGGACAAAAAAATTGTGTGACTGAACATGTTTATTTCCGGGTCTGGGTGTATATTTATCTATGTATATATTATTTAATAAAAAAAAAGTATTTAAGTATGTATATCAGTTGTCTAGTAACCCATAACACAAGCTTACTTACTTACTTTGGGACTAGATGGCGCTGTGTCTGTTGTCCTATGTATTACTATTATTAAAAAACGAAAAAAAATCTGTAGCTGTATATTATTTTAATATAGTCTATATTAATAAAATTGAAGTGTCTGTCTGTCTGTCTGTCTGTCTGTCTGTTCCGGCTAATCTCCGAAACGGCTGAACGGATTTCAATGAAACTTTGCAGACGTGCAGAGGGCATTACCGCGGGTGACATAGGCTACTTTTTGTCTGTCTGTCTGTCCATCTGTCTGTCTGTTTGAGTTGATCTCCGAAACGGCTAAACCGATTTCAATGAAACTTGGCAAACGTGCAGAGGGTATTGTTGGGAGTGACATAGGTTGCTGTTTGTCTGTCTGTCTGTCCATCTGTCTGTCTGTTTGAGCTAATCTCAGAAACGGCTTAACCGACTTCAATGAAACTTAGCAGACGTGCAGAGGGTATTATCAGGGGTGACATAGGCTGCTTTTTAGCTGTCTGTCCGTCGGGCTGTCTGTTCCGGCTAAACTCCGAAACGACTAAAGCGATTTCAATGAAACTTTACAGACGTATCTACTTATGTGACTACGTGACCAAATTTTAAAAAGCTTATATTTTCGAAACCATCAATCGCAGGCCTATCGTGTTGGTACTCAAACTTGATGTTTTGACGAGATCTATGTGACCACGTGACCACATTTTTAAATGCTCATATTTTCGAAACCATCAATCGCAGACCTATCGTGTTGGTACTCAAACTTGATGTTTTGACGAGATGTATGTGACCACGTGACCACATTTTAAATGCTCATATTTTCGAAACCATCAATCGCAGACCTATCGTGTTGGTACTTAAACTTGATGTTTTGATAAGATCTATGTAACCACGTGACCACATTTTTAAATGCTTATATTTTCGAAACCATCAATCCCAGACCTATTGTGTTGGTACTCAAACTTGATGTTTTGACGAGATCTATGTGACCACATTTTTAAATGCTTATATTTTTGAAACCATCAATCGCAGACCTATCGCGTTGGTACTTAAACTTGATGTTTTGACGAGATCTATGTGATCACGTGACCACATTTTTAAATGTTTATATTTTCGAAACCATCAATCGCAGACCTATCGTGTTTGTACTCAAACTTGATGTTTTGACGAGATCAATGTGACCACGTGACCAAATTTTCGAAAGCTTATATTTTCGAAACCATCAATCGCAGACCTATCGTGTTTGTACTGAAACTTGATGTTTTGACGAGATCTATGTGACCATGTGACCAAATTTTCAAAAGCTTATATTTTCGAAACCATCAATCGCAGACGTATCGTGTTTGTACTCAAACTTGATGTTTTGACGAGATCTATGTGATGTGATCACATGACCAAATTTTTTTATCTGCCTGTCTGTCTGTCTGTCCGTCTATTCGAGCTAATCGCCGAAACGGCTAAACCGATTTTAATGAAACTTTAAAGATGTGATTAAAAGATTGTCTGGAGTGACATACAATTCTTTTTGATTCTCTGTCTGGCCGTCTCTCTGTCTTTTGAGCTAAACTCTAAAACATTTTACCAATTTTCATGAAACTTCGCAGACGTGAAAAGGCGGGTGAGAGGAGTGATATACGCTACTTTTTGTTAGTATGTTTGTTTGTTCGTTCGTTCGTTCGTTCGTTCGTTCGTTTGTCTGTCTGTCTGTCTGTCTGTCTATATAGTTCAAGCTAAACTTTTGAAGATTTTAATGCAACTACGCAGAGATTAAAAATAGGTTGTCAAGAGTTATATAGGAAACTTTTTGTCCGTGTGGCTGTCAGTCTGTCTTTTTGTTCCGGCTTATCTCTAAAACGACTAAACCACTTCTATGAATCTTCGCAGACATAAAAAGGAGGTTACCAGGAGTGACACAAGTTGGTTTTTGTCTGTGTGTTTGTCTGTATGTTTGTTAGGCCTAATTGTCGAAACAGCTGATCCGATTTTACTGAAATTTTGCAAATATAAAGAAGGCGTTGTAAAGAGTGAAAAGCAATTTTTTTATATATACCTACATATAGAAAATCATAGTGTCTGTTAGTCTATCTGTCTGTTCCAATTAATCTCCAAAACACCTGACTGATTTTAAGACCGACTTGTGGAATAGCTATTCTTCATGCTAAAATGACTAAATAGATTTTTATGAAATTAGGTATAGAGATTTCTTAGGCAGTTGAGTTTCAGAATGTTCTAGAAAGTGTTACAATTTTCTGGAGCGTCGCGTTCCTTTAACTGTCCCAGTACGACTGTGCAGTCAACGCGAGCGAAGCCCGCGGGCGGAAAGCTAGTTATTTAATATAATCCTATCCAAAACTTACACAAGAGATATTAAATGAATTGGTTCTATTTGTTTAAAATAAACACATTATTATTTTGACCATTCTTATAGCTTCATACTGCAGCACGACGACCGCTTAGCCTAGTGGGCAGCGACCCTGCCTACGAAGGTGGAGGTCCCGGGTTCGAATCCCAGGTCGGGTCAGTATTTATATGATGAATATTAATACTGGCACCGGGTCTTGGTTGTTAAATGTATGTGGTGTCTTCGCTTGGTACCCAAAATACAAGCAAATGCTTATGTTTGGGACCTAGACGTTGTTGTGATTGTGTGTGTTATTATTATTATTATATTATACTTCAGCATTTTCGTATTAAACTAAATGTTTGACTGTCCATCTTGTTTATTATTGGCATTAAACTAACGTTGTATTGAATAGGGCCGGTTAAATACGACACAAATCCGTCGACAAGACAACGCACACTGTTAGCTGTGATAGCAAATGATGGCGTCTAAGCCGATAGTTGAAATGTCTTGTCTATGTACATAGATCTGTGTACATAAGTGAACTATCAGTTGTAGTTTAAGGTACCCATCTATTTTGTGAACTTCTCATTCTTTTCCTAGGCGAAATATCTATACATAAATACGTGAAGGAAAGGCTTTAGACCCCTTTTTAAGCATACTACGCACACGAAGGAGTGTGAGATTCGACATAGTTAAAGTTTATGTGGAGTAGGAGTGCAGAAAGCTAAAATCCATATACAGGATCAGTTTTTGAAATGGGACCGTATGGCCAAAACCTAAACTATGAGAAATAGCGAAAAGTGTTCAAAGGGGTGATGAGCTCGATTTATGAGGAAAAAAAACTGTATATACATATTTTTGAAAGATGTATTACTTTAAAAAGAAATCAAACTACTTAATTTGAAGAAACTTTGTGCCCCTTTTAAAGCTTATTACGTGTACGGGGGATTGTGAGATTTGACATAGGTAAAGTTTATATGGAAAAGGAGCGCTTAAAGCTAAAATCTATATATATCTAATATGTGTTACAAATACTGTCAATCATTCGAGTTTAATAGTTTGTCGCTTGATGCAGTTTGAATTGACTTACTCTCGCCTATTTTTTATTGGTTTCAGAAAAGTGAGTACGGTCGAACTTCGACCGCTGGGCGACCACTAGTTTCTCTAATTCTATCTAATTAAAAATCTAAAAATACCTACAACTTAAAAATACTATCTAGATAATGATAACACGAGAAAATTTTAATGTTAAAATTAATTTAACATTTTTAATAAAAAATAGCTTGGACCGAATTTAAGGTGCCAACCCTCTTTAGTAATATTTATTTATATATTTCTTAGTATATAACATTTATTTTCCTAGTTTTTCAATAAATGTACTGGCACTAACGACATCTAGATTTCATATCATTTCGATATTAACACTTTTATATAGTTATGGCGGGTTTCTATAACATAAATATAGATTTTTTAAGTAAGTAAGTCTTATCTACCCCGATTCTGTTACAAAATTGTTGAATATTTAAAAGAATTTTGCATAGTTGATTGTTTTGATTACATTATACAGCTATCGAAGTTGATAATCTGTCGCTATCAAGAGTTAATTTTCGAAATTTTTTTTTACAAACCAATTTTTCAATATATTCAATTAACCCTTTTTTGTTTTTTGGGTCCATCGTCCGTAAAGTGTACTAATGAAATAATCAATATAAATCTTAAATATAATTATTTAATAAAATGTTCAAGTTGTTGGATGGACACCATTAACACATACATAGACACCGACTTTCTGTTGGTGCGTGTGAAGATGATAATAATCTTAATTCTATATATTAACTTAAACATTTACTACATTGCATAAAATGGTAATAGAGTTTTAAGCACTTTTTTAACCCCCGACGTAAAAAGAGGGGTGTTATAAGTTTGACGTGTGTGTGTATCTGTGTATCTGTCCGTGGCATCGTAGCTCCCAAACGGATGAACCGATTTGAATGCGAATTTTTAAATGAAAGGTGAATAAGTCAGCAGTGTTCTTAGCTATGTCTGATGAAAATCAGCCCAAGATGGCCGCCGCCACAAAGTGGCGGATATCATATTTTTTCACTACTCCATCAATATGGGTATCAAATGAAAGGGCTTGACAAGTAAAATACTATGCATTATGACAAATTTCAAATCCTAGATGGCCGCCATCACGAAATGGTGAATTACATACATTTTTTCACTACTTCATCAATATGGGTGTCAGATGAAAGGACTTGACTAGTAGAATACTATATACACTATTACAAATTTCAAATCCAAGAAGGCCGCCACCACAAAATGGCGAATTAGGTACATTTTTTCACAAATTCCTCAATATGGGTAACAAATGAAAGGGCTTGACTAGTAGAATAATGTACACTATATTGAAAAGGAATGAGGAATATTAACTAACGAAATGAAAACTAAAAACTTGAGAATTATTTTATTGTCTGATCATGTATGAATTAGTTTGACTAAATAACTTAAGTCTAAAAATTTTGAAATAAAAATTAAATTTACAATTTAAAAACCCCCGACACCAAACAGTGTCGGGTTAAGTAAGGCTTAAGTACGTAAGATTAGGCATGTTTCATAATTATGTAAAACTAGCGACCCGCCCCGGCTTCGCACGGGTACTAGAGCATTTAAGCCGTAGTTGCCGTAGTGTTTTTTATGTCTTAGGGTTCTATGAGCTTATTGCGTCGAACATGTGGATTAGATTTAATTACATTTAAATGTAACGTAAGTTCATCTAATTTAAAGTATTTTTAATGTATTTTATTTCCAATTTCATAAATATTTAAAAAATTAAAGAATAAATACATAAAAACAAACTACTATATTTCTTTGTATACAACATTGGTAACTTCTGCCACTTTACATCACGCGTGTCGCATCGGGCGGCGTGGAGCCTCGGCCGCTGTCGTCGCACTATAGTTTTTATTTCGCCATAGTTCTGAAGGTATGAATTTAAATGGTATGGTGTAAAGCGCAATTAGAATGTGTATGAAATGCTGTAAGTAAATAACGTATTTAAATTGATAAGGATTAATACTGTATCCGTATAAATTGCTTTCCAATCACTTCATCATATGTAACCATTTTTTTAAACATAAATATAGGTATAGTAAGCTATCCATAAAAGATAGAGATATGCCTTTGCGGTCTTTTTTTAGCCCTATAAAAGAGAAACAGACGCGGTGGGGGACTTTATTTTATATCTAGTGATGCACCAATAAGAATGGAGCTCTCTGTTCCAGACAACGTTCCGACGTTAGATGGAACCACTATAGATATAATAATTAATATTTTTTTTATGGACACACTGCTGGGTTCTCTATAACAAAACACTAACTACGATTATAAAACGTAGTCCTCTTTAAAGTTCTCAAATAGTATTATTATAAGTATTATTATTTTTCCCGTGTTTCTTCGGCAACTTTATAAATTTGTTTGTGTACACTCACTAATGCAAAGGTATTATGAATTCAAGTGGTACATAATTTCAACACAGCTATTAGAAAACGGCGTAGTGTAATCGACTAGCGCTTGGCTCGTATATCTAAATACCCGAGTTTGAATCCTCTCGACAACAGAATTTTTTTTTCTTTTGTTTTCATCTAAAATAAGTACTTCAATTTATTTTATAAATGACTTTTTAGAAATAATCGATAATAAATCTCATATGCGATGACGGCAGCACTACTAATTATGTATGGCCGCCGACCGTCGCTTGTGGCAATAACGAAACATTAAAGTTTCACTTTTTTTTAGTTATTCTGTGTTCAAAACTCGATATTTTTTTTTTGTTTAATAAAGAAACCTATTCATGCAACTACACAAAATTATACCATATTGCTAAATTTTAAGAATGCCCATTTTTTACGTACATTTTATTGTGACATTCGGATTTCCATGTACTTATAAACCACTCTGAATTTCAAAATACTCCATTATATATATTCTGTGAAATTTAATAAGTTAATTTTACTATAGTAGTGTGTAAATAAAAGAACTTTATTACAAAGTAGAATCTGCTTTGTTCTCGATCTAGGCACAGATTTACACGTAAATTCCTATCTTTTCGATTTGCCACACAATAGGTTTCGTAAGTAGATTCCAAGCCACGTCTGCCCGTAGTGTAGCAGGTTGTCCCTGGATTTACATTTATCTTGTACGAGATTTTGGATGCTGCGTTCCTCTCCGTATCGCACTATATGGATGGGATAAACATGATAAATAAAATATCGATATGAAAATAGGGTTCAGTCTTGTAGGCGACACATTTAGACATCTCGTTTGATCGACAAGTTCTAACGTGCCAAAAACAAAGGACTCGAAACATATAGATGTTGAAACTATATAGTAATACCTGAGAATATATATAGTTATAATAAATAATACATATGTGCTTATAACATAGACATTCATCACTACGTATAAATCGGTTGTCATCATAGATAGAGAGACCGCGTCACGAAAAAACTCCCGCGGCAAAAAAAATTTTGAAACTATCTATATTTGAAGTTATTGGTTTTCATTTCAAATGAGTGAACAGTAAAACACTTTTCACGTTATATTAATAACGTAAATCTTAACCGAAGGCCCGCGCCAACGGAACTATTTCGCATCGAGTAAACTCTTAGGGGTTTCTCGACATCTTCGCGCCGGTGACACCCTCCCTAGTGTACCTCTTGGCCGCTTCGCTGAAGTCGTTGGAGCTTTCGGGCTAACGACACGCGTCCTTATTCTGCTTCAGGCGGTTGTTTAGTGGGTGCAATTCTCACATACCCCACGGGCAGGGGCGCGCGGAAACTGTAGAGTTTAATCCGCCTTCCTATCGCAAGGGAAAAAAATCTGTGTTTAGTGTATGGGAATTTCGTTGAATGTGAATTTGATTGTCTATAAACGTGTAGAGTTAAGAGTCGTGATAGCCCAGAGCGCAACGAGCCTGTCTCAAATTTGGCCCCATCGGGCCATGGTTCGAATCCGGGCGTGTACCAATGAGTTTTCTGACTTAAGTACACAATATCACTGACACCGTGCTTCGGAGGGCACGTTAAGCAGTCGGTCCCGGACGCTGTCAATAGATGGCGGTCGTTACAGTTCCCAACCCGCAGTGGAGCAGCGTGGTGGACTCAAGCTCCAAGCCCCTCTCCTCACCCTGGGGGAGGCCTAAGCCCCTGCAGTGGGGTAAAAATGGGCTGATGATGATGATGATGATGAAACGTTTAAAAAGTGGTTTAAAATGCTCAAAGTCTTACGAAGTGCGACCCGAGAAATAATTATCAAGGTGTAAGAGTTTATGCAAGGCGCAGCAGCGCAGTGCCGCGGCTACGGGACTTCTTTGACGGCGCGGGTTTTAGGTACCGATGGTTCTTACAAATCAATAAAAACATGGAATAACTATGGAGTTATGTGATAATATGCCATAAAAATTTGAGAATCATGTGAAATTACTATGATGATAGTGCATTCATCTAATAATATATCAATGGTTCATAAACTTGCTTCAAAATTGAGTGAATCCACTCAATCTCATCCAGTCGGAGTAAGTGTACGCTTATGTTTAGTTGTGTGTTTGAACTTGAAATTCTAAACACTTATTAATATAATTTGTTTAAAAGCGCTCATCAAAAATTTACCTCCGTACAAATAAGCTTTTGATTGTTTGTGGCGACATATTGAATTTGAATTTTAAATATTTCACAATATACAAGGTATGCTTTTTCGTTTCTACCAAATTAATACATCTAAAAGCGTCATGTAGGTGCAACGCAATACCTAAACTTGCACCAAGGTTACTGACTACACACACATCTGGTAACACCTCGAATAGCAGCGAAAATCTGTTGATTTACCTAAATAGAAATAAATTAATTCTCTTCTACGACGTAAACAACATCAAGCTGGCTGGAGATTTAAATCATACTCAGTATATTTGTGGTAGATACATAGGTAGAATTTTAGCTTATACGACGTATTACATTTGCGGCTTACTAACATCGTTATCTCATTATTGAATGACAAATATGCCAGAATTTATACGTAAGAAGAGATTCTTGCCCGTGAAACACATGAAAACTATTAAATCAAATTTATACATTTTATTGCATAAACGATAAGATCTAAAGACTTTTTGTGATATATTATTAAATTATAATATTCAAGATTATTACCTACAGTAAAAATGTTTTAGAAATAACAATTATTACAAAAGGAAACCTGATGGGAATCGTACAACCATGGCTGCACGCCATTACTGATGCTGCGTGCTGTAAGCTCGTCCAACGTGCAACACCCCGACCGATTTTGTACGGCGCGATGTTCTCGTGTCTACGTAGAAATATCTAAATACTCTGTGAAGAAGTAAACGGTGTACAGAAATGATTTTCACAAATTTTTAGTCTTATTTATGTTAAAAATTAATGTAAGGCGAATCTGTTTGAGACTATTTCAATAAGTCACTATAAGGGCATTGACCGCTCATACTAAAGTCCAAATCAGTGACCCCAATGTCGCAACATTTTTCGATTACTTTTCACCGTCATTTATTTTTATTGAAAAACAATATTTCTGCTAGGTCAGTACACGTGACATCGCACGGCCCAAATACTTAGGATTCTCGGATGACACCAAACGTTTTCTGATTGGCCAAATACAAAACATATAAAGTACCTAGCAACAATACCAATGGGCATTGCCTGATTTTTTCAACATATGATTTTTAATTTTTTTTCTGAAAATATAGACCAATTTAAGAAACTGATTTTAATATTTTTAATTTTGAACGAGTACTTTTATTTTAATAATTTTTTGAAAATTTACCGGAAATGACGTCCCAGGTAGATTCAATGTTACATCTATAGCCTGGCTTTAAAAAAATCAATAAGAATCAAGTACTGTCAGTGTCTGTGGTCGATGTCACGCATTTGTCACAAAATGGGCACTGACACTCCAAACAAAATACGTATTGTGAAAGAAAGTGATATGTTTATATAATTTAAAACATGTGTAAAAAAAATGGACCTCTAACATAGGCAGCACTATCTCGACAAAAACTTTGTTTGGAGTAGGTCTTCTCTCTGTCTGATTAATAATAGTATGGTGTCATGGTATTTGTTTATTCAGTGTTTGTTAGCGATGTTTATTTCAGTCAATTTCAGTTTATTTACTCAATGTGATTTACCTAACTACCTAGAAATTTATGTTTTTCAGGATGCTCATATTTGCTTTTAGGAATTCCACGTCATACGTACAGTTTTTTAGACTGGTTGATTGCATTTAAATTAGATTTTTTCTTTCTCATATTTATCGATTTATCTTGAATCAGTGACTTGAATTCATATTGTGCTAATGATGGCGTACACAACAATGAGTACACAAAATCTTGTGTTATACCGTGTCATAATGGTATGTACTACTGATGGCCCGATGGGTACCATAAATAGTCCAAACAATTTGTGCTTCTAAAAGACGATTTTAAAAAAAAGGTTAAAGTTAAATAACAAAGAAGTACTTTAAAGTAAGACAGTTACTAACTTCAATAGTTTACAAGATCATTTGAAAGAATTTGAATTCACATTTGTAACAACACATATATAGGTTATCAATGTAACGAGGAAGCAGCAACAAGCCCCCCGTTCACCCGCACGAGTGCACGACGAATTAGTCGACTACGCTACGTGACCACACATCACATGTGATCTGATATGTAATAAAAGTTACTTTATAATAAAGACAATAAAAGTCAATATAGTCAATTTATCTTGTACCTATCATTCCCGCACCGCACCTGGCTGATGTCCCAAATAAGTAGCCATCTCTACCCATTAAGCGAGTTATTAGACCCTAAGTAAATTTCGAATTTTCGACTATTATGGCATCATTCATTAATAAGCTGTTAACATAAAGCATGTTTGGAAGAAAAAGACACCATTTTCCTGCTCATTATCAGAATTAAAATCAGATATTTAAATCAACGAATATTTGCAGTGTGGTCTGGTCGCCTGGGTATAATGTACACTTTTCATATGAAGATAGATTAAAACATTTTAAAATGATATAGATAGACAACGCAAAGAGAGATTGGATTTGGTTCTAAGGTCTAATTATAATATTAATACCTGGGACATCCCACATGACACCGTCTAGTCCCAAACTAAGCAAAGCTTGTATTATGGCTACTAGTCAACTGATACCCCTACATATTTAAATATTCTTTAGAATATATACATATTATAGATATCTCACACCTAGTCACGGAACAAATAGAAATATTCGTCCTGGGCGGGAATCGAACCCGCGACCCTTGGCTCCATAGTTAGGATCTCAACCACTTGGCCAATCAGTCAATGAAATTGTCTGGCTTTATTAAACAAAATTGTACTTAAGATACCTCGAAGTCCAGAAGGGATTTTTTTGCCCGTGGACCTACTAGTACAACTGGTAGCAGAAATGGACATTTTTCTCCTACCCGTGGTACTAACAAGTCTTGAATTATTTGAAAATAGCAACAATTGTCATCTATTAGGTTAGGTTCATCATCATAATATAAAATTACCTGTATAGTATATCCCGCGGCCATAGGATCAGTTTCATGTAACAATTTTCAACTAATTCAAGACTTGGTAGTACCACCGGCAAGTAAATATGTCCCGTTGTACATAGTTGGTACCTGGTTAAAAAACTCCTCTGTGGACCAACTGGTAGAACAACGCTGGTAGTACCACAAGCAAGTCATATCGAAATCCACCAAGATAATCTAATAGAAAACTCTCATATTTTCCGAAGACCTGTACCAACTTATCGAAACAAGATGTACCTATGCACTATATGAAGAAAATGAAACAAGCATCGATCTGAATGTAACATCATTCCTTTTTAAAAAAAAAGTTGTATTGGCCATATAACAATTAGTTCATACTTATTATTAATTGAATAGTTTAGTTAAATAGTTTAAATATTTTTTTATAATCCTTATAAGCATATGATGTAGTAGAAATGACTAGATATTATTATATATGATTACGTGAAGGAAAAGCTTTAGACCCCTTTTTAAGCATACTAAGCATACATAGGAATGTGAGATTTGGCATAGTTAAAGTTTATGTGGAGTAGGAGTGTAGAAAGCTAAAATCTATAAAGATGAATTTTGGAGATGGGACTGTATGACCAATTCAATGAGCAATAGTGAAAAGTATTCAAATGGGTCAGGAGCTTGATTTTTGAGAAAACAGAACTGTATGTTTACATTTTTATTAAATATGTTACTTTAACAGGGAATCAAACCACTTCATTTGATAATCTATATATTAATTTGGTAAGAGAAAACTTTGTATTCCTTTTCAAGCATATTGCGCACACGGAGGAGTGTGAGATTTAACATAGGTAAAGTTTATATAGAAAAGGAGTCTCAAAAGCTAAACTCTATGTACCTAATATGTGTTACAAATACTGTTGACCATACGAGTTTAATAGTCTGTCGTTTGATACAGTTTGAAATGACTTACTCTCGCCTAATTATTATTGGTGGTTTCAAAAAAGTGTGTACCTACCTTACAATCGAACTTCGACCACTGAGCGACCTCTAGTTTTTGTACTTAATTGATACTGTGAAATGACAATTATGATTCTATTATAACTAAACGTTGCTGTCAAATTTATTTACTGTATGGATATTACGTCCGAAACAAAAAAGACATTTGTCTGAAAATTTTTTAAAGGCCCCGTTCTCAATTTTGTCTCAGTTCACGTCTCGATTGCAGATTTTTCCAAGCGCTTGTTTTCCAATTCACACTTTTGAAAAGCTATGTATTTAGGTACTGTATATTGTCAATAATCGATGAATAAACACTAAAAATAATAAAAAGGGGAATATTAATAATAATTTTAATTAAAAACGAGTTTTATTAAAACTGTAATTTAACCACATACCATGCTAGTGCTATTTCGCGTAAAAATACATAACACCATATAAAGCACAACTTGCGACAGCGCCATTTGACTGGAATAGTTTTTCTTTGTGCTAGATGCAGTGCAAATACTAGTATTCATATTAAAGTATAGCAGTCTACGTAGATCTTGGTTCATTTGCAATTTGGTTGCTGGAAGTCAGCTCTGTCGGCAGTACAGGATTGCCGTGTTACTGTCATATATCTGTAACTAGCCATATTCGTTACAACTGGGTACGCTTTGAAGATACACATTTCTTGTCATAAATAAGCTAAGTGTAGCGGCATAAAGTGATAAGTATAGTGAATCATGAGTCCATAGTTTTTAGTAAATCATAATCTTTGTATATACCTATGTGTGTGGTCATGATAATATATAGTCTTTGTGTGTACGTACGTTTAATTTTGACGAACCTAAGAAACATCCTTAGAAAACTTAGTAACTAATACCTATGTAGATTGTTTTGATTGTACGCGACTGTACTCACTTCGGGGCACCGCGTGTTCAGCCAGGGCAGGTTTTTCTTGTATTTGTATTTTTATACATATATGTCGGTGTCATAGACACTTAAAATATGCTTAAAATCGTTACAATTTGTTTAGAGAGACTTACACCGCTACAAAGAGCTATGCATGGAGTTCCTTCAGAGGATTAAATTCTTAGCTAAGATATCCACAGAAGATCTACAGAAAACGACAAATCCCACAGAAACGATAACTACTGGGAATGAAATATTCTCGACTGGCGACCAGGAATCGGATATAATAGCTCTGAAGGACCTCTTTAGTCGGACTGACTGATTGGAAAGAAGGCCGGCTGCAGTTGGCTACAGGTCACCTACAGGTGGTCCATGATAGTTCGTTGTAGAAATTTATAGGAACAGCTTATGCCCAGCAGTGCATGCCTGGCCACTGAAAAAAAAGGAGCAACGATTTTGATTCGCTAGACTACAAAGATTCCGTTTTACATTATAATACAATATAAGTTTTTTTAAATAGTACACATTGATGCAAGTACGGTAATTTGCATATTATAGTCGAGGTGTTTATAGGCACGAGATGAAGCTGAGTACTTATAATATACCTACCGATGACTATAATAGCCAGCTTACTGAGTACGAGCATCATACGACGTTTTTCAATACATTTACGATTAAAATTAGGTAGATACTTCAAATGTAACAATGGCCCCCGGTGCTAAGGGCACGAGCGGGTTGCTTTTCGCGATTTACGCATGCGTTACAAACAGAATGCTCGTTTGTGATTGGTGTAAAGCAAAAAGGCCTAGTACTGTAAAAAACAATATTACGGTACGAGTTTCGATGTCATGAAGACCGTATTAATAGGAAATGTATTGAAAATTATTGTAAATTTAATATAACTTCTATAATAGGTGTTATATAAATCTTTGGCATTTCATTTGTAATTTCGAGTTCTAAAGTAACTTTCTCTCATAGACCGTTAACTTATTTCAACCGAAAACATTATAGTAAGAATTTCGGAGGCTGTTCGGTAACTTGAGCTAATTTATGCTTTCCTTGCCGCAATTTATGGTCCATGGAAAGGTTCAAACCAAAGGACTTGTTGGTAATGTGTGTGTTTGAATGTAGTTAACTTCATACCCGAAATTCCTTGTGACTCGCGTAATTTATGTTATTAGCAAAACGTTTAAGTATTTTCGAAACTAGATAGTCGATTACTCTAAAAATTTGGCTTTATTCATGCTATGTGGCAATTTATGTAGCTTTTTATTTATTTATTTTTGTAACAGACAAACGGTTATTACAATGTAATACAAAATAACTGTGACAACAAATAGACAAAAAGTCTTCGTAAGTGGTAAGTTTGTTAAAAATAAATATTACATAGGTGATATAGGGGTAAAAAAGAAATAGGATTACACTTCCTATGAAAGTTGACATCTGTCTGACTCTTGTACTTGTATTAAGAAGGGAAGGTTTTCGTGTCCTAAGCCGCGCCTCGCCGACCAGTAGATGTTGTAGTAAAACCAAAATAAATTTACTAACAAAATAGATTTAATGAACTTTATACAGAAATTATTCACAATATTATATAACACAAGTCTGGACAAGGACTTGCGTATCTGAGTGCGGTGGTGTTTCTACTGGTAACAATGGGCATTGCCCATTTTTGAAAATTATTTACAAACGAAAAACCGTTTCGAGGAATAGCCTTACTGAACTATAATTTGTTATCCGTTTTATTTTTAATTACTTATTTTTAAAGATATTGGGAAAAATAGTAATGACCCTCACATGACCCCTGTGACGTCACACTAAAGAGATGGAATAGCTCACCACAATGTAATTTAAAAACAAAACATTTATAATATTAGTTAACTGTCAACTAGTGTCAACAAAGCGAAATGACAAATACTTTTGATTGAATTGTTTTGAACTCTGTTTTAATCAGCTTAAAACCAGTTTAAATTAAATGTTTCCTAATTAATTCTATAGATTTTAACACACCACTGATTCTGCACACAGATAAATTCTGCACATTTGATCAACTGCTATTTACATTGACCGTGGTTCCTACACTCTAAAAGGATAACCTAAACGTCGCCTACGCTTTTAATTTACGATTTAATGATTTCAAGTAATAGCTTTGTTAGATAGAGCTGATTCTTGTAACTTGCCAGCTTGCCATGTCTGAGGAACGTTTGTCAGTTTCGTGCTGTTAGCAGTACATAAACCATACAAACAATATTGCTGAAATAAGGCCTGAAGTTCTTATGTCAGTACCTACCGATTGTTTTGGATTTCCAAAACATTTGCATATATCTCAGTTTTGTAGGTTTGATGTATTAGATGAGAATAATTCAAAGATCATTATAACTTGTTACAGGTCATCTCGAAACTCTTAAACTTAATTGTGCTGTTGGGTATGGTGAAAATGATGTGGGCACTGTGTTGTAAGAGTGAGAATTGTGCCAGAACACAGTAAAACAAATATTATGTTGTGACAATAAATGAGACGCTCACCGGATGTGTACTACTAAGCTTACTTAATATAATATGGAGATAATCAACAATTATTAACGGCTATTAACCCGATCATTCGTAGTTTAAATTCAAAATTTAATTTGTGGTTCCTTGATGATGGCTCCCTGAGTGGAAGAGCGACGACAGTACTGGATGACCTTGAGATAATCATACATCGTTTTTCAGATATCGGTCTGACATTAAATTTTAACAAGTGTGAAATATACATTCCGGATACAGTACACATTAGTAATCGTTCAGAAATTTTGAATAAATTCAATGTTATCACTCCAAATATCATCGTTCTCACCAGATCAAACCTAACTCTTCTCGGCGCACCAATATTTGACGACGCTCTCCCACCCATAGTAAATAAAAAATTAGAACTTTTTGGTAATTCGTGTGAACGGCTTTTTAAGATTAAGCCACACATGGCAATATATATGCTGCGGCTCTGCCT